>JAWZYV010009666.1:0-564785 GCA_038373885.1 Cheiracanthium punctorium
GGAAATAGAATGAAATAAAGTTAGGATTGTGCTTGTCACTTTTAATGAAGGATACAGGGGCGGTATTAAGCGCTCTCACAAAAGGACTTTGTAGTAAGCAAAATAACATTTCGCTTTATTGCAGCAGATTTCGTTTTTTTTTTTTAACCTTGTTTTTCGTTTAAGGGGAATGATTTTATTTTCTTTCGTAATTCAGAGAAATACAAAATAGGGCCTAAAGCAGTGGCGTAGTTAGTGTTATTGACAGTGGCGTAGCCAGGATTTTATTTCGGGGTGGGCTGGGTATCAAATTTAAAGATAAAGTTCAATTGTAAGGTAAGTAAAGGGTCCCATTTTTTGGGGGGGGGCAGCAGCCCCTCAGTAGGACTGGGCCAAAAATCGACATATCGGTTTTATTTCAACATCAAATATCCGATATTCCCATTTTCATTTCAGTGAAATCTCGAATTCGATAAAGGGCAAAAATACAGGCCGGCCAGGGGCGTAGCCAGAATTTTTTTATGGGGGGGGGTTATGACTACTGCAACTCATATATATGTATACGTGTGTATGATAATGTAGTGAAGAATATACATTTTGTATGGCAAAAAATTCCTCATGGGGGGTTATGACCCCCCTAACCCCCCCCCCCCTTGGCTACGCCTCTGAGGCCGGCGATAAGAAAATCCTGAGATCAATACCAGCTTGTGATGCTTTTGCTACTGCTTTCTCTCGGAAAGCTTCTTCTTCTCTCATCGCAGAAAAAACAGCTCCATGGTTTATTAGTCTAATTACCATAATTAATTAACGTATATCTCGGAACCTATCCACCGGAGCGCGTTTTTATTGATTCTCGACCCCCCCTACGATCAACACCCCACCGATTCTTAAAATTTCGAATGCTTTGACACCAAACTTAACCTTTTAATCTTACAGGCCCAGGGGGTCATACGAAGCTCCCCTATATTTTCAATTTGGGCATTTTAAACACTAGCCTCCTCCGACGGCATCTCCAAAGTCTGGAAACGATCCCAGAGCCAATTTCTACACGTTTGCAGTCCTTTTAAGCCTCAATCATGGTTAATTAGTCTAATTACCATAATTAATTAACGTATATCTCTGAAACTATCCATCGGAGCGCGTTTTTATTGATTCTCGACCCCCCCTCTGGGACCCCCAACGATACATTAAATTTCGAATACTTTGACACCAAACTTAACCTTTTAATCTTACAGGCCCAGGGGGTCATACGAAGCTCCCCTGTAATTTCATTTCGGGCAGTTTAAACACTAGTTTTACTGGAGCAAGGAGAGAGAGATGCTAACTGCCCGAGAACTCAGCGGAGAAGAAACCCGATGAATGGGTGAAGGGTGTTTAAATAGTACGGCTTTCGGCGCAGAGAGAGGGAAAATTTCTTTAGTTGTTTTATTGATTCAAGATTCGAATCACTGATTCGAATCATCGAAGTAGTGAGTGAGTCGAGATTCGAATCAGTAAAATGAGTCGAACCGCCCATCTCTACTTCGAGAGGAACTAATAAAAAAAAAAAAAAAAGAGTGTTCTCTAAAAAACGTATGAAAAGTTCTCTCTCTTCGCTTTTTGGCCCAGTGCCAATATAGATAAGAGTCTCCTGAGGTGGGGCTCTGAAGGGGGTGTCAGATCCAACATAAGAATATTTTTTGTTGCCGTGTACAGAAACTGTAAGCCGTGCACAAACTAAAATTTATGAAGTATGTAAGACAGTGACCTATAATAGGCGTACCTAATTTGAGTTCAATCGAATGCACCATTTAGACACTGGTTCACTTTAAATGATTTTCGTCCTTAGTCAGTAACATATAAGATTTTTTTTTCCGCGAACAAACTACCAGCTCTAAACTCACCAAAATCTATGCAGGTCTTATGACCGTGACCTCTAATATACATATCCAATTAACGCTCAATTGAATGTATCATTTAGACATCGTCGTCTACCGCACTTTCAAGAATTTCCGCCAATAGGCCTTAATGCAAAAGATTTCTCCTTTGTTGCCTTGTAAAAAGAACTATTAGTTCTATACACACGTAAATCTATGCAGACTGTGTGATGGTGACCTATAATATTCATACCAATTTGAACTTATTCGGATGCACCATACAGACTCTAGCTCACTTGATTGCGTCCATGGACCGTAATGCATCAGAATTACTTTTGTGCAACCCTGTGCACAAACTATCAGCTCTACACATACCAAAATCTATACGGGTTGTGTGACCGTAAACTATAATAAACATAACGGTGCAATCGCTCACGCGATTGCACCGTTTAAACGCTAGCGCACGTTCAAGAATTTCCGTCCACAGGCCATAATATAAGAGAAATCTTTTTTGTAGCCGTGTAAAAAAAACTAAAGTCCTATACACAACAAAATCAATACCGCTCGTGCGATTTTATATCATAAACATTTAATTAAACTGCTACTGGCAGTTATCGTCATTGCGTAAATGTTTGAACTAGTGTGCACTTCCCCACCCAACCACCCTTCCTGCCTTGGTTATATTTTCGTAGTCCACCTGTCAACTCCGTGTGACGTGGGTTGAACGTGGTTGACGTGGGTTACTACCGAAAGTGATGACATTTATTTGGTTAAGTTTTAAGTTTCACATTAAGCTGTTTTGTGTAAAAGTGTAGAACGTGTTCATAGTTTACATAGATTCTAATTTTAGTTTTTTTTTTTTTTTTTTTTTTAACATAGCTATTTTTATGTAAATATTAGTGTGCTAAAAAATATACTTGATGTAACCTCTCTTAAGTAAAATAATTTTTTTTAAGAGAGGTAGTTTGAACTTATATAAAATAGTTACCATAATTATAGACTGTTATATTTTCAGGTTAAATTACATTCTGAAAAGAATATGGTAATCAATAACGATGCATAGCATGAAACTGAAAAAAAAAAAAGCGGAAGTGTCTCTGATCCTGGATCCAGGGGTCAGATTGCCCTCCCCCTTATCAGGATTATGTGGCGGGGGGCATGCCAAAACACCATTAACAGTGTGTTGCTGTCCTAAGATCCGTTGTTCCAATTCAAACGGCAAATGAATTTCAAAGACTCTGGGCCACTGCCCACCATCTGCATTAGGATATTTTTAGGTGAGATATTTTCAAAAGTTTCACCAAAATCAAAATATAATATATAATCACAATTCCCTCCCGGGTTTGGAAGGCTTATAAAAAATATACATTACCGATATAAGAACAAAGTTGACTTTTTTGGAGAAAGAAATGTTACACGTTTTATTTCACGAAAGTCCAATAGGTGAACATTTCGTGACAGCGACGTATTAATGCAATTTCTTTGTCGGTGGGGGCGGTTAGTTAAAAGTTTGACATATACATCCATTTTACGGAAATAAAATAGGATCTTTTACTTTAATTTCTTTCATTCTCAATTGGGGCGGTCGCCCCTCCGTCCCACAGTGGAGTATTTGTGTCAAAATCCTGGCCAAAAATATTTTTCATGTGTTTTAATGTTAAAATCATTACTTTTGACTTACTTTTTAGTATTATATACTTCTTAAATTATATAAAAAAGCGTGTTGTCGCCAAATTTGGCGATATATCGCTAAACGACTCGAAGTTGGTTTCTAACAAATGGCTTGTCCGGGGAGTGTCCCTTATTGGGAAGTACTGCTTTTGTATAATACCACTTATAAATGTAATACCACGTGGCTGTCGATCTAACTATCTAGAGTTTTGGGCGATTTTCTCCAGATGTCACGTGAATACGCATTAGAGCCTCTTAAAAAGTCCTCCGCCAAGGCAACCTTCCCGTTAGGAAAATAGCCGTGTGTTAGGTTGAGCCTGTAGGTAATGTGCAGAAATTTGTATACAGCCCCAATGCAGATAAAAAGCCTTTATTAAGAAAGTGCGATTCCAGAAAAATCTGCAGGTGTTAAAAACCGTTCATTAGTGACCACCTGAAGGTCGACTAAAAACATGCGGTATTCTCAAAAGAATTTAGCACAAAAGTTGCGTCAGGAGTTTAATAAAAGCAAGTCTCAAAAATATACGGAATTGAACAGAATAAGGGATAATGTTGGAAGGAATGGAATTCATGCACGTGCAAAAGTCATTGATATCATAGAAAAGTGTACTTCAGCTAAATGTCAGGACAGGAAATTTATTAATAATTTTAAGCGTTGCGCTCGGAAGAGTTAAAAGAAATCTTGGTGAAAGTCGAACATATAAATTTCATCTTTTGGCGTTCTTTGAAAAGAGTGGGAAAAACGAATGTTCGCTAGCTAGAAATCATTTTGTGTATCGCGGGACGCCTTGCAGTTTTACAATAGAGTAACCGCGAAAGAGGGGGAATCATTGAATGCATATGACCTGTTGCGGTCAGGGCGCAATTTGCGGGAAGCTTTTGATGTTGGTCGGTGAGAATTCGTAGGCAAAGCTTCAGAAAAGGAAAACATATAATAAACATCAAGGGGAGAAAAATTGAAAATAAAATTTAAGAAAAACATGGAGGTGTTGACGATAAGGCTGTAAAATCCAATGAGAAAGTGTGAGATTTGAGGAATGACCAATGGCAAGTTAGAGAGAGGTAAATTTCGGGCAAAAGAGTTAGTAACTGGTCGGTTTAGGAGAATTAGGAGCCACAGAGTGGCTAAACTAATTATTTACGAGTTTAGGGAAGAAAATGGGGGACGAAGATTTGAGCAAAACTGGACTGCACAGCCAGAGAAGGCAGATTTCAGCAGATTTCCGTAGATTTTATTAGATTTTCAGAGATTTTTTTAGATTTTTCAGAGTGTATTAAGAATTTTCAAAAGTTTACATATGTGATCACCATTAGTGGATATTTAAATAAGTGTGTTAAAAAAATAAAACTAAAAGATGACCATCCCTTCTCTGCACCGGATTACAGGTAAATCCAGTTGCCATCAATCAATTAAAGAGTGACAAATTTGTAATAATTAATAATATTGTTTATGATTGCTAAAGTAGTTAGAATGTGTTTTGGTAAACAATAATAATTTAATTGTTCTAATTAAGCCATTTTCGAGATCAGTTTAAATATTTTTTTGTAAATGTAAATAAGATTTTTATATTTAATAAATGTTTGTTATAGTTAATATTTTAAATCCATTTATTTCTATCCTCAGATAACACAACGCAACATCAAATTTTATTTTATACTTATTTAGAACAGTTTAAATAACTTTATAAGTTAAAATAAATTACCGATGGGTCTTTATAACAATGAATCCAATTATTTCATATCTTATTTCACGGCCAAACTAAGGTTTAAATTAGTTCATCCATTTATTACATGTTTTAATATGTCACGCACCGTAACAATGGTGCCGTGACCAAACGGTTTAATAATTATACCGTTACCACACGGTTTTAACAATGTTATCAAAATTTATAAGAACTATCTATACTACTTTAGCAATAGCACTATGTAAAAATAAAATAAAAGTTAACATGCTTACACGCGTTTTCTTAAAACTTAAAATTAAAAAGATTAAAGACAGTATTGAAATAATACTAACAAAATAAATAAATAAATAAATAAATAAATAAAATAAAAGAAACAAAGATTACCAGTAAATTATATCGTTGACTATTAAAAACTGCAAGGTTGAGTCACCTTCAATTTTCTTGTCCAGTTATGCAAAGTGTTGGGAGACAAATTATTATGATACCTTATATGTATTTTTATCATATATTACTTTATAAGAGAACTAGTTCAATATTATATATCTATTTTATTGAATGCTGAAACGAATTTATTTAGAGTGTTTACTGTACGTTAAGTTACAAAACTGAATAAGATTATTTCTTGTGTATTTGTGAGTATGCAGTTAAATCATGTTAGGAATGCATTTGCATGCATGCGTTTATAATTAGGATTGGCGGATAGGAAAAAAAATATATATATATATTTATGTATATGTATTAATAATATTTTTCTTATTTCTTTATTTATGTTCAAAAAATGTCAGATTTTATGGTCTATCAACAACTATCTTTTAAACATATATACCTACCTCGTACTTTCTTTCGTTAATGTTTCATTAATTATTTCATGAGTATTTTGTTAATATTTTATTCATATATCATATTTAGTTTACTTTAGTGCATTTTATTATTTTTGTGTGTATAGCATTTTAATCTAAAACCATTTTATAATTTTGCGTTAACATTTTAGAATTATTCCTTTATTGATAATGTGCTAAAATTGTATTCTATTGCATACATATGTGGTAATATTTAGTAGTCAGTGTAATAACATATTTATTTAATGGATGGATTTAATTAATGGAGGATTTAATTAATGATTTCAATTTTCACCCATTTACCTTTATCTCGATACTTTGTTTTGTTTTGTTTTGTTGATTAAGTTACTACCCTTGGTAATTAGTTTTTCTCTCAATATGGCACAACCTAATGCCGAAATTTCACAATCCACTTCCCTCATTTCTAAGTTAGCGGGATTTCAAGCTATTATCCCGCAGTTTGACAATTTGTCGGCGGTGACACCAAAATACTTTCTTGATAACTTTGATAAGATTACTACTCTCGCTCAATGTATGGATGAGGAAAAATTATTAATTCTTAAGAGTCGAATTGGGTGATGCACTTTCACACATTATTAATTCACCGGATTTCGCAGACGAGCACAATTATGACACATTTAAAACAAAATTTCTTGCATTTTTCGATAACAAACCTAGCTTAGCCACAAGGCAAAAACAATACTCAAATTGTAAAATGAATGAAGGAGAGAGTGCAAAAATCTATGCGACACGCGTAGCAACTGCTACACAAAATTTTTTCGGGGATATCGATTTGACTAACCAAGATACTAAGGCACTATTTGAGCATACAAAATTGTCCAAATTTCTAGAAGGCTTATTGCCAAAGTATAAAAAAGACACACTTCTTAAAGATCCTCAAAATTTCTCGGATGCAGTTAAATTTGTAGAATTATTACAGGCCAATGAGGAATTTTTTCCCAGTGCCTCTTCATCTAATACTTATACCACAATTAATAATGTACAGAAAGAAATTTCCAATTCCGATTTGCGGGCGCTATTAGAACTACATGCTCAAAAGACTGATGAAACTGTAGCCGCTTTATCTCAAAAACTGGATGAATTAACTGTTACAGCCAGAACAAACAGGCCTTCCAATAGTGATAGGTCATACAATAACAATTGGTCTGACAGATCCAGACAGAGAGAAAGATCTTTCCGTCATAACCAGGGGTCTTTCGTAAATAGACAGAATAGGCAGTCTCCTTTTAGAGGGAATTCTCAAAATAATAAAAACTACCCCTTCTGTGAAATTTGTTCCAAAAGAAACCACTTCACAAAGGATTGTTATTATGGAGACAGTAGGAATAGAAGTCGGGTATTCACCAGGCAAAATTTAGATAGACCCTCTCACGAAAATCGCCAAAATAATAATGCATCTCCTCGCAAAGTACGTTTCCAGGGCAGACGAGATACACATTATTTTCCTCGGAGTTCTTTAAACTAAAAAGGGGGATACATTCTCAGTCGAATGATTTATTGGCCCACGCATGTATTCCCCCCTCTACGGAACATTACACAGGGCCGCAGGCATCAAGGTTTCATGTTGTAAATACCCAGGTATATTCTAGCCGCGCTGACACCTTAAATTATTATTTGCCGGTCATTGACATCAAAATTGCGGGTTCTTCAGTGACAGCTTTGTTAGACACCGGAGCTTCTGTAAGCCTGTTAGAGAAACCTATTTTTGACAGAATTAAACACGACAGGTTAATCAAAGAAAATACGGTTGACGTTAATATTAACTCTATTTCGGGAGATTCTTTGCAGATAGTGGGTTCCTTTACAATGCTTTAGCTAGTAACTCTGCACAGTCACAAACGCATTCATACAATTTGAGGTCACGATCTCACCAAGGGGTATCGCATGAAAGAAATTTTGCGGATAAATTGTTTGACTGGTCTTAATCACTCACTGAATAATGTTTGATTTTTTTCCTTCGTAGTAACAGTTTGTTCATAATTTTTTTTTCTCTTGCAGTACATCCTTCAAAATTTGTAAAATTAATTAATTAATTAATGTGCCTTACAAGATAGATTCAATACGTCCAACATTACGTTCAATATATTTTCCTGCGATTTCTTTTTTCTCTTCTTGTTATTTTTTTTTTTTTTCCTTTCTTCTTTTCCCTCTCCTCTTTTTCCTCGTGTAATAGTCATTGCATTCTAGGTACTTTATTAATTTAATAAGTTTATTTTCGGTTTCTTTCATTTGTTATTGATAAGTTTTTCACTTAGAGGTTATTAGTGTTTTGTTGTTAGTTATAGACCTGGCCAGCTATAATGAGTTGTTTGAAACGCTAATATCTAAATAAGGTGATTACTTTTCAATCTTCTGTGAATTTTTTTTTTTCTTCTTTCATTTGCATATTTTTCATTTAGTCAATTTTTATTTAATATTATTGGAGTATAAGGGACAACTCAAATTAGTAATACATTAGGATAATTAAGCTTACTTAGATACAAGATTTCTTTTAGTATACTTACGTGCCTTTGAATTTATATACATTCACTTCTTTTAGTTATTGCTGTTTTTTTTTCTTTTACTCTATGAATTGAACTATTATTATTATTATTATTATTATTATTATCATTATTATATATAGCATAGCATTTTGATTCATATTGAATGAATTTCAAAATATTAAAGATTCCAAGATTTTTTTTTCTCGAATTGGACATTAGCATTGGAGGTGTCATCGATATGTTCAATTTTATTATGTGTTATGTCTCTTACATTAACATGAGCATAGTTAAGTGAGGTAAACAAAAGCAAGATTATGAATTTAATGCTAGTTTAAAAAAAAAAAAAAACTTTTGATATTAGAAAATGAAAGTTTGGATTTTACGTTTATAACATACACACACACACACACACACACAAAAAAAAAAAAAAAAAAAAAAAAAAAAAAGAGAGAGAGATTTTAGTAATTTATTACTTAATATTAATAACATATGTCATTGTCACTCAGTGATGGTAATTGGAGTTTACTTGTTCCAGTTTTGTTCCTGTTGGTATGTGCAGTGGCAGTTAAGGCCAAACACGAGGGAGAATTATGTGAATTTAAAGAAGACAAATTTCATTGTAAAAATTATCCTCGGCATTCCCTCGCAAAGTTTACTCTGCCGGACAATGCATGTGCATTTAGATCCTGCCATAGCTGCATTACGGGGCAACAGTCGTTTATAATTTCGCCAAGTGGCGATCTTGTGGAGCCATCTCAGTTTCTCCTAAAGTGTAACAACATCACTTCGCTCACCTCTACAACTTACAAATGCACTTCGGTAGAAGGGGCGAGTTGTGAGCATACAGAAATTGACGGACCGGACGATTTTTGTGCAGTGCGAAATTGTACAGCAAATGCTCCTTGTCGGTGCCAGTTCACGCATCTATCCACGCAATTAATAGCAATTACTACTGACAAGCGTATATACAATCCCCAGATACTGACATTGAAAGTATGCCTGCTGGACAAAAACTTTCAGGAACGTTCTAAACTCTGTCGCAGGTTGTTGGAAGGAGAAGCAGCTGTGTTTCAGAACTCCGATTTGACGATGAATTTTACGGACCCAATTCTTCATTTGCCGGGACGCGGACGTGTTATTTTGCGAAACGAAGACTTTGAACAAATAATTCATGTCTCAGACGACAACTTGATAATAGTTCCATTTGAAATGTTGTCGTACAAATCGACAATACACATTATTTACATTCACACCAATGGACATACCATTACAGGCAGTATTCATGTGGCAGGAAAATCTGTTTGTCAGCTACGATTTTGTTTTTTTTGCACAGGGGTCTTTCGACATGTTCAATGCCTGCCTTTATTTTTACGATACATTATTTATTCAGCAGCTCTTTTTATAGCTATGGTTATTCTCTTATTTGTTAAACAAATATTAAAATCGGTGATCTTCATTTTCACAACGTTAGCATTTGTCGCCAATTTCTGCGGCAGAGCACTGAAACTTCTTGCACGTTGTTCACTACTCTTAGGCGCTTTTATAGGCAATGTTGGCAAAGATACTACCCAAGGAACATATGAATTCCTTGAAAGACAAGCAGCTCGAGGTGCTCCTCTTCTTCAAAATCAGATAGTATTAATTACTCTTCTTTGTTTAGTGCCACTTACGTTAGCGGAGTGTAATACCCAAGCAATTGTACAATCTGAATTACGTGCATGTGAGACTTTGCAGGACAACACACGATCATGTGAAGTTTACACTACCGCGGAAATATCCTTACCGTCTATTTCATCAGAATCCTGCCTATGGTTCACAGATAAGGATAATAATCACCTCTTCTCACTGAAATTGAAATTAGAGGAGGTAACTTGCGATTTTCACACAGAACGAGAATATTTCACTTTCCCTGTCAAAGCACGGCACTTATCTCAGATTAGCTGCATTTTCAGTGAATTTTGTGGACGTGGAATTCACTGTGTTCCGAAAACCATAGGGAAAGGTGGCCTACGGTTTGAAGCCGAGACTCCCGAAAGCCGGGAATATCCGGGAGTTTCCACGTGTACAGCGGGTGGACTCGGAGTAGGATGTGCCATTTTAACCAGAGCAGCATGCAACTTTCATCGAACATGGTATATCCCCGATTTGCTTCATAGCTACGAAGTCTCCAGAATTACAGGACACACTTGTAGGTATCATATCTCGGTTACTCACACCGAGAATAATACCTTAACGAGACTTTCAGTGACAGATCACACGTATACGGACACTGGTATAAAGATCTCCATTCTAGGGGCTTATGATCAGCCCCAATTGCATATCACCGACTCGCTGATTCCTCTGAGGCCTATCTTTCCCCTGCAAGTGCACGAAACTTCCCAAAAGCGGGAGAGATTGGGGCAACACAATCGAACTCCTTCATTTCCGCAGACTTCATCTTTGACCCCAATCTTTCCACCTGTGATTTTTTTGAAGACACCCTTAGATGTATTAATTCTCCTGATGCTCTAGAGAATCTCCGAGCTTCAAAGGACAGAGCGTTACCTCTAGAGCGGAACTTACATTTGTTTCACATAAAAAACGGACAATTAACATCTACAATGCTTTTTTCTGCAGCAGTTAGACTGCAACTGCATTTCACAAATTACAAAATCAAGCTGCAGACGATCACAGTCTGTCCATCCTTTAGTGATGGGCCGATTCAAATTACAGGCTGTTACCGTTGTGGACTTTTGGCACGAATGAACATTATTGCTAAATCCACGTGTGAACCAGGAATAGTGGACATTCATTTCCAGCAATTAACTGTGTATACCAAAGCTGTTCATTTAAATTTAGATTCGACTAACTTATTGATTAAATTTTTAGCAGATAAGCAATGTTATGATGAAAAAGTGTGCTTAAAGTCCAAAACGTTAATACAATGTAAACCTGTTCAATTTTGTTTGGATGAGCCTTCGGTAGACTTGCTAAATTTAAATTTAAATTACACAAAATCTGCTACGTCTACTACTCCATATTCATGGCCTGATTGGCTTAAGATGCCTACTTTAGCATCTCCTATATATTATTTAAAATTAATAGGGTCATCACTATTTATTGCTTGTCTGCTAATTACACTCATCTCATCAGCAGTCACGTGTTGTTGTAGATCCAGATAACACTGTAATTTCATTTAACTTTGTTTATTATACGTACGAAGTAAAAATATCCGTTATCATGTAGTCAAAATCGAACGTTATGGTTCAATGCGGTATTCTCAAAAGAATTTAGCACAAAAGTTGCGTCAGGAGTTTAATAAAAGCAAGTCTCAAAAATATACGGAATTGAACAGAATAAGGGATAATGTTGGAAGGAATGGAATTCATGCACGTGCAAAAGTCATTGATATCATAGAAAAGTGTACTTCAGCTAAATGTCAGGACAGGAAATTTATTAATAATTTTAAGCGTTGCGCTCGGAAGAGTTAAAAGAAATCTTGGTGAAAGTCGAACATATAAATTTCATCTTTTGGCGTTCTTTGAAAAGAGTGGGAAAAACGAATGTTCGCTAGCTAGAAATCATTTTTGTGTATCGCGGGACGCCTTGCAGTTTTACAATAGAGTAACCGCGAAAGAGGGGGAATCATTGAATGCATATGACCTGTTGTGGTCAGGGCGCAATTTGCGGGAAGCTTTTGATGTTGGTCGGTGAGAATTCGTAGGCAAAGCTTCAGAAAAGGAAAACATATAATAAACATCAAGGGGAGAAAAATTGAAAATAAAATTTAAGAAAAACATGGAGGTGTTGACGATAAGGCTGTAAAATCCAATGAGAAAGTGTGAGATTTGAGGAATGACCAATGGCAAGTTAGAGAGAGGTAAATTTCGGGCAAAAGAGTTAGTAACTGGTCGGTTTAGGAGAATTAGGAGCCACAGAGTGGCTAAACTAATTATTTACGAGTTTAGGGAAGAAAATGGGGGACGAAGATTTGAGCAAAACTGGACTGCACAGCCAGAGAAGGCAGATTTCAGCAGATTTCCGTAGATTTTATTAGATTTTCAGAGATTTTTTTAGATTTTTCAGAGTGTATTAAGAATTTTCAAAAGTTTACATATGTGATCACCATTAGTGGATATTTAAATAAGTGTGTTAAAAAAATAAAACTAAAAGATGACCATCCCTTCTCTGCACCGGATTACAGGTAAATCCAGTTGCCATCAATCAATTAAAGAGTGACAAATTTGTAATAATTAATAATATTGTTTATGATTGCTAAAGTAGTTAGAATGTGTTTTGGTAAACAATAATAATTTAATTGTTCTAAATTAAGCCATTTTCGAGATCAGTTTAAATATTTTTTGTAAATGTAAATAAGATTTTTATATTTAATAAATGTTTGTTATAGTTAATATTTTAAATCCATTTATTTCTTATCCTCAGAAAATCACAACGCAACATCAAATTTTATTTTATACTTATTTAGAACAGTTTAAATAACTTTATGAGTTAAAATAAATTACCGATGGGTCTTTATAACAATGAATCCAATTATTTCATATCTTATTTCACGGCCAAACTAAGGTTTAAATTAGTTCATCCATTTATTTCATGTTTAATATGTCACGCAACGTAACACGTGCCTTAACCCAGCGGTTCTCAACCTTTTAACTTCGCCCCCCCTAACAAAGGCTAACTTACGGTAGCGCCCCCCCCCTTCACATTGTTCAGCATACATTCAGTTTTTTAATCTTTAACGATGTACAATTAGTCGAATTTTCTACAACATAATGTTATCAGTAAAGTTTGAATGAACATTTTAAGCGAAAATGGATATATTTTTGAGTAAAAATGAGAATAAATTAGGCGATTTTTTAAAATCGTGCATCTTTACTTGCTCTTTGGTTTTTCTCGTGCCTCCACTGGAAACGCTCTGCGTCCCCTTGGGGGGTGCGCCCCACAGGTTGAGAAACGTTGCCTTAACCACAATAAAAATATATAAATGTAATACTTTACTTATAATAATACTTATAAATATATACTTATAAATATAAATATAATATATAATAAATATAATATTTTCTATAAATCAATTTTTATCATAAAATTTTTCAGAGTTTTCACTTTTCTAAATGTGGTTACTATATGGATCTTAGTTTTCTAATGACTTCTGAAGATTAACTTTTTCATTCCGATTCTTTTGAACTCTGATATTCGTCTTCACTCAGAATCACTTTTTTTTTTTTTTTTTTTTTTTTTTGAGAGAGAGAGAGACCACCGTCGGGTCCCTCTGGAAGAAGAAGTTATAGGGTCTCGCTATAAGACTTGCTCTTTTTCATTGGCCTTTATCTAGAGCAGATCATATAAGGGCACTGCTTAAAAGAAGCCCCCCTTTTCAAACCCATAAAATCTCATTCCAAGCTCGAGGAGAAAGTAATTTATTTCAAGCCAGCCCTTCAAAATGGCTTAAAGAGGTAGCACGTGTTTCTGTTTACACACTCACACTTCCATGACCCGAAGTCACAGTTGTCATCCTTTGAGAACCAAAATTGGGGCGTTTTTGCTTTGGACACAATTTACGACATAAATGGAAAACTAAGCTGTAAATAGATGGGACTATTTACAGGACTAAGTAAGGGCAATTTTGGAGAAATTTTCTTCTTATAGCAAATTTACATCAGAAAAATAAGAAATTACATACTGAATTTAAAATACTGATGTTAAATCTTAACTGAAATGAAACTTTATATACCTTTATCCAAACACGTGCACATAATTTATAGTTTATGAGAAATACAAGCGCGTTTGTTTGTATCCCTTTTGCGATCACTCGTTAAAAAATTATCGAAAATATAAAAATGGCGCTATAGAAATAATTTTTCTTATAAAAATGGTGGATGTTTGGGGAACATTTTTTTCTTGGAATAGGCACTCAATACTGTAATAATTACGATTATAGTTGAAATTAGGCGCGACACCCCTTCAAAAAGTTTTTTAAAATGTGGATTTTTGAAAAAAAAATTAGAAAAAAAAGTTTACAATTTTTTTAAAAATAAAGTCATATTATTTTTTTAAAGCTAATAGATAAATATAATTAAAATACATATATTTTACTACAATTATACTAAGTTTCAAATCAGTAAATTAATTTAAAGAGCCCGTAAAATATGCACGACGAAGTAATAGAAAACGCTGAAATCTCTTGCCGTAAATGAAGAAACTTGCTTTTAAACCGAGTGCTGCATATTTTGGATATGAATTATGGTCGAGAAACATGCATCTCATGATGCATCAGTTACTAGGCTATCCAAAAACATATATATTACTGTTTTTAAACAAATTTAAAATTTTCGCTTTTTGGCCAGGATTTTGATACGAATACTCCAATGTGCGCCCCCTCCTGTAGTCTGTCCTTGTTTCCTGATGCTGATGATTCCACAAACTGCAACTGCCCTCCCCCAACCCCCACTCCCCGATGAAATTGTATTAATCCGTCGCTGTCACGAAAGGTTCACCTATTGGATTTTTGTGAAATAAAACTTGTAATATTTCTTTCTCTAATAAAGTCAACTTTATTGCTATATTGGCAATACATATTTTTTATAAGCCTTCCAAACCCAGGAGGGAATGGTGATACACCCCCCCCCCCGTATATTTACATTTAAATTACAACATTGTTTTAATAAAAGTAAGAAAATAGATCACAGCTTATTTTTCTCCCATTTGCATTCGTAAATTAAAAATTTCTGCTAAGCTAAGTTTCATGAAATCGGAAGCTCTTCTCTACAAGTTTTGTGTTATGGGATGTCAAGCCTATACGAAGGGTATCTGCCTACAGGGGAAGGGATGCCTTCTAAAGGAGGACTTTTTAAAGGGCTGTAAGTCTAACGCATATTTACGCTACATTTGGAGAAAAACACCTGAAATTCCGGACTGTTAGATCGACAGCCGCTCTTAGGCCCGAAGGCGGGACTTTCACTCACTTCGGCTATCTACCATGTTCAGTGTCTTATCCACTCTGAGATGGTGTGTTCGCTCAATAAATTTTGAAATTAATCGAAAATTTTCCCATACTCACCAACACGAAAAAACTCAGGTACAGATTGCATGTCTTAATCACTTTCATGCGTTTCTTCAGCTCGAGCAACAACATACTTGTAACTTGGTCGAGTTCCTGTTGATGTGACCTGGAATGAAAAATAAACTTTTTTTTAGAAATGTCCGAACGATTTTCTACGCATGATTTTTATACATTGGGTATAGTGCATGTCTATATCTGAGGTGACCAGATTCTGCATTTTCAGGTAGTCCGCCTTTCCCCTTTGTGTTGTCCGCTTGACGAGGATTTATTGGCGAATTCTTTGGGCCAAGCGCACAAATACGATATACATGCTACAAATCAGTAAAAGAAAAACTTTTCTGACCAGGGCCGTAATCACGGGAAGGGGGGGGGGCATAAAGATTTTATCCCCATACCTCCCGAAATTTTAGTCAATGCATTAGTACTTTTTTATTTACATTGATTCTGGCGATAAACCATAGGTGAAAAAATTTTAGTGCTACATACCCCCTCCCCCCGATTTTTTTTTTCTAGATAAGGCCTTGTCTTTGGCAAGTTCCAGCAGTCACAACACCTCACCTTCTCCATACCCCCGACAAATTTTACCATGAGCTTTCCCTATTACTTGCTCAGTCTTCGGGGTCGCGATGTTAAGTGTGGGAGAAGCTTTTTAGGTTTGAAAACAGAACGTGGGAAATCGAACGGCAATTCCAATGTTATAAAAGTTCTGAAATTAAAGAATTAAGAAGGGGTGGGGAATTCTATTTAAGATATCCAATCTAGTTTGAGGGAAGCCCAATTTGCTGAAAATCAATAGTTTTCGCGACACTTAAGAATTTTGAAAATTTAGCCTTGTCACTGAAACAACGTTTGCCTAGGAGACCTCGAAAAGTTTACTCGACTGCTACGTAGCAATCGAACCAATATAGAATTATAAAAGTCACTTTTTAGTACATTTCTTGAAATTATAAAAGTGAGTTAAGTAGTCAGTTTTAAAATATTTAAAACAGTGCAAAATAATCCACTCCAAAGGTAGACAGAGACCTTAAGTTAAAATTCTTAACACTTACCTCTTAACTTCTCTCTACTACCGGAGTACACCTTTTTGTTGAAGGAAGGGACTTTTCTAGGGTGGAAGCTCTTTTTGTAGGCAAGAAATCCCGAAATCACTAGTTGCTTAATGAGCTCAAGAACGCATTATTTTTAGAGCACAATTTTTTCTTTCTTTTTTTTTTTTCCTTTGCTTCGCTACAGTAATTATATATACTTTATCGGAAATGCCGTGAAACTATTTTAAATCATTTCGGGAGCATAATGTGAAAAAGATAAGACTGCGACAGATTTCTGACGGGATCATAAGTTAGAAGAGACTTAAATTATGATGTAATGTTTCAAAATTCAGACTTCGTTTTTGCGAAATCTAGTGTAGATTCATATTGTTTAAGCAGCAGCTGTCGTCATTTTAAACTAGTCTTAGCTGGTCCCTTACTCCTTTCACGGTTACTAACCTTTCTTTGTTCAGCTGTCTTTGACACGCTGGTCTTCCTAGTTTATCACTCTATCGACCAGGATCGATATTTCTTTTTAAACTTTTATTCAATATCAGTGGTGGCTCGTAGCTGCAGGTAGGGAATGCAATCCCGCACTGTTTTTCGTTTCGCCGGATTTCGGGATTGAGACTTGTTGATCCCGCGGGATTCCGCAAGATTGAAATTTCATTCAACTAAAAATTAATTTCAATAGAGAAAAGTAGGAAAAAGTAAGAGTGTAAGCACTATCAAGGTTAACTTTAATAATAATAATAATGCGAATTTTATAATTTATACAATACCTCACATAAATATGAAAATTATAGCCGATATTCATAATAATGTACTAAGTTATTTTTAGTTGCTAAAAAAGAATGCAAAAAAGACAAAATAAAGAGGCACTCGACTTCCTAGTCTTTATGTAATTTTGATAGAGAATACAAAAGCACTAAACAATTGACTTTCGTACAAAAAACACTTAACAAAAGACTTTCTTTTCTTTTTTTTAATATGAACCCTTAAGGAACCATACATTTTTGAATGGTTAACTAAAGTTCACCTTTTAAGACACCACTAGCACGAGCGGCCATATGATTGCAGGCCCGGACTGGCCAGGGTGTCTGACTGTCTGCAGACGGGTGGGTCCCAACCCTCGGCGGGCCCCCAAACACAAAAAAGAAAATAAAAAAAGTGTTATACTGATAGTACTTAATGAAGTTTGACACAGAAAAGTTTTTGCAGCTGCATTTGCGCCCCAAAACTCTTCAAAACACTTTGATTTATATGTAGTTCTCAAAATGTTTTGATAGAGGATTCCCGAATGAACAAGGGATTAATTAATATGAATGACGCATATTAATTAATAGATCGGTATTTTATGAATGCATTAATTATCAATCATAAATAATTAATAATAACACCATACTTCCCCCCATATCCCGAAAGTTAACACTTCCTATTATTTAGCGGTTATACAATAACCCGGGGCCCTCCTTCTCTTGAGACGGGCGGGCCCCTACCCTCCCAGTCCGGGCCTGTATGGTTGTTTGTGGGGGGGGGGGACAAGACAGTGGTCCTGTCCTGTTGATCTTACATCGCATAGGACGTTTTTTATATTTGGAATATTTTAATTACTTTTGATCTAATCGTCAAAATCAGAATTTTTTTCCTTCCCGCGAAAGCTCGCGCGTCAAGTTCTCTCTCACTTTCCGTTCCTTATCAGTTACTCTTCAACTAAAAAAATAAATGAAATAATAACAGTTGTCGCCAATTTATGCTGTCTGCCCTCGCAGCTGCAAATTCCTTGCGGTTTCTCGAAATTTCTGGAACAAATGAGAAGGCTTTACCTCTACTGTATTTTGAATTCTCTTTTAACGGTTCATAACGGCCGTTTTTAACAATTGGGCTTCTAATTTTGGTAGGGAACAGCCGCTCTGAGAATGGAGGTGGCTCTCTCCCCATCGCTATGTGTTTTGAGGGAGCTGAAGTCAGACGATTTTCTTTATACGTAGGCTTTCCAGATTTCTGAAATGTTCAACCGGGACACCGGAATGCCCCAGCCTCCCGGGTATTCAAGATCAAGGATACATTTGCCAGACCAATGACTAAACGTTATGCTCTCAACGCGTGCCAGGAAGGTGCCAGGTTCAAAACCAGGCCGCGTCAGCCGACCTAACCGTTCGGAGTTTTTCGTGGTTTTCTCCGAAATTTCGCGTAAGTACGGGTTAGGATCCCTTAGAAAGACTCCCATGTAGGTCAATCCCCTCTCGGCCTAGATCCCTCTAGCAGATAATTGGCCATAACACCACATTTGCATTTTTTCTAGAAGGGTACATTACCGGAGCCCCCGGGAAGGCGACGACCCCGACACTACACACCCTTGGAGGTTTTTTGGAGCGTTTTAGAGGGTAGTTTATTCTCAATGCTATGAATAAAGGGTTACTGATTCGGAACATAAACCAGGGGTATTAATAAATGACACAAAAGTATATAAATTTAAACATTTTATTTCTCATATGTTAATATTTATAAGTTAATTAAGTAAGAAGAAACACTTTGAATAAGGAATAAAATTTGAACAATAATTCTTAGCAGACCATCACTCTTCATCACTTTTTGTAAAGTACAGTCAAATAAATGACAAAGTACTAATTATCCTAAATAATCCTTCAGAGTTGATTATTTTTTGCCATCTATAAACAAATTTAATTTTTACCGGGACGTGAAGTAAACCGGCCGGGACACCGGGATTTTGTCTGCAAACCGGGACGTCTGGCAAGCCTATTTATACGTATACTCCCCCCAATAATTATTATTGAATGTGTATAATTTTATCAAGTGCATAATTTAATCCAGGATTTTGTGAATTAGTGAGTTTTAGATGGAAAAATAAAATAACTTGTCTCCAGTCCAAAGTGTTGAGTGAAATTCCTTATGAAAAGGAAATGTGTTCGTCGAAGTGCGTATTTCTCCTAAAATAATGTGTTTGCCCAGTTTGCGAGTTTTCAAATTTTTGTGTTCTCTCGTGAGGCAAGATATAAACAACGAGCACTAAGAAGATGAATGTCTTTTTCCTACAACATTGTCAAAAATTAATTGGCCACCTCCTTCATTTTTCTTTGGTGGATCTCCAAAAGTGATTTCGTAAATCAGATGATTTAGTGTCAGATATGCGATCATATTTTTAAAGTTACGCAGTTCTCACTCCTAAATCGTTCAAATTTAGTTTCTATTGCTCTTCATTTCATCTAGTGTTTTTGCAAGCACCTTTTATGTATTTTCCATAAATGTGAGAGAATATTTGTAGTTGTCGACGACGGAGTGTACAAGTTTTTTTTAATTGCATACAACGTGTGATTAACAACATTTCACATACCAACTATCTCCATCCCTAACTTCATTGGATTGGTCCTGTCCCAGAAAGATACAATGTTTGTGTTGAAGCACCTTTGCGTTATAACAGTACATAAATCATGACAATACGGGAGCTGGGTGGGGACTATGGTCCCTCCCTGTCCATAAGTATGAGCGCCCATGATCACTGGTTCTTATTGTTCCTTTTATGCAAAAATTTTTGGCCAATGGATGATTGGAAAAGCGACGTGAAACTGTAATACAATTAATTTATTCCTGAGTTTCAATTACGCAGGATTAAGACTGTAATCTCGCGGGACTAGTCCTGCAAACCACATTAACTTAGCAGTAATCAGGCTACACCTATGTGCTCACGTATATATCAGGCTACACCTATGCAAGGCCGTGCGGTAGATTTTCTCAGTATGATGAGAGTCTTCAAAATGCCGCCTCTTCAGTATAAGTTCAGTTCGGTAAGCGGTTCAACCCCCCCCCCTCCCCGAAAAAAATTAACATGAAATCCATTAATTTTTCATTTTTAACGAAAGGATTACATTTAATCTCATCCCCGTTAAAGGGAATCTCTGTACGCCACAGCACCCCTTAAATGTTTCTTCCTTAAAATAAATGCTCATTATGATTTAAAAGCAAAACTACACAAAATGTACAAATGCTATATTTATTTTACTAACATTAATAACAAACTATTATAATTTTACTCTTCTAACTTTAGCAAATTCGTGGATTAGGGATGTGCAGTCTAGAATAGCAGCCAATGTTGATTCACTAGAAATTATTGACAGGTTTTTTAATTTTGTTTGGCTTAATGAACTTCTTCGATAAGTTTTGATTAATTTTAATTTAGAAACTTTCCCCACTAGTGACTGACACTGGGAGTGTTAGCAAAGTTCTCAATACTATGACAGTATTTGGATACAAAGAAATTAAATTATTTTTGCACAAATATTTTAAAACATCTAAAGGTTTCATTAAATATGGCAGCATTCTAGATACATCACGTAATTCTTCTTGTAGAGCACTCTCATTAATGTCAGATTCATTTTTGATCGAAAGTATTGATTGGAGATTGATACAGTTCTTTTCTGGCGTTTTGTCATCAATATCTCTGAGTTTTAAAATATCATATAAAAACTTAAAATTTTTGTTATGGGTTTCCAGAAGCGTGAATCGTTCATTTAGAGAATTATATGCAATGTCCAGAATATAGTTGAAAAAGTTTAAATTTATTTAATTTTAAATTTATTCTCCTCTGTTAAGGCTCGTAGATAGCTTTTTCATCAAATTGAAGTTTTTTTCTTCTGGATCTAACTTCAGTTTCTGTTAGGAATTCTTTGCTGATTTCAAGATTTTCTGCAATTTCATTTGCAGCAATTTTGACCTGATCATATCCCGTTTTTCTGTAATTTTTTACCTTTTCTACAGTTTTGGATAACATCCTTACAAAATCTCACAAATTGACCGTTACAGATTGCAATTGCTTTGAAACTGAGTTTATTTCAACTAAAATGTCATGCCAAAGAATTACACCACATATAAACTTGTAATTTTAAATATTTTTTGCTAACCCTATAGCTCTAACTTTCGTTTCTGCATCCCTGTTGACACCTTCTATTATTTCAATTAATGCATCATAGATTTCGCAAAGTTGAAATCGTAATGGATTTAACGCATCAATTCTGCTTGACCATCTTGTAGCACTCAATGGCTTTAGAGTTATTTGGGAAACATTGTTTTTAAGCATTTCCCAACGTTTCGTAGAACTAGAAAAAAAAGTGTAAAGTTCTTTCACTACAGGGAAAAAAGTTGCTGTTTCTGTAGAAGAAGATGCTGCATCATTCACAACAGGTTTAAAGAATGACATGCACAGGGCACATAAAACGCCCTTGGATATTTTTCAGTTATTCTGTTTTGAACACCCTTTCTTACTCCTTTCATATTAGAACCATTATCGTATCCTTGTCCTCTAAGCCATTTTAACTCAAAACCTAATTTTTCCAAATGTGTCAAAATAAGCTCTGTCAAACCCTCTCCGGTGGAATCACTAGCTTCTAAAAAACCAATGAAAAATTCTTCAATTTCATATTTATTTGTTTGGAGTCAAAAGCAGCGACTCTTATCTATATCTTATCTATCTATATAAATAAAACAGTGTGTAAACTGTCCGTTTGTCTGTCTGCCTGTCTGTCTGTGTCTCGCGTAGCTCTGGAACGGGTGATCGTAGACCTACCAAATTTTGTACGGAAATTCTCCAAGACGGGTCTCGACACACCTCGAAGCGATTTTTTCGAAATTCGAATTAGAAAATGTTTTATTTTATGTTTTGTCCGATTTTTAGCGATTTTTCTTGCGTAATACATAATAACGCCGGTAATTGCACTTGCAAGAAAACGATAGTTACATCATCGTATAGAGGAGAAAATTTTCTTTTAAAAACTGTTTGTTCGGACTGTGTAACATAATTTGCAGATTTTTGGGAATTTTTCAAATAAAATTAAATTTGACGCTGACTTTCGTAAAATATTTTTAAAACTGCTGCATCTTGAATTCTACCTGTCATAACTTTTTTATATTTGGGCAAAAGACGGAGCACACAATTCGCCCACTTTTAAAAGAAGAACGGAGGAAAAATATAAATTAGGAGAATTTTTACGAATTTTTAAGTAAAGAAGGATTTTCATTTCAGTAGCACCTCTTATAATTTTCGGTTTGATATCTTGCGGTTTGGTTGTCATGGATACAGTAACAATGATTAAAATTGCCAGTTGAAAAAAATAAATAAAAACGGGTCCCGCGAGCAGACGATTTCTTTGCTTGGCTCGATTTCCTTTTATAAATACTGGATTTATTTGTGAGAAGAAAAATTAAAACTGCATAATCTAGAAAAACAATTTTAAAGCCTTTATAAATAGCGCATTCTTATCTCTTATCTATTTTCTTTTTGTAAAGGGTTGCAAGAGAGGGTGACGTATTTTTAAAATAAAAAAAATGTCCATTTCATGTAGTGTCTGAGGTATTTAATGCTAAAACGTGAACCTAAAAGACAGCATGTCTGAGGAAATAAGACATTTTGAAAGTGAGAAGTTCACTGCAAACGGTCCATTTTTACTTTTTTGATACCGAATGACGCTTTTTTTTTTGTGTGTGTGTGTCATTATACTGCAATGATCTCAGGTTATTACATATATGACGCAAATTTTAAGTCAAGAGTGAAATAATTTTGCTTTTTCCAGATTCCACATCACTGGAATTAATTCGAATGACACATGTGAGGAAATTTTTCGTTTCCTACCGTGCGAAGAACGGGCACGCAGCTAGTTGTTAATAAAAGTTGTTCAATATGGCTTACGTCTAGAGTACAATCGCGGTTACTATTTAGCTGTATATATAAAATATTTAGCTGTTTATGTAATTTCGACAACCTTGTTTAAAACAGCCAATCCCATTAAATTTATCAACTCATCTTGAATGTTATTACTTAAATAGTGACAGACATTTATTAGATTCGCGTTGAACTCTTCTAATATGTTCTTTCATAACTGGATGAAACTCGGAAAGCAAGTGTCCCGGGTTTGGGTCCTCTCGCGAGGCTGTCGATCTAACGGTCTGGAGTTTTGGAAGGTTTTTCTCCAGATGTAACGTGAATACGCGTTAGAACCCCTTAGAAAGTCCTCCTACTAGGCACCCCCCCTTGGCAGATCGCCCTAGTGTAGCGTTTCCATAATCACACACAAACAAACAAACAAACGAAATTCGGAAAGCAGTTCTACAACTTTAAGAAGTTTCCGTTATTAGTCTGAAACAAATGTTCAGTTGTCCAAGCATTGTGAGGCAGCAGTCTAATTATTGATACAATTCTTTTTAAAACACCTCTCCAATGTTGAATTTCAAGGTCCATAATTATTTGGTACTCAGCTTCGATAGTTTTTTCTGCTTTAATCGAATGAAAATAATAGTTTTTGAGATATGCGAGTATTGTGCATGTTTTAATGAATTTCGGCCCATAGAGCGTAATGTATTTCGAAATTTTGGGCGATCCTGTACATAAACTATCCATTCGATTGAGACCAAAAGGGGAGGTGCACAACTAGATGTTAGAAAAACCCTAAATATAAAATTTCAACATTCTACGACCAATAGTTTTTGAGATATGCGAATTACATACATACATACATACGTACGTACATACAGACGGCATAGAAAAACTGGTCAAAATAGACTCGCCGCTGGTCAAAATGAGTTTCAGACAAGTTTATATGATCGTTCATGCTAACTTACGATGAGATGCATCGAAAAATTTTTTTAATTAAATTTAGAGGTAGTCAAAATCGGTTTTTTCGTCGAAATTTGGCCACCGATCACATTACTTCCTTATACTCCGTACAAGGAAGTAAAAATCCGCATGGCGATTTCAACATTGAGAAAGGCGAAAAGAAAAAGTCGTGTACTAGTATGCAAATGATAATACAAAAGTGAAATGCTGAAAGTTGTCCTCTTCGAATCATAACTACTGGGCTCCTCTTCAGAATCATAAACAGTACCCTATTACTTTCTGCTCCTTCTGCTGATTTTCGGATAGTTTATATCGATACATTTCTCGCAGAGTTGTTCATTCTTCCATTTTGTAATATTTGAGATGCACTGCTATCAAATATAAGGTCTTCTTTATTGATGCCGTTTTTATAATAAGAAGTCAAATTTTCGCAATGCTATGTTATCTCTTCCTCTTCCTAGTCGTGAATCCTTTCAAAAAACCCAAATTTTTCGAAAGCTATTTCATAAGCTTGAAGACGTTTTCTTAAGTTTGACGTTAGAAGTCAGACAAGATTTTAAGTTTTTTTCCCAAATAATAATTTTGGGAAGAGTTTTTTTTCGAGCTGAAGCCCCTTTTGGGTTGATGCCCTTGGCGACAGCCGGGTTCGCGTATGCGCTAAGACGGCATTGTATGTATGTGTAAATTTATTACGCTTAAATGATTATGAAAAGGGTCACATAAGGCAGACCTATTTCGTGCAGCTCTTTGAGTGGGTGCCCATACCTAAGGGCGAAAATGAGCCCCCCCCCCCGAAGCTCTCAGAAAGTGTATATACAACCGCAATTATTTATGTATTGTTGCAACGTGGAAGTGATTTAACCAGGTTTTCGGTGCAAGACCACCGATTCTCCTCCCCTTACAAACGACTTGGCAGATCTCTACAAGCATTCTTATGGGCGCCCATAGCCCCTTGAATTGCGCCTCCTCTGCTCGGAGCAGATACACTAGTTACCTTTTAGTTTACCCTAGGAAAGATAACTATTTCGAGAGTTAGATTTTTGAAATGCTGCTCGCGAGTGTTGTAGCAGAATTATAAAATTATAGGAGGGGAAAAACTTAGATTTAAATATTTGCATTAATATACAAGTGTAGGACACACTAGTCGTTGCCCTTAGCTTCTGTTGATCTTGAAAAACATGGTAAAACTCGTTAAAATTATTGAAGTAAAACTTCTTTAGGCGAAACTAGGGAGTAACTCGGATTTTTTTTCTGACAGAAGTAACGCTCGGTAAAGGAACGCTGACCCTGAAAAAGAAGAACCACAGAAAAACCTACCTTTTCGACCGCTTTGCTGCTTTCGCCGACTTCATCCTGTAAAATTACACAGAACCTCTTAGGGAAAGAAACGGCGAGAAAAACAGTCAAGTGCCGTACCTTTGAGACATCAATCTTTACTTTATATATGAATAAGCGTTGTGAAGGTACATCCAACACAATATTTTACATGTAATCCCAACCACACAGGAGGTTCTCGATAATCCTTATTTTTAGGTGAATAATGTACATGGTTTTGGAAAAGCACAAAGAAACGGACCCTGGCTGCAATCAATCCCAAACAATAGACAGAACCTGCAGTTTAAAAACACGGATACAGAATAATAATTCGAAACCTACCAGCAAACGAAATCAACGCTTAAGAACACTGTGATAGAAAAATACAAAAAAATTACACTACCTGCATTCGTACCCAACAAACAGAGGAAAACATCAGTTAAAGAACACAGTTTAAGTATAATACTAGACTATGGACATCCCCCCCTTCCATTCAAACTCAACCTCCAGACGGAACAGTGGTATAAGAAAACAGTTAAAGAATAATACTGCAACATGGACACTTCCTAGATTTTAATGTTAAATTTTCGCTCTCAAGATTCTCAGCCGTTAGTTGATTTTTTAAAAGAAAAATTTGATTTAACTATGAATACTTCTCGACTTCAATCAACAACGCGTTTCGGTACAACGATAGATGCTGTATTTTCAAGAAAATTAGCTCTCGATACCGTAATACTTCGTTATAACGGAAATTTCGTTGGAATGAAATTACGCTAATTTGAATAAAACGATAGAAAGTTATAATTATGCACATTCGGCTGTTATTTTGAAATAAAACAGTAAAGTTTTCTCACGCTAATTTTCAAATTTTATTGGAACATTTACAAACACTATAACCATCTTGAAAATGGTAACCGATAATTTAAATTACACAATACACATATACAGGCTTAGACTCTAGCCATTTACCAGGCGGCTAGCATCAGTCCTGTCCTTTTATATAATAAATTTTAAAATTCAATCTTTAGAAACAACGCGCACACTTATTTTATTTACTAGCTCGTGTTCTTTTAACGGCTCGCTCATTTATTCAAGCAGCGGGTGCGTTTATAATCTTTACTGCTCCCATGGGGGAAAAGCACATCTGCCACAGGAGTGGCGATGTTGCTGGAATAAATAAACTTTTTCAACTTAAATTAATGAGAGTCTTCAAATTTTAGTCTTGATAATGCATCAGCATTACTGTGTTGACTGCCTTTCCGATATGTAATGGTCATGTTATAACGTTGCAGGGCTAAAGCCCACCGAGATAGCTTAGCACCATGGGGCGCACTTCTCGTTAAATACGTCAGAGGATTATGGTCTGAAACTATTTGAATTTCAGCTCCAAATATCCAGGTGTCAAATTTCTTTAATGCTTCCAGTCACGGCTACTTCAACTAAAGTCCGAGATAGCCGTGTTCCAGTACACAAAAGGCTTCTCTTTCAATGGTCGCCCACTTTATTTGACTCGTGCTTAGTTTTTTACTGAAAAATGCAATAGGTAATTCTTTCCCATTGTCATCACGTTGAGCTAAGCATGCCCCAATTGCAGTGGCCGAGGCATCTGTGTATAATTGAAACCCACTTTCGTACGTCATTGTCCAGCCTGATTTTAAAAAGAAAATTATAAGATTTCTAACGCGCGACTGTAAATAATGCCACCAGTTAATGACAGCAGCCAGGCAGCAATGTTACTGGCGAAAGAAAAAATTAATATAACATAAGGACATACTAAAAGGGCATAAAAGGGCGAAGTTTTCATAGAAGAGGCAAAGGAAAATGATAGTATATAATACAAAAATGAAAATAACTATTTTAAAGCCACTTGAATTAATGTCTGTCCGATATACAACCATATTTTTAAAAATCCTCTGTTAGTCTCCTTTCAATGAATTCAACAATAAGGATTCTGCCGCCCCTAGCAAAGAGCGAAGGCAGGTAGGCCCATGGAGAAGGAACGGAAGAGACGCTCCCCTAAACAAATATTTAGACAAGATAACATGGTCTTTCTGACAATGATGAGATATTTCATGTTATTCTGAATAAGTATTCAATCTTTGTGCCTGGCAGAATTTTTTTTTTATAAATCTGCCCATATCAAAGGTACGACTTTTTTCTCTGTCCCCCAACTGACAGCAATAAATAATTGTTAATTTTCTTTAAAAAAAAAAAACTTTTTTTTTTCAAATTTTACGTGTTATACAAGTAGATAATGGTTAATCCAGGTCGGCCGCCCCTTTGAAGTGCCGCCTGATGCAGCCGCCTCTCTGCATCATAGCACGGCACGGCCCTGCACGTATGTAGTCACAGGGAAGTGCTTACACATGTCAAGAACATAAAAGGACGAAAAGACGTCTCGCTACAGCACCAAACTGTTTTAGCTGGGCTCGACACTGCTTTTATCTGCTAAATCAGTGGTCTTTAACCTTTTTATTCCCGCGGACCGGACAACGTTTGTTAATTTACCGAGGCCCGTTGAGGAAGGGGAGCGGCGTTGATTTTTTTATATTTTAGATTGCTTTGATTTAATACTTTTAATTTAACTGTATTTATACATCCCTTCAAATTAAAATACACTCTCCCGTAAAAGAATCCGAGTAAAAGTCAAATGTGAATGTTGGTTTCGTACATTAAAAATTGTTTATTATAAAATAGGAATACGATTATGCATAATTACAGTTTTAAACACTTTCCAACAAGGTTGAAAGTGTTTATGATTTCGGTTTGTCTGTCTGTCCTCCTGTCCGTCCGTACTCAAAATTCCGTAAATATGCATCGATTTCTATGAAATTTATATATGTTATTCATATCTACTGTACCATGTACCCTATTGAAAATGGTCTATGTAGCATTTATAGTTTTGTTACAGGAGCACTAAAAATATTGACAATACATTACTCTTAATACATTACTCAATGGGAAGTTATTCTTTAAAGCGTATCATCCGTTTAGTAATTGAGAATAGTTGGAGTTTTTTTCAATGAATCTTTATTCCCGACGATGATGTTATTTATATTCTCTTTAGTAAGCCTATATCAATAATTGGAGATGACTTCATCTTCTCTTTCTCCCAAATTACTAAATCGGTGTATTCTTCAGCAATCGAATTAATCTTAGGTAGTGTAAACTTCTGTAACAATTTCCTTAGCGTTTACTTTGAGTTACCCTTGCTTGCAGAATTCTTTTGAATGCTTGCTGGCGAATATCTTTGTCGCATGTCTGCCAACATATTGACTAGTATATTTTATGAATGTCCTAGGCATGGCGTTCGAGTCAGACGTAAAGAAACTTCTTAAGATCTTCCGGTAAATAATCCAATTTTCTAATCGTGAGGCAAAAGTTCTTTGCAGCATTTTTTTTACCTTCCCGTGCACCTAATTTCGAACCACACGGGGGCATAAACTTTGACGATGAATTCTGTCAATGTCTTTAGTTCTGGGGCTGGACTTTTGCTAGATAAGTAGTTTCTCACAATGTGGCAGCATCACGATACATCCACGATTTACGCTTCGTAGGAGAACTTTTTGAAGGGGTTCTAACGCATATTCAAGTTACATTTGGAGAAATCCACCCAAAACTCTAGACAGTTATATCAATAGCCACGCGAGGAGAAAGAATCCCAAACCTGCACACTTCAGACATTTCCCAATGTTCAGCGTTTTATAAATTCGGCCATTGGTCGGTATATTTTAATAGGAAAGTAGGACTGTGAATACTGTACACTCACTTCAATGTATTCACTGCTTTTTTTATGCTTTCTACTAGGTTCAAATTTTTATTTATGGGCTCATCAGGGTGTTATTCATTTTAAAGAGCACTGCACTTTCGTTGCAAAAACTGCCCACAGATGTAGATTTAAATGGCATTAACTCATGTAAAGTATCGGCATCGGTCGATACAATAACTGTAAAGTATCGATATCGTCTGCTTCTAAAAATGATTTTATAGGCAAAATACCGGTATCGGTCGATCCTTAGTGTCAACGATAACGTTCGATATTTTTTGCATTTCTCAGTTATCTATGCTGTTCTGTTGGTCTTCATAACTATTATACCTCATTCATATCTAAGAGTCATAAATACTTATTTGCGGTAACAAACACAAAATATCTATCAATCGTATTAATTATCGCTGGGAAATATCCCCCCCCAATAATTTATGTTGGAATTTTCGAGTCTGACTAAGGCACAAGACAGAGGCAGGTTCCTGCCCCTACCTTATCCGGGCTCCCATTTATAGGGGGGTCCCCAAATTAAGAAATGACACTTTTTAGTCAATTTCCGAAATGTGTAAACTTTTTCTCAGAAGTTTACGAGCTAAAACCTCAACAATTCTCTAAAAATGATGTGCTATGCTAAACACCATCTTTGAATTTTTTAGGAATTGTATGGCAATACAAAGAACGGAGTTATGCAAAACTTTTGTATGTTGCCCACCTTTGCTGTAATGAATGACTTAATAAAACACACAGGGGGGGGGGGGATTCCGATCAAAGCGTTCTCAAATTGCAAATGAGATCAACGTCATTTTGATGCCATGAGTTTAAAATTGCATTAAAAAATCAAGCAGTTACATTTTGATTGGCAGATAATATTTTCTATAAGTGTGTAAGAATTCAAATAGCTTTTTCACAACTTGGTGGCATTATGAAAAAACAAATTAAAACATAGGGAATGATACTCTTATGCAGTATTTGTGGATACATATCAGGCCTGGACTGGCCAGGTCGGCTGGTCGGCGAGGGCACCCGGCTCAAGGAGATGCTGGAGTGGCCCCCCAAATGGATATACTACTTTATAATTTGAGTAATTTAATATATATATCAGAGTAATTGGATAATTTATTGCCCAGTAATCTTAATGTCTTTATGCAGTGGCGCGACGGAGGACACCAGGAACCCCGCGGCTCGAGGGAGGTCCCCAAAGAGTCAGGTCCCCCAAAATCTCTAAAATAATTAAATGTGGTTTATAGGCACGCAAGCCTTTTTTTTTTTGATACCATATATTACATATTCTAATATTCTATTCCCTCTAAATTGATCAGTAAGGGGCCCCTTTTCAATCTCTAGCCGAGGGCTCCCAAAGGAGCCTGTCTGTGCCTGATACATATGCATACATCAGCAGGAAACGGGGCCCACGGGAAATGTCTATCCCCGAGCTTCATGCTGGTTTAGTCGAGCTCTGTGGAATGTTTATCACTGAGACAATTTCAAATAAGTATCATCTTGCAGACATATTTACGTGATGTGTCAAAGTACACAAAAATAATATAAAACACTTTCATACAACTCATTGGTCGAAAGTCTTTTTTTATTAGAAGCATTTTAATATGTTATTTTGTCTTTTTGTCATCGCGTGACGCTTAGAAACAAGGAGCCTCCACTTTATAGAAGTTAGAAGTTTTGAAATCGCTGTGTGTTAAATCCCTTTTGTTGTGTGGTAAGGATATCGTGCTTTCAATTTTTATTATATGCCAAAATCCGAATTGCATTTTCTTCCAAAAACGTGCGAAAACTTTTCGCATTCGAATGATGTGGTTTCGCTGGGAACATCCCCTCTTATATCAATGTTTCATGCAGAGGAAATCACAGATGAGGAAATTATTTTATTTTTGAAAAAAAAAGTTAAGCTGGATAATCTAGAAAAACTATTTTAGATGAATTGGAATCGCGCTCGCGCAATTTTCCCTTTAAAGCCTGATAACCGTGACTTCAGTATGACGTAGTTGTCGCTTGCTACACCTAATTTTTTTCACTCAGATGATTCACTTCTTTACTGTCGGAAATAAAATAGAGCTGAAAATAGCGAAAAAAGCTTGAAAATCGAGGATCGGGTGGATTTTTAAATTTTGAAAGTAGCGCAGATTATTTTCTTTATATACATAAGTATGAAAAACTTCAAGCGCATTGTACAAATGTAGATTTTATTACGTTTTTTTGCTTAGCTTTTTTAATCTTTTTGGAGTAATGGTAATGGTGGTAAAAGTTTTATCGTTGATCGGTTTAACCGGAATCGTTACAGTGAGTCAGGGATCAGCGTAACTATATAGTACGATGCTTATGCTTATCTCCGACATTAGTTTAGAAACTATCTACAAGAAATACATTGTTTGTATAAAAGCAGTTCAGCAGTACGAAACAATTTTTAAAGTTATTTTTACAGAAGATGATGGTCCACTCTGAAAAGAAACTACGATGATAAAATTGTCGCTTGTGTATGGTCATATATAGTCATATGTGTTCATTTCTCTAACACCAACGTTCCAGTGAGATTTTTCCTTTCAATGCCTGCTTTTTATTCGATTAGGTCAAGGGTGGATAATCTTTTGCAAATCAAGCGCCATTTTCTTTTTTTTTCACAGTTCAGATGCGCCATACAACTCCAGCGCCTTTTTTACTTTCACGGGTGGAGTTGGGAAAATAAGGAAACGGGTCGGGCTTTATTTTAAAGATGGGAGTAATAACGTGTGAACATAAAACTGAAATTGTTCCGAGGAAGAATTCTAGAATTAATTTTTCGCATATTTCATAAGGGATGAGAGATGGTACGATTTTTGGCATGCACAAATGCTTCTTTTGATACAGTATCAGAAGTTATAAGAAATCAAATATTTTCGTCGGCCGATTTGAAACAAGGCGATCGCGGCGGATCAGACCTCTACTTTGAATGCTCCATCTAAGGCGTAGCGTGTGGACATGCGTGCAAAGTGCTGGGCCGGTTCTAGGCATTCAAAGACCCAAAATGGAAAGCAACGATATGCACAGAAGGGAATCTCTTCTTTCCATGATGTCGCGTCTTTGCTGCGACGAGAGTACATAAGAGTACATAATACACTAAAACATTAGCTCTTAACCCTTTTATTCCCACTATGAGAAATTCCAAAGCTATAACATATTTTTTCGTTGGAATGGTGTTCTTTGATTTAATGGTAGCACTATGATTTTAAAACTCTACTAAACATTGCAAATGAAACTTTTTAAAAAATGTACCTAGTCAAAAAGCATATATTTTCTTACATATAAATGACAGTTATTAAATTTTCTTCGTATTAAATATTATTAAAATAGTAGAAAAATTTGATAGTAGAACATGCTGCAAATAGAACAAAAGAGTATAAACATGTTTCTTCTAAAATATTTCATTATTTTTCATCCATTAATGCTGACATCTGTAGACCCAAACTACTATTATTATTAATTAAAAGTACGGTTAATGGTTTCATGACTTCAAAATTACATTTCGAAACATTTTCCTGTAAAAAATAGCGTTTAATAGATGGTAGCATGTTTGCTACCATGGGTATAAGAGAGTTAATCGTTGTTTTTAAGTAATCTGTGCTCATTTCTTAACTAATTTTAGCTAATGTCTGCTAATATGTGGGAGTTGCTTTCTTTGACTAGTTGAAATAGTTACAAATGCTACAAATCCTGTTTTCGACGAAGAGCCTACTTTAAAAATTTCTAAAATATACGTTAATTTTGTTTTACGTGAAACAGACGAACGTCTTTAAAATTACATTTAAATGAAAATTGCCTATAAAGCGTAATCATTACGCTTTCAGCACATTAAGCAGTAAGTAATATTTTGGAATTCTTTTGGATATCTCCAGTAAAATCAATAAAAAAAATAATTAAGTTTATATACTCTCTTTAACATATAATGTACAGTATGTACATAGCTGTAGCATACACCACTTTCTTTGCAATCGATGCATATTTACGGCAGTTAAAAATAGGACAGCCAGAGACGAAGCTAATATAAAAATAAAAACTTTTCAAACTTTGTTGGAAAGTACAAAAAAATATGCCAATTTCATAGCATACATTAATACCCAGAAATTACTTCTAGATTACCTCCCTCGAAACATAACATAAAAAACGCAGTTGCCATATTTCTTCTCTGCTTGTGTTTCCTACACCGAATTGTGACATTACTGCTTTCTTAACTGCTTTACTTGCTTAAAATAACCACAAGATACTAGCAACCGAGCAATATATATGGCATTATTGTCTCTTTGTGTTATGTAAGAGTAAAACTGTAATTTTCTTTCTCCGCATGATATCTTTTCACATAACTTCGGAAATATGAAATTTCACTGCAGTAACATATCCGGATAAAAAACATCTGATGTGCACATCACATGACTTCCTTGTACCTCTATTGAATCATAAATATTTTCAGTGCAATTCAACTAAACTTATTTCACTTCAAAAAAGATACAATACTCTAATACCAAAGCTTTGCGATTTCTAGCCAAACATTTGAGATATCACCAAGCTGGGCCCAGTTTTAAAGGTTTATTTTTGGCACTTAATCTGGCGATATTTTGCCAAAAGCCGGCAAGCCTGAGATAGTTTGAGAGATTTGGGGCATAGAGCAGAAATAGTGATTGACTACGACTACACACTTTTAAGGAATTAAACGCATCCTTAGACCTTAATGTATTGAAAGTATTTTGGGTGACTGCAAATAAATTACCCAGTCGATTGCAGTAAAATAAAATAATAATCTGGGTTGAGTTTGAAAGATTTATTTTCGGCTTTTAATGAATTGCGGGTTCCCATAGACATTAATGTACTGAAAGTCTTTTGGGTGACCCTGTAAATAAATTACCTAGTCGACTAGGAATTAAAAAAAAAAGATGCACAAGATTTAATAAAGTAATATCGATGCTTTTACTTCTTATGTGTGTTTTTTACAAAGTTTTTTAATTACTTTATCGTTTAACACCAGTATTTTGAGTGTTTTTTCGGTCACAAGATTTAATGTTACAATAGTTCTAAATACAAAATCTAAACATTCTACGGTTAAAAATTTTAGAGTTATGCGGAACGCGTAATTAATTTTTGCGCCAAATGTGACGATATTTCGGGAAAACTCACCAAGACTGATGATACTTGGCGAGATTTGGGGCATGGCCTAAACAGTGACGGACTATACATATATAATAAACTGAAGATGTCAATAGATCTTAATATATTGAAATTCTTTTGGGTGGTCCTGTAAATAAACTCTACAGTAGATTGGAGCCAAAAAGAGAGGTGCACAACTAGGTGTTATAGATATCTTATAGATATAGTATGATATAGATATAGTATAAAATTTTAACATTCTACGACTAATAGTTTTTGAGATATGCGAGTTAGATAAATGCATACGTACACCAAAAGCTGCCAAGCTAGGTGATTTTTGACGCAACTCTTGAGGGAGGCACATGACCGTCGTCGGACCATTAGATAACTATGTGGTATGCTGGTTTTGTGCTTGAAATGGATGAATATCTTTAAAATGGCCTTTGACTGCAATATATTGGAATTCTTTTGAGCACATTTTATAGTCTTTAACAACATATGCGAATTTTGTTTCGTTTCAAACAGGGCTTAATTTACATAGGAGCTCAGCTCCTGTACTTCTTTTTTCAGAATGACGTTTTACATCAGGTATAGGCAACCTTTGAAAAGTTGCGGGCCAAACTTTAAGATGTTAGAGAAGTCGCGGGCCAAACTTCAGTAATGTTAGTGAAGTCGCGGGCCGCATGATTGGGATTTATATGGGATTTTGAATAATTTATATGGGTTTTATACAGGTTTTTATATGTTCCGCGGGCCGGATCAAAAGCCGTGGCGGGGCACATCCGGCCCACGGGCCGGCGGTTGCCCATATGTGCTTTACATACTAGGGGAAACCAAGCGGAGCTCATTAATATTGCGCTCGCAGCCGAAGCGGTATTACGGGAAGCGTCTTCACTCCAATAAGAAAAGATCGCGGCGATAGCTAGCGCCATCTATCGAGATGGAACCAAACTAATTACGCGGGGTACCTTCTCGCGCATGCGCACTAGTCGAAGAACCTTGTTTGTGGAACCGATGGCATCACATTGAAGCACATGGCAGTCGCCGGTTGATTAATTTCCCGGGATTTCTGTGAATTCTCTGTCAAGGATTTCTTGATCAGATTTAATTGCTCCAATTACAACCTTCGTTATATTGAATTGCTTTATGAAGTAACGAGAATAATGCCGTTTACTTGCGCATTCCCAGCGTGTTGCAATAATTGGAAAAGCCGAGGGAAAAAATTCCACAGATTTCCCAAAGACGAAGAAAGGCAAGTTAATTTTATTAATTTAATTTTCAACATTATTACTTTTTGTTTATTTATAGTCCTTGTTTAACATGCCTTTGTAACAACTTTTATTTCGGAATCTATACTGCTTTTCTATTCATCACATGTGACATTTATTACTTTTCACTTTGATGTGTAGAAAAAAAAACAACTTTTATGGTACTCTGTTGAACATTACTCGCTTAATTTGAGACATGCTAGAAATTAAAATGATTTATCTACTGCTAATTTTTTTTATATAATTTTGAAATAAAAAAAAATCTAATTATGCCCAGTTGATCATTTTGCTGTAGTTAACATACAAAAACATCATTTAATTTTCACTAATTATATCCTCATCATTGAATTTTATTCTGTTGCACTTTACTGTGTGTTTTAAATTCAAAAATCATTTAAAATTTAATTATGATCTATCAATTGACTTTTATTCACAAGTGGTATGTGTCATATTTTCAACAATTTCATAATTGTATGATTCCACAATATTTTGAAATTTATGTCATGTTCAGATTAAATTTGACTCACCAAAAGTACGCTTAAAATTTAGCTTGGTGAACAGTTTGTCTTTATATCTATGTAAGACAAACTGTCATGTACATATAAAATCTGTTTAGAAAAATTCCATTACAAAAAACATTCACCTAACTCAATATTTTGTTTAGTTATGATCAATTATTGTGTGGCATAGTGCTCTCAATACTGTGGAATTATCCTGTTGCTTTTACTGTGAGTTGTAAAGAAATCTATAAATACATTTAATTCTGTCATCAACATCCATACCCAGTAGCAGAATTTTCTATATCAATCTGCAGCACCAGGATCAGAAGCGAAAATTTATCTATGACCTTAATGAGCCCTGAATAACCTACAATCATGAAAAATTGTATCGCATTGTGAGAATATATTTGGATTTAACAAATACAGGGAAATCTTAATGAGTGCAATATATTTCAAGGCTTCATTAACCGCACTAATCATTGGATTTCTAATTATGCAGACAGATCTACATGCAAAAAAAAAATTCTCTAATTGAGTTGATACAATATAGTACTTACAAAGGGAAATAGACTCATATACAGGGCAGTGCAAAAACAAACACAGATAATGTTTTAAAATAATTTAAATCAACTTAAAATCATTCTTATTGAAAAGAAGGTAAGGAGGTTAAGTTATTTAAAATTTTGCTAGCTACTTTTGATGTTATATAAAATTTAAAATTAATATTTGCTGAAACATGTTTGAAGTGCTGAAAATAGGACATTCCATATTTCTCAACAGTTGGTGATTTCTAAAAAATTCTCTTATGTTTATAGCAACTTTCAGGGTCAAGCATTATAAAAACTCGCATGTCATAAGTACCAACTTGAGATGGGCGGTTCGACTCATTTTACTGATTCGAATCTCAACTCACTCACTACTTCGATGATTCGAATCTTGAATCAATAAAACAACTAAAGAAATTTTCCCTCTCTCTGCGCCGAAAGCCGTACTATTTAAACATCCTTCACCCATTCATCGGGTTTCTTCTCCGCTGAGTTCTCGGGCAGCTAGCATCTCTCTCTCCTTGCTTGGTCGTGCTAGTGTTTAAACTGCCCAAAATGAAAATACAGGGGAGCTTCTTATGACCCCCTGGGCCTGTAAGATTAAAAGGTTAAGTTTGGTGTCAAAGTATTCGAAATTTTATGTATTGATGGGGGTGTAGAGTCTAGGGGGGGTCGAGAATCAATAAAAACGCGCTTCGATGGATAGTTTCCAAGATATACGTTAATTAATTATGGTAATTAGACTAATTAACCATGATTGAGGCTTAAAAGGACTGCAAACATGTAGAAATTGGCTCTGGGATGGTTTCCAGGCTTTGGAGATGCCGCCGGAGGAGGCTAGTGTTTTAAATGCCCAAATTGAAAATATAGGGGAGCTTCGTATGCCCCCTGGGCCTGTAAGATTAAAAGGTTAAGTTTGGTGTCAAAGCATTCGAAATTTTAAGTATCGATGGGTTGTTGAGTCTAGGGGGGGGGTCGAGAATCAATAAAAACGTGCTCCGGTGGATAGTTTCCGAGATATACGTTAATTAATTGTGGTAATTAGACTAATAAACCATCGAGCTGTTTTTTCCGCGATCCGGCATCGTCATCAACGGAGAGAAAGCAGTAGCAAAAGCATCACAAGATGGTATTGATCTCAGGATTTTCTTATCGCCGGCCTGTATTTTTGACCTTTATCGAATTCGAGATTTCACTGAAATGAAAATGGGAATATCGGATATTTGATGTTGAAATAAAACCGATATATCTATATTTATTGATTTTTGGCCCAGCCCTACTGAGGGGCTGCCCCCCCTCCCCCCCAAAATGGGACCCTTTACTTAGCTTACAATTGAACTTTATCTTTAAATTTTATACTCAGCCCACCCCGAAAGAAAATCCTGGCTATGCCACTAGTCAGTACACTAACTATAATTAACTTTAATTATGTATTTAGTTTAATGCAAAATGAAAATATACTGCACAATTAGTTTACATATTGTTTTCTTTCTTTTATGGATTAGTTTTTGACGGTTTAAACCAGTTTTCGACAGTTTAAACCAGTTTTCGACGCTTGTCATGTCAAAAACCAGTTTTTGACGTCAAAAACCAGTTTTTGACGTCAAAAACCCAACCCTGACTTGGTTACAATATCACTGGATAGATCAGATAATTATTAATGACATATTAGTGCAGGCAGCACTGAACTGGGAGGTGGAAGGTGCCTGGTTCAAAATCAAGTGTCGTACAGCAATCTAACCATGCATTCAGAGTTTTCCGTGGTTTTCTCCCAAAACTTGCTTAGACCCTCTTTAAAAGATCCTCATGTAGGCCACTCCACTCCTCGGCCTAGAGCACATGAATAGCTAATCAACCATAACCCCACAAAACAAACCAATGACTTTATAATGAGTTATGTTGATACTAGACTGTATTCCATGGACAAGTGGTACAGAATATTTTGACGTTATAAAAGAGTTATAATTACAATCGAGGTCATTATAACTAAGTTCATTACCAAAAATTTTTATTAACTAATTATAGAGGCAGCCAAAGAAAATACGCTTTATGGAAAATGAATTACAAATATTTTTTTAAAAAAGTAAACACACAGAAAAAATTAAGAATAGTGTATTGAAATTAAATAAACAATAAACTTTGTAATTACTCGCATGGCCTTTAAAAAAGATATGCATGTTTCGAAAGCAACAAATGAGTGGTTTCTTCATCAGTATCTAATAACCATACAAACCGATCATAGTCCCACCTTAGCTACGAGCCTGCAGTGCGCATTGAATTAAATGATTCTGTTATACATATTTTTCACAAACCTAAAAAAAGTATCTTTTTCCACCTATGAAGGATGAGTTTCTTCAACTTTTTGTCTGATTTCAGCCTTTTTTTATGTTGGACATCAATTATGGAAATGTTACAAAGGTTCACGAAATGAATAACTGTAAAATTTCCCACATTTTAAAAGTTGCAAAATGAGTGGCATAAAAAGGCATTTATCTATAAATATTCTCTTACATCTGAAAGGGAAATACTGCAACTGAATCATGCACAGTCAATAAAAAATTTTTGTCTAATTCTAAATTTTGCAATACCCTTGATGGTGTCTTCAAACTTTGTAAACTAAAAATATAATATAAATCATACAGTCAGGATTTAATTTTCTTTTTCTAATTGATACTTACTGGATAGAAAATATAGTTATTAAAACATCTTTCACGTTTATGTCATATACAAATAGAATCACCCATGAAAATATTTTGCTTGTATGTGTCAATCTATTTGCTTTTTTGCCAATTTAACCCCAGTCCCGTGTTCTAATTTACTAAGGGGAGAAAAAAGGAAATCTCGAAATTTAAAGTGTATATTTAAATTAATCCAATTTTGATATGATAACATCTTCTTTTATATTGAGATACTATTTCAACACCATCCTCATTAGTATTTTTTCCCAAAATTGTGTGATTTAGCAATAAAGTACATACAATTTCTTGTTCTCCAAGCATGTGTTGTTTTCCTTGAATAACTTAAAATAATAGTCTATGTATTAGTACATGTATAATTACAGTACTATAGTAATTAGTTTTTTCCAGGTATTATGTAATTAGTTTATTACAGTATTGTGTTTGTGTGATGTCTGCAACAAGTTCTATTAATCGTAACTAAGTTTTTTTTTTTTTTTTTTTTTTTTTTTTTAAGTAAGAAAAAAGTTTTTTTACACACTCAGCTGTTCACCTTCACCATTATTTCATTTAGTTTTGATTAGTCGCAAACATGATTACAGAATATGCCCAATATTCTGAAATCCCCCATGTATAAATAAGATTTGCATTGTATATTTATAGATATTCTGAGGTGCTGTGTATGAACTTCCAAATGCATCTGTGTAATTTTTTATAAGGAAATTCTGTATTTTTGGTATTTTATCCTTGTCAATAATAATAAAACATGATGTTTACTGTTATAAAAAGCTCTTTTCATAACAGTGTCTGTTGGTAAAGTTTTGTATGCTTCTTAATTTCAATCAATGATTTGTTAAATGTATGTATTAGATATTGGCTATATGTAAAAATGTCAGTAAATAAAGATTTGTCTGTCTTTTTAAATCTGCAGTTTTGTATTGTATTTATTACTTTTTCACATTTAATTGTTGGTAAATAATATTTAAGATCCTAAAGTATGCTTCCACCAAGAATACTAATATAAGATCTATAAGATTTTGAAGTAGAGTTCATCAGCTGTAATTGTCTCCATTTTGTTAATGTTAAGGGCAGGAAAGAGATAAAGCATTATTAATAGCTTTTCAATACATAACATCACACATTCAAATGCACTATAATTAAAAAATGTGCTGACTTGTATTCCATTTATTAGATTTCTTGTAAGTTATTTAAACAATTTTTTAAAATGTAAGTATTTAATTATTTAAAAAAATACTTTTATTTTGAACTGAAGTATAATTGCTGTTTAAATATCGCTATTTAAATATTAGCACAAAAATTAACTTGGATAAAAAAATTGTCTTCACTGGTGAATGCTGGAAAAGCAAGTGCCCGGCTGTTTTTTTTTTGGGGGGGGGGAGGGAGATTGTTGATCATTTTAGTAAGATTGCATTTTATTATTTTTCTTATGAAATGCGGTGTCATATCATCTTTATTTAAGTAATACGCTCATTAGTAATACCGCGAAAGTCTTGAGTATAAAAAGTAAGTATGGGGAAAGAGAGCTCGCGTTTCAATAGCTCACTCACTCAAGGTAGCAAGCAGACGACCAGGGGCTCTACCACCAACTCACCGGAACGAGATTCCGGCCGGAACGAAATCCGGCCGGAAACGACTTTTGGCGGAAACTAGTTTCCACTGTTTGTATTATCCGTACCATGAGCTCATCGGAATAACCCATCGGTATGTGAATTCCGGCGATTTCACATTCCGATAGGAGGGACTTCCGTTGACCAATTGGAGAATGCAAATGTCACTTGCCGCGCATAAGCCGCACAATATCATGACTGCAAGGCGGCCATGTTAGTTTGAACCTATCGCAAAACACAAAGAACCTAAAACATAAATGTGTGAAATATTTAAATATAAAGAAAGAAAGTCATAAAAAGTGACATTAATTTTACATTTCCTGCAGACCCGTACCCAGAAAAATCCTTCGGGGTGACTCCAAAAATTTCTGAGGGGCTCTAAACGGTGAAAAAGGCAGAATTTTTCACAAAAAGATTTCATAATTATTATTTTGTTAACAAAATTCTAAGTTTCTCAAGGGGTGGGGTTCCAGACCCCCTGGGTACGGCCTCGATCTCCTGTATCCACTTTTTGCTTGTTTCCGCTAGTGCTGAAGCAGAATTAGAACCTTACTTACGCCATTACCAGGGAGCAATGACGGCCGTGCGTCAAAGCGCTTTACTCCTGCACGAACATCTCGGGTTCAAACCTAACCCCAGCTACTTTTCACTTTTGTAAATTCTAGAAACTGAAGCATTGCTTTTATGTTGTATTAATTTAGATATTTTGTAATTATTTTAGTATTTTTAAAATACCTTTACTAATTTTTAAGAGGACTTAAATTTTGATTTTAATTTATCTTTTTATCAGTTTTAAAATTTTGTTCATGCCAATGAGCAACTCCCCTTCCGTACCTCTGTTCCAATCCACAATTTTTTGCACTGTGCAGTTGAGGGGCGATTGCCTCAGGCACTGCAAATACCAGAACTTTTTTGTACCGTTCCACATTTAATATTAGTTTCAAATCGAAACATTTTTGAATTATTTCAGGTATAAAATTTTCTTTTTACAATATCTATAATTGGGCTGCTCTGAGGTATAGTTTTAAAAAAAAGGATGATCTTAAATATTTAAGCTACATTAGGATTTACGTACTTATAATATGCTTAAATACAACTTTTAAAATATGTAATATGAGATTTCCTTAATTGTTACAATTTCTTGAATTTATTTATTTTTGAAAAATTACAGGGAAGTATTAGCATTATTATAAATATATATTATCTATCAGGAAGTATTCTAAATTTCAATACGCTCCGCACAAATCAGTTCATTTACCCAGAAAATGTTTACACTTATTCTTCGATTTCGAAGACAATCCTCATCTCCCAAAAATGCTAATGTAACAGCTGGAAACAGCGCCATATTGAGCGACGAGAGAAAGATTCCGGTACGGAATGTAGATTTCACATGCTTTCGGCCGGGTGGAATTTTAGGACCTTTTATTCCGCTTCGTAATTGCTTTCCGGCCGGAATCAAGAGCTCGTGGTAAGCCAAATAGACTTTCACCGGAATCGTGACGTCACTCGGTCCAAATTCTGATCGGAATCTCATTCCGGTGAGTTGGTGGTAGGGCCCCAGAAACCGGCCTATATACTATCCTAGACCCAAAACCGGTTTGTTTACCGAAATAGTTCGGTACCACCTCGCTATGAAGCGAAGTGGCGCTAGTAGCGATGATTTCGGCGACCGGAATGTAACACTGAGTGCGCATGCTTACCGTATATGTGCTTTGCTCGCAGCCTACAGGTGCGTTCAGACTACGTTCTTACTGTCGATGTCGTTCGAGTTCTTATTGTAGCTATCGGTCTTAGTTGTGACGTCAATTAGCGACGATAAAACCAGTTTTCTGGGATTTAAGTTCTTTCCAAATCCGTTCCTAATGTGTCCACGATTCCCCCTCTTCTTTTGTTGATACTAGCGTGCCTCAATACTAGGATAGTATATAGGCACGCTAGTTGATACGTTTTCAAGGCGGGGAAAGGATGCCAACATCAATCATTCTTCCCGCATGCACGGTACTCAACCCTTTTTCGTTTCACCTAGAAACCACCCCCCCCCTCAACCGATGCAAAACTTTCAAGTCCAGAGTGTGAACGCTCTGATTTTTGGTGCTTACAATTTTTGCGACATTAGCTACGAGAAGAACGGTAAAAACGCTAGTCTGAACGCCCCTTACCAGTACATTAACTCGAAAGTTTTCCTTTCACACACAAACCGATTTTAGCGGAGAGACCAATCAGAACTTGTTTCGACTCGAACCGATCTGAGAGTCTCGAGACCAACAGATTTGGATCTTCTAATGTGTATTGTTTAGATTTCTTCATGCTAATTTCAGACTACTCCATTTCATTTCACTGTTCTGTAAAATAATGAAAATATTTCCAGTACTGTTACATTGGGAAAATCTTTGAATTATCATTATTTTAATAGAATGTAGTACCGACTCCCATATTGCAGGGGTCGTGGGATTTACAATAAGCCACTGAGGATAAATATGAGCTTTAGAGAATATCAGAGCTCCGGCACTTGTTTTTTTAGAAACTAAGCCCTGGTATGAAATAGCCAAATACCTCTATAATACGCTTTATAGAATTTCTGTTCACAGAGCGTAATACAATGAAATTCTTTTGGATGGTCCTGTCAATAAGCTAAACTATTCAGTAGATTGCAACCAAAATGGGGAGTGCGCAACTAGATGATACAACAATCCTAAATATAAAATTTCAACATTCTACGGCAAATGTTTTTTGAGATTTGCGGGTTACATACATACGCACGTACAGACGTCAGGAAAAAACTATTCATAATGGACATGCGGTAGGTCAAAATGGATTGTTTGTATTTCTGTTTAAGTGATGAGGGGGAGGGGTTGCATTGGTCGCAAGACTTTCTATGGGGTTCTAACTCGTATTCACGTTACATCTGGAGAAAACCCACCAAAACTCCAGACCGTTAGATCGACAGCCGCGGATAGGACCCGAACGCGGGACCTTCACACTTCGGCTGTCTACCATTTTCAGTGACATAATAGATCAAAATGGATTGTACCTGTATATTTAAGAATATACATACATGCGCACGTTAAGACGTCTCGCAGAAACTCTTCGAAGTAAATTTAGAGGTAGTCAAAAACGATCTTTTAATCGAAATCTGCATACCGTAATTTTTCTCGATCAGATTGCTTCTTTTATTTCGTACAGGAGGGAATTTTAAATGCTGAGAATGTTATGTAATTAGCATATTCGCAAAAATGGCTTTCCTTGAACGAACGAATGTAGGGCATGTCTATCTTTTTTAAAAAAGCATTTTACTTTATGTTGGCCGCAACATGAACAGTAAACAATAACAAACAGCGTTTTAATTCAAGGTTATACGGATATGAGAAGCATATCTTAATGGCATTGCAAGCATTCGTGTTCCTCCAAAAACCATACATAGGAAAATTCACAAGGATGTGTATTAACTCTTCGATATCAGACCTCCAGCTCCAATTCACCAGAATGGAATCCCGCCAGGTTTTTATATAGAGCAGGTATGTGCAACCTTTGAAAAGTTGCGGGCCAAACTTTAGGATATTTGTGAAGTCGCGGGCCGTATAATTAGGATTTATACGGTATTTTGGATAGTTTAATATGCTTTTTACGGGGTTTGGTATGTTCCACGAGGCGGATCAAAAGCCTTGGCGGGCTACATCCGGCCCGCAGGCCATAAGTTGTCCCTATGTGATTTAGAAGAGTATGATCTTGATTTCGAATAATTATCTAAATAATATTTTATATGCTCAATATTATGCCATATTGTATTTCTTTCCTTTTCAACTTTTGCATCAGCCAATGAATATTTATCATTCTTTTATAATACAGTAGAACCCCGATCTATCGTTTTTCAAGGGGTGCGTAGTAAAAAACGATGCATGCGGGAAAACGACGAATGCGGGTTAAAGTCAAAATACGAAGAAAACAGTATTTATGAATACACACAATATATACAGTATACCAAACATACTAAATTTGTTACCAAACTGTAAAAGAAACAAATAGAAGTTGTGTAGAAATTAAGTGATACTTATTTTTAAAAAATCAGTAATTTGACACTGGGTTTTTCATTAACCTTTTAATTAAACAAGATTCAAGTTTTCAAGATTCACAATATATTTTTTTGTCTTATATTCACAATATATTTTTATGTGCATTCATGTTTGTATGTAAAAGTCATACAATTTCAAATACCGTTATTGCGTAGGATAAACTAGGCACTAGTGTTGGCCCAGTCTCATCGGCATGAATATTATTCTCAGCTTCTTCGTGATTATTTTTATCTTTTGCGTCACATTTCTTCCATTCTTAGGATACCGTACGTTGATACATCTAAATCAATGGAAATATAATCACTACATTTCGCACCATACACATCCCTGCTGGATGTAAGAACTCGTCATCTATACCATCATCAACCCAAGATATCATACCAGGAAGTATCAGTTGTAACGAAAGTTTTCCGCCAGATTTGCTTGAGTCAGCTCATGCGGTACCGAGCGATTGATCTTATATGTCAAGTTTGTACGATGCCTTGCGCGAATAATGGACATGGTACTAAAGTCTAACTCTTTTAGCTAGCTCTCGAGTGGATGAATATTTTATCTTCTTCCACAAATTCTCGTAGGCGGGCTTCATCAGCATCAGTAGGCCGGCTAGAGCGCTCTGCTTCTTAAATGTTCTAGTCCTCGTTTTTGAACTTTCGGTACCAAATCTTCACAATGTCGTATGATACAACAGTAGTACCTTAAGCTGTACACCTGATTCGGTGTCATTCTGTAGCTGACTTTTTGCAACAGAACTGAGAGTAAATGATGGTTCAATCTGGTAGCGTGATAGTTCCATTTCAGACACTTAATCATAAAGATATTGTTTTACAGATTTCACAACACAGTGCTCTAAAACAAGTCTTTTTCTTTGAAATAGCAAAAATCGTTTGACAAAATATTGGCATAGACACCAACGTGAACTGTTTGTGCAGACAATACTTCCAGTGGCGGAAAACTTTCTTTACAACCTAATAATTAGATTTGTAAGCCATACTGATCCACTTGATATTCAATTTCATTTCGGTCAGAAGAAACATTTTACAACGATGAACGCGGGAAAGCGAATTTTTGATGAACGATAAATGCGGGTTTTGTTAGCGTTATTTGAATACAGTTTGTGCAGGGACCATAGAAATAAAACGATCAATACGGAAAAACGATGAATGCGGGAACGATAGATCGGGGTTCCACTGTAATATTTATTTTGATGCGTATTTAAACCTCATTCGTTTTGTATTGCTATTATTTATACATAAATTATGTTAAAATATATAGGGTGACTCGATATTAGATTGACAAACTTCTAGGAAGGGTAGCATACACCAAGACGGTTCATAATCACATAGCAATGTGTGATCGTTGTTAATAATCACTTTTGAAGAAGTGTTCAAGTAATAGTGTACTTTCTGACCTCGTTTTTTAAAAAGTAATGATTCTTTCACAGTTTGCATCTGATAATTATTATTAATACAGGATTTTTTTCCCCCATTACATTGATGAAACTGTCGGAGGAGAACATATTGTAAATGAAACTTGGTTAAGAAACTAAACGCACACTTCAACACGTCTTTCAAACTGCTTATTAACAGGTGCCTGAAGAAGACGACATTTCCTACCCCACATTGCTATGTCATTATGAACAAAGCCTCCTAGAGAATTACTACTTTCACTGCTTTAGATTCACTGCTCTAGGTGGCTTTGTTATGAACCGTCTTGGTGCATCCTACCCCCCTTCTAGAAGTTTGCCAATCTTATTCGAATCGCCCTGCATCTGTGTTACACTTTAATAATAACTAGCTGAAGTACTCGTTCTTCGCACGGGAATGAATGGACTTTTTGATATTACGATTTGTGGTGATTACTATTCATTGTAATAAAGAGATATAGCAAAATGGATATCGCATTATATTGTGTTCAATAACCATGCATACCGAATTTCAAGGCAATCGTTTGTACTGCGCAGAAGGCCATGCGGCGTAGCGCAATCTAGTGGCGAGTTTTAGCAAAACGGATACGGCGAAAATATTCTTCGCATTCAGATATCGATGAATACGAAATTTCAGGACGATCGGCTGGACAGCCCTGAAGTTCATGTGTTGACGCGACATCTAACGCGAAACTCTTCCCCGTGTTCAAATATCTATGTATACCTATTTTCATAGCGATCAGTTGCACAGTCAAGAAGTGATACACTGCAGCGCCATCTAGTGGTTAATTAAAGTAATGATTTGCTACAGTGCCGTCAAGTGGCGAGTTATAACAAAATGGATAACGCCAAAATATTCTCATTGTTCAAATAGCTATGTATACTGATTTTCATAGCGACTGTTTGAATGGTCAAGAATTTGGCCTGCTGCAGCGTCATCTAGTGGCGAGTTAAAATAATAATGCATTGCAGTGCCATCTAGTGGTGAGTAACATCAAAAGGAACACAGTTAGAATATATTCTTCGTGCTGAAATGTGTAAGTATAAGAAATTTTATGCCGGTCGGTCGAACGGTATAGAAGTTGATGCGTTGCAGCGCCATTTAGCGGCAAGTTACAGCAAAATGGATACTGAAAAATATTCTCCGTATTCTAATATCCGCTTGTACTAAATTTCATCGAAATCGGTTGGACGATATTCGCATAGTAAACGGGTAAACGGAATAGAATTTGACGTTCTGCTGCGCCACCTGGTGGCAAGTTAGAGGAAAACGGATAGCATAAAAAGCTTCTCCATGATAAAAGACTTAGGTGAACCAAATTTCATGGTGCAACGGTGCTCAACGGTGCTGGAGTTTTTCAACCTCATACACACATACCAACATTCATTTTTATCTATAACCAGTGTCATTATAGATCCCAGTCTCAAATAAAATCCAGTTTCAAATCTAAGCCTCGCCAAAGTGCCAACATACGCCATTTTGCAAGCGTTTTTTCAGGAAATCATTCGAAGCATTGACTTAGCAGGAATCAATATGGGAAATGGTTCGACCGCGAAAAAGTAAAGCAAGCCTTTATTTGAAAAGTGGAATCCCTTAATACAGCCGCATTTTTTAAATTATCAACTATAACGTGTTTTATTCATCATTACTCCGATGTACTAAATGAGAAGATTTCAATTTTCTGAAATTTGGCGGAATTCCCCCAACTTAAATCAATGTACTCATTTGGCGAGAATTCTGGAGATAGATCGCTTGAAATCCCTTAACAACTGCATTATTTCTTCACGGATCATTAAAATTTAACGCTGTATTCTAATAAAACTTTTGCACTTGTTTTCAAAAATCTATTTCCTTAAGCGCTCAATAAATTGCGCCAAGCCGAAATCTGTGCAAACCGCTAGAACTCACTTTCTCAAAATCGGCATTTGAGCCATTTTATTTTTTCGCCAAACTAAAAAAAATTACCTATTAGCCTTTGAAATCTTCAATTCTTATTGTTTTGCGTATATAAAACATTTCATTCCTGCTCCGATTTCCCATGCACACGATATTATAATTTAAAAAAAATAACCTTACGAATATAAACTAACAAAAAAAAAAATCATTATTCTTCTTTTATTTTTACTTTGAGAATTTAAAACATTTTATTCGGCAAAATCGCCACACATGGCAACCACGATCCTTATTTCACACTTTTTTCACTACTGGAGTTACAATTACGGAAAGCTTTTTGCGTGGAGAGCATAAAAAATCTCTTAAATTCCGGGAACGGGTGGACTTTCAAAGTTTTAAAGTGGACTACGATTTATTCTATATTATTTTACATATCTGTGCTAAATTTTAGGCCGATAGGTCCATTTTTGTGGATTTGTATACGAATCAAATCCACAAACAAACAAACAGAATTTCATTGTTATTTATAAGATTCTAAGCACATCGGATCCCGTTATTCGGAAAGATTCTACAAACGCCATGGGAAGAAAGAGCAATTAATTTCATATTATATTTTGTATTCCTTGCGAGTGCCTTTATTATGTACATGACTGCAATATCATTCTCGTACACGATTCTTATTCTATAGTCTCTGGTGATTTATTTTGGATTTTCATTTCATATTCCTGACTTTTCATAATTTCGAAAATTTTGTTGCTTTCGCGCATGTGAATAATCGATTATCATTTCCCATTACAGCTACCAATTAAATAGTTTTCCATATCGCTTCTTCCACGTTAACGATGTTAATCTGCCTTTTTCTAGTTTAAAAAAAAAACGGCTACGAAGTTTTATTACTTCAATTTATACACACAGAGGGGTTAGGCAAATACGCACCCGACAAAAGGGCTTCCTTATACCACCGAAGCAGCACATACGTTAGCGTGTAATGTGCTTCTCCGGATAATCTGACAGCAAAACAGAAGACAATGACGTGGAAATGACGTCATACGCGAAGGAAATAAAATGAAAAATATGCCGAATTGCCTGAAAAAACTTCGATTATTTTTAACGCGCAAATATGTTAAAATTCTATTTGTTTCATATTTAATGCGTTTTCACTTTTTTGGATCTTAAGAGCTGTAGAAATGGGTGGTTTCACTTAATTATTAAATTTAACAACTTAAGTGGCAACAATGGATTCCATTGCTACGGAAACTGTAGCAGTGTTGAAAATAGAATATGAAATGCTTTATTTATGTTTACTTTGCAAGAACTGCCATATTGGCGTAATTAACGTCGGCAGTCGATGGCAAATAGCCAAAATGAATCACACATTAAACTTGACAATAAACGAAATAATTTAAAGGCATTACCAGATAGCCTTACTGGGTTTAAAAAATATTCTCATTCATCTTAAACAGCATTCGTATTTATAAAGACTTCCAATTTTTTTACACCTTGTTTGGCGGGATTAAAAAATATTATCTATTCATACGCTCGAACACCAACTCATCTCAATCGGGCATAGAATTAGCAATACAATTGAAAAAATTTAATTTTCTGAAATTTGGCGGGGTTTGCCTAACTTAAATCAATTTATTTAACTTGATGAAAATTCTGAAGATAGATCATTTAAAATCGCTTTATAACTGCATTACTTCTCAACGGAAAATTAAAGTTTAACGCCGTATTCTAATAAAACCTACACTTGCTTTTAAAAATACTATTTCGTTACGCTCTCAGTAAGTTGCGCCAAGCCCAAAACTGTGCAAATCGGTAGAACCTACTACTTTCACAAAATATGCCATATCAGCCATTTTATTTTTCGCCAAACTAAAAAAAAATTATACATATTAGTCTCAGATATCTCTAAGTCCTTATTCTTTTATGCATAAAAAACATTGCATTCCTGCTCTAATTTCTCATGCAGACGATATTTTAATTAAAAAATAACCTAGCAAATATAATCTAAACAGAAAATAAAATTATTATTCTTTTATTTTTAATTCAAGAGTCTAAATGATTTAATAAATTCGCCAAACATGGCAACCTGGATGCTTATTTCTCACTTTTTTGACTACAGGGGTCACAAGCGCGGAATTACGGAGAGCAAAATTTAGCGTTTTTGACGGTTTTTTTAAAAACCAATATCTCCTAAACTAATTCGAATTTCGAAATTTAAATTGGCGGAAGACCTTCCTCGGAAGTTTCCGAATCCGTGGATACCTAGATCGAAATTCAACTCCCAGCCGTTTCGGAGGAGGTGATGTTACAGACAGACGCGCACAGATTTTAATAGTATAGATTTTATTATTAAATCCAAAACCCTTAACTGCTCATTTAACCTACTTATAGTTTTGGGGAAAATAATTTTATCCAACTAGATTATGAAAATCTCACAGTGTGCACAGCCACCGCCGTGTTTCAAAAGTCATTACGCCGCCGCTGCGTTTTTTTTTTTTTTAACCTCTTAATTTCGACAAGTAATTGCAAGTTGGAAGGAGATGAAAATGATTCAGTCATATTTATACCTTCTACTTTTTGAATTAGTTATCTGCTTTATCATCCGTTATCTGAAGTCACAAGGCGCTAAACACATATTGCAAAACTGTTTCGAGAACAAACATTTGCCATGAGATTTTTAATGAGCAGGGTAATTGTTTTAGATTACCGAACGTTAATCTTCAAGATTGGTTGACGTCAACCGACTCTTCATCCTCTTGATTAAATATCTAGTAATGACCACTCCTAATGAATTATTTAGGATTTCGTGTGTGTGTGTGTGTGGGGGGGGGTGATAAAAATTGTGTTCGGCAACGCATCCTACTCTGTTAATTCTCAAACCTGTAGCACTACTAGAAATGGGTAAAAACTCAATTAATCAATTTGAAAGAAATACTACACAAAAGCAGAAAATGAATTGTAAAAAATTAAGAAGTGATAAAATTTAAGGTAGTGTTAAAATGGTGACGCAAATCTCTCTCTTTACTAGACAGTTATTAGAATATTTACGAGCTATTGGGACAATTAATTGCTGCGATTTTATAACTTTTTATTTTAATATCACGTGCTAAATATTATCAACTAATATTGCAAATCTGAACTTATATCATTCTTTTTTATACCCTTCGTTAACAGTCTTGTAAAATTTTAAGCTGTAATGATCAACATTCATACTGTCGTACGGTATTTTTCAAAAGCAACAACTCAGAATTAGGCATTTTCAGCATTAAAAAAAATTTATTTTTCAACTCACAGTTAGTTACGGTTCAGTTAATGCTTATTTCTGTTTATATTTTTAGTAAAGATGTCAATATAAACACTAACTAACCAATTTTAACAAATTCGGTAACTACATAAATTTTTATTTTATTTATTACTAGCTGAAGCACCCGTTCTTCGCCCGGAGAATTGAAATCTACGTTAAAATTGTCTATGAAAACTGTTTTAAAATCCCGGCCAGAAATATTTTAACTATACTTCACCTTTATTTACACGAATATAGACACCAATATTCCAATTAAATAAACAGTAGGGTTAGGCAATTTCTCGACAAAGATGGTTGTGGTGTGGGATTATGGCCAATTAGCTAAACGATGACGCTAGGCCGGGGGGGGGGTGAGGTGCCCCGATATGGGAGTAAACTACATAAATTTTAAGGGGGGCTAAAGCTAAGGTGTGCTAACCGGTAATTATGCTAAGTTTCGGAGGAAACCGCTGAAAGTCCAAACGGTTAGGTCGGCGGACACGATTTTGTTTTGAACCAGGCACCTTCCGTCTCCCAGTTCAGCATCCTAAGCGCTCGGCCACTGGTGGAGCACTCGACAAAGATGGAACATATCGTTTCGAGGACTCATTTCTTTTATGCCAAACTTCGCGATAAACCACGAAAAATGGCAAACCTTGCAGACATTTAATCTGGCAATCCTTGAAACATGATTCGCCCCTTCACCAGGTAGACAAAAACCTTTGTCTGGAATTAACAGCACTCAAGAGCTAAAAAAATACGTGAAAAACACCTTTTTTGTCAACTATTCTTAAGGTCGATTTTTAAAAATCCTTGAAAAAGATTTTTATGAATTAGTGTTCGTTTCATTTTAGTGCGAGATTTTTATGGCTATGTTCATTTCCCTTCGATGTATGTAAACAGATGTGAAAGTAACTTTTTGGCCCCTCACACCAGTTTGGACACGAACTTTAAAAAACTCTGAAAATGACTGTTATGCATTCGTGTGCACTGTATTTTAAAGCAAGAATTTTATGGCTATCTATTTCCCTTTTAGATATGATGGCATTTGGAAACAACGTTTAGACCCTTATACCCGTTTTGATGTGAATTCTAGAAAATCCTGGAAATGATTTTAAGGCTTTTGTGTTCACTATATTTTTAAGCAAGAATTTTAAGCTATCTCGTCTTCCTCTGATACATGAAGGGAAAGGTGAAAAGAACGTGCAAAAACGTTTCGGCCCCTTACACCAGTTTCGGTGCGAATTCTAAAACACCCTGAAAATTATTGTTAGACATTCGTGTTTGCTACATTCTAAAGCAAGAATTTTATGGCTATCTCCAGTTCCCTTTGAGATATGATGGCAAATTTGAAAACAACGTTTTGGCCCCTTATCCCCGCTTTCATGCGCATTCTAAAGAACCCTGAAAATGAATTTTAAGCATTTCTGTTCACAATGCTTTTAAGCCGGAATTTTACGGTTACCTCTTTTTTCCTCTGATATATGAAGGGAAATGTGAAAAGAACGTTTTGGACTCTTACCCCCTTTTGGGTACGAATTTTAAAAAACCCTGAAAGTGATTTTTAGGTATTGCTGTTAGGTGAATTTTAAAGCAAGAATTTTATGGCTGTCTCTTTTCTTCCTCTGAGATATGAAGGGAAATGTGAAAAGAATGTTTTAGCACTTTTCGTTCGTTTGGGTGCGAATTCTAAAAAATCCTGAAAATGACTTTTAGGTACTTCTGTAGTCATATTTTAAAGCGAGAATTTCACTGCTATCTCTTTTACCCCCTGAGATATGAAGGGAACGTGAAAAGAACGTTTTAGGTCGCCACCGCCGTCTGGGTTCGAATTTTCAAAAATCGCTTTTTAAATGACGCCTTGGGCACAAAAGCTATGCGCTCCTAAAATTTCATGTCTATATCTGGGGTAGATTTGGCTTGACGATGATCATCAGTCAGTCAGGACATCTTCCTTTATATATAGAGATTATTACACTTTTAGGTTGGCAATTAATATAGTTTTAATAATTAAGTGTCTTCAAATCCCTTAAATTGTGTGTTTATCGCTAATTTGCTCACTTTCGTTAAAACTTCTAGAGATACTTCTTATCATAACTCCTAGAGACTCATGACTGCGAAGCTCGCCAAAGTGGCGATTTTTAGGTTGGCGAGAGTGGGAGGGAGGGGGGGGGGTTAAGTAGGAATCAACCAGAAAATAAGCATTTATTCTCTTCAATATAGACAACCTTAAATATCTGATTATATCCGTGTTCTTCAATAACGTCTGCCCCAAATGAAGTCATTTGAAAATAGCCATTGTGTTTTTGAGTATTCGCTAGGAAATGTCGTGATTATGGCAAATATTTATTTTCATTTGCCACATTAATTTTTAACTATTTAAAAAGTGTTAGAACTATTTAATATCCAAGCTGTGCCAATTTTAATTTCCATGTATCCAATATAGTGATACTTTGTAAATTCGCCATGGTTCTGTCTCGAGTAAAACATCAAGCTGTGTAATCTCGAGGAGCTATTTAGAATCGCTTTAATCGCGAATAGGACGTTAGTGTTCCAGAGTATACAAATTTCACACGTTTTTTTAGTTTATGACGTCGAGGTTTAACTGCCGCAAAAGATCAACCAAACTCATTTTTAGTAAAAAAATTCCTAAAAATCTGCAAATTATGCTACATATTCAGAAAGAACTGTTTTTAAAAGAAAATTTTCTCCTCTATCCGATGATGTAAATGCCGTTTTGCTGCAAACGTAATTACCACCGTTATTACGAATTAGGTGAGGAAAAATTCAAAAAATTGCATAAAATTAAAAAAATTCTAAATGGAATTTCGAAAATTTTAATAGTTATTCTGCTATTCGGGGCGAAGACGAATCAAAGATCATTAAAATCGGTCGGCCATTCTTGAGTTATAAGTGTTGGAACAAACCCGAATTTGTTTTATGTATATAGAAGAAATATATATAACTAATAAGTAAAACACAATGTATACTGCAAATAAGGCATACCTCGCATTAAAAAGATAACAGCTAGAAGCAAAAATTAGAAACCACAATTTGAAAAAAAAATTAATAAAAGCTGAGCCAAATAAAGTGTAATAATTAATGTGAAAGTAGAATGGAACGGAAATTTTAACCACTGTCACCATCATTAGGAGCCACGAACAGTGGATTATAAATATAATTAAAAGCAAACAAAATAGTAGGGTTTCGGTTGTGTGGCATATCAAAAGAGAAATTCACTCCACACGTTCTGGGCTCTACCCTACTATAAAAAGGAAAAAAAGATATCAAAAAATAGAAATAGCATTGAAAGATCTACATACCAATCTTGAGCACATCGAAGACAAGTAATACGCGTTGCCAATGTTAAGAATTGTGAAATGTGAAAACTAGTGTTGCCACAAAATAAAAGTGGAAAAGTGGAAATATATATATATTGCGTTTCATCGGGTTCAGGAAAGAAATCAAGTAAACAAATAATGTGATTTGGCATTTTGACAAGTATAGGCCGAGAGTGCATTATTTATTTTAATCTTTTACTTTAACACTATATACGTATATTCACTATAACTATTTCTCATTAATGTTTTATATATGCAGTCGATAGATCTTGACGAGAGCTTACGTATGAAACGCAAACGGACGCTCTAGCTTCTTTCAAAACGCTCTAGCTACCAGTCAAAATTTATGCTAACTGACATTATGTGGCGCAGCGAAACGACCTCAAAATGGCGACGCTTCTCTCTCCCCGCACAATGCGTCACAGTCCTCACTCAACCAGGGCCGGCCCAATGGGGGTGCGAATGTAGGCAATCGCCTAAGACCCGCGCTTAAAGAGGCCTGCTCCTGGACTGGGCCTTTTTTTTTTTTTTTGCTAACACATTAGACCGAGCTTCGTAGATGGTTGCAATATATCCCGGAAAAAGCCGAGAAATAAAACTAATGATGTGCTAGAAGTGCTAGTTGTAACTTATATAAGACATAATAGAAAAGAGTCCCCTCTCTTTCGCTTCGCCTGGGGCCCCGCACGCCCCTCGGGCCCTCCCTGACTCTACGTAACGAATTCTTTGATCCTTTAGCTCTCGAGCAGTGTAATTAAATTATGAATGTAGATGATAGATATGCAGCTGCAACATCAGACTGTATCCCCCGATTTTGTTGTCATGGGATTTCCGAATTTGCCTCCCGCTATGGAAGCAAATTTAAAGACGTTTTCACGTCAAAAATATTTCCCAATGTGCTGTGCCGGCTGTCCTACGGCACAGCACATTGGAAAATATTTTTGTGGCATGTCCCAATGTGCTGTGCTGGCTGTGCCGGCTGCAGCCAGCTGTCGTCAAAAAAGGGTCTCTAGATCTGTGGCACGCGATGAACGTTTCGATTGTCCGCCAGCTTGCTGGTAGTTAAGTCGAGCGATGGCAACGGCTGCCCTTTTTTCAGCATTGGGAAAGGGTTGCGCCTCAAAGGGATAAAGGATCGCTGAGGTAGGGGGAGGGGGAGAAGAAAACATTTGAAAATGCATAGCCACCCTGGGGGCACTGCCCCCCCCCTAGTCGAATCGTCTGGCTACCGGCCTGCTGGGCACACATACAGAAATAGGCCAAAAAATTGAGTTTATTACAATATATAGAGGCTCAAAATTTCAAAATTGCCCTGGACACAAAAATGTTTCATTTAGGTCCTGGCATCTGCTGAGAAATACCGGCTCTTGGAAGAAAATGCATTATTTGAATCCCCTTCGTAATTTAGATAATTGTCACAGACTTGACGTCAGCAAGCGTGCGTGATCAGCTTCTGTCTGTGTGGAGTGTCGCTTGATTTACAGCACTATTCTACTGCTAAGTAACTGCTCCAGTTTTTGATGGCTGTATTTAGGAGCAAATGATAATTGAAGGGAGAAAAAAGAAATCACTTATTGCGTGTGTTTAGTTTCGTCATTATAGAATATACTAAGGCGAGTACGTCCAAATTCTCTTTGGCTGTCTGATTTATGAATATTTTAATTTGAATACTTTGTTTAATTTAAATTATAAATATATATGTCAGCATTATAGCTTAAATCTTTAATAGCTATATGCGTATATTAGAACTAAGAATTGAACTAGAGCCCTAACCCGAGACAGGCTCCAGCTGATTAAATCATGTGTTGGTAGGAGAATGTAACCGCTATTCGGAGTATAATTTATGTTTAATTATAAAAAATGAAAAGAAATGAAAAAACTACATTTACTGCACTTGTGTTGATGTAAGCCTACTGGAGAACAGACACATTGTAATTCTTGAAACGTAAGTAGATTTTGTGTGTTTTTGTGTGCAAAGTTATTTTGACTCAATAACTTTTTAAATACGTTTTTTAATATTCTTTAAAAACTATTTTCCGTTCGTTTGGACTAATAGCAGTTGTTAGCTTTAAGAAATGAGTCGTTAATAATTGGAGAAATTCTATAGTTTTAAACTGCTTTCCTGGTGATAATGTGATTTAAAACTAATAATTAATTAAAACCTTTGCAAAATTTTATCCGGGTGCTACTAGATATTACATTATTATTAGACAGTAAATAAAAGTTGTCGTTCAATGACAATGGTTAAGGAACAATCCCATTGTTGAATGAATTCATATGTTACCACTTATGATAAGCATATACTTTGGAAAAAACTGGCATGGAAATTAAAATAATAAAAATATATGTGATTTTTGAAGAATTTAAAATAGATAATGCAGTTAGCATTAACAAATTCTTATTCAGGGCTCATAAGCACTTTTAAAAATATGTTACAGTTTTAAAAAATCTAAAGAAACACACTTTTGAAGCATACCAAATCTGTAAGTTTATCGTCATCAAACATGGCGAAATTTTACGCATAACTGTACAGCAATACTATTAAGGTAATTTTGCGAGACTCTCTTAAAAAAACTTCAATTGTTATTTTCACCCTTTTAATCACGATTAAACCTTTATTAACATCTATACTGTATGTCCCACAAAGATAGTAACACCCTTTAATTCTTTAGTGGGCAATATAAAGTGAAAAAATATATTCGAAATAAGGTATGAAAAAGACTTACGTTAAAAAAAAATTCTCTAGTTAATTTTCAAAAAGGGACACTTTTTAAAATTTGTCTACTGTCCCCGTACACAAAAAGTTCCCCCGTTAGTAAAAATGTTTCCCGTACACTAATGAGTTGATATACAAAATTTGAGAAGTATATCCCAAAAGTGTCAGAGATACGACTATAAATATATGTTGACTTAAACCCCTTTTCAAAAGCTAGCGAAGGGGGGAAAATCACGTCAGATGATCGCGTTTCAGAAGTCGTACAGGAATTATTAAAGAAAGTAATTTTTTGCTCTAGCAGTAAACGTCTACATTCAAATTCATGTATAACCTATCTTAGTTAAAAGATCTCTCTGAGACTTTTTATGAAGAAAGACTGGAATTTTCCACATAACCTCATTAGAGTATGTGACACATTTTACTAACTTCCTTTTTTTTGTACGGGGACGTGTAAAAATTTAAAAAGTGTCACTTTTTGAAAGTTAACGAGAAGAATTTTTTTTAACTTTGCCTCCCCCCCCCCCCCCTACGTTATTTCGAAAAACTTTTCGGGCATAAATTGCCCACTTTTTCAATTCATGTTGCCCACTTATCTCTCATGCATAAAGAACTATTGCGTCTGACCATCTTTTTTTGGGACTAACTATACACGTATTGCATTGCGCATGAAATGAATTAATTCATCTACCAGAGGTCATCAAACCAGAGATGGGCAAAGTTATTACAAAAGCCGTTAATCGTTAATTCGCTACCCGAAAACTTAACTTCGAAAATCATTAATGAGATAACTTTTAAAAAAAGTGTATGCGTGTAATCTTTACGCGCGGTTGAAGTAAAACTTCTTTGACGTTTACGACACATATCACTGAAATGATTAAACTTTAACTTAAAATAAATATCATATTATAATTTAATTATATTTATTATTCATGTACTTTACAAAGATTATATAAATGTTATATTCATATTATTTATTGGTAATAGGTACTTGAATGTCATCGTAATTTTTTATGTATGAAATTATAGGTTTGTGGTAACTATAATGTGAAACATAAATTTTACTCTCTAAAATTGCTAATTTTCTTGAAAATACAGCATCTATCGTTGTAACAAAACGCGTTGTTGATTGAAGTCGAGAAGTATTCATAATTAGATCAAATTTTTCTTTTAAAAAATCAACTAACGGCTGAGATTCTTGAGACCGAAAATTAACATTAAAGTCTCCAGTAAAAATCATCGGTAATTCATGATAATTACTACAGTCCAGGAAGTGACCATGCTTTAGTATTAGTCTTTAATTGTTTTCTTATACCACTGTTCCGTCTGGAGGTTGGGTTTGAATGGGGGAATGTCCAGAGTCTAGTATTATACTTTAACTATGTTCTTTAACTGATGTTTTCCTCTGTTAGTTGGGCTCGAATGCAGGTAGTGTATTTTTTTTTTTTGTGTGTGTATGTGTGTTTCTATCACAGTATTCTTAAGCGTTGATTTCGTCTGCTGGTAGGTTTCGAATTATTATTCTGTATCCGTGTTTTTAAACTGCAGGTTCTGTCTATTGTTTGGGATTGATTGCAGCCAGGGTCTGTTTCCTTGTGGTGTTCCATCCCCGTGTTAAACCGTTGCTTGCACCGTCTTGAGGTTGGGTTAGAATCCACGGAGTGTCCATTTGTTATTCTTTTATTTTGTTACTAAACCGTTTGCAGCCAGTGTTTGTTTCTTTGTGGTGTTACATACCCGTATTCTTAAATCGTTTTATATATATATCATTATATATATCATTACTATATATAAATATATCCATCATTACACTATATATATCATTATAAATATTGCGTTCACACAAACTGCATTCTTCTAAATTTACTAACATTTCTTAAAATACAGTTTTGGGGCAAAATAATAACAGACATGACATACATAATATTTAGGAGTTTAATGGCCTAACGTAACGTAATGTAACTGGCATTTGACAAATAATAATATCACTTCGCTTCGAAACTATTGCCTATAATCATTACGAAATAGTATTCTAAGACAATTATGTAATTAAAACACATCTGAAGCCAGTAATTACTAAATATCACGTTCTTAAGTTTATGTATTTAATTTTTTGAAGTTCTGCTAATTCAATGATCTCCATTTACTTCTCCTCGGTGGAAATATAAACAACCAGAGATTGGCAGTTACCCAGTGTGCTTAGCGCCATCTGTTTACAACTACGGCGTTATCCAACTTTCTAAGAGAAGTATCCCCTCCTATAAATTGACCTTCGTGGGATCGAAGTATGATCCTCCAACAGGGTTCTTAAACGAAAATTTCCCTCTGCTGTTTAGGTTCATTTGCATCCACTGTCCCTTTAATTGTGGTGTCCCACCAGGGGCGGATCCAGATATTACTCAAGGAGGGGGCGATTTTGTACCTGAAACAGGGGGTATAGAATGCGAAAAATCATTTTATAATAAATTAATATAATCAATTAATATAATCAATTATACCAATTAATGTAATTAATTATTTTATTGATGAAATCTATATATGAGTGATGATTAAAAAGGGCAGGGAGTAGTACCCGTAATACACCCCTTAGAAAAAGGCTATATACTTTTCATTATACTTTCATAATATATTTTAACAGATTATAACAGATTTTTGGACTTCTCCCAGGACGGGGCGATCGCCCCCACCGCCTTCCCCTTGGATTCGCGCCTGTGTCCCACCGCCTTGTTCTGTCTGGATGTTGGGTTAGAATCCAGGAAAAGTGTTCTTAAACTGACATTTCCCATCTACTGTTCCCAGGGACCGATCTACACACTTGGGGGCCCAGGGCACAGATACTTTTGGGGGCGCCTGCACAAAAATTTTCCGCAGAATATTACTTAATTAAATTAAGTTAAAACCAATTATCATTCCTAAGTTAACATTTACAAATCAGTAAAATATCACGACAGATACCTCTTATATGAATTTTACGATTTTGAAATGTTTTTATGGGTATTTCCAGCCGTCACATACCTTTGAAAAGATAAAAGGAGGAGCATGGTGAGGTGTCCGAACGAATTTGCAAATATCGAATTTATCGAATGTCGAATCGAATGCATAATTTTTAGAGTTACAAGTTACATTAAATTAAAAATGTTGAATATTTGTAATGAAATGAAGTAATCAGAAATTTTTCTCTTGAGAGATAATTTTAATAGCTATTATGATTACATAAAAGGAAATTTTGGGGGCCCCTAAAAATCGGAAGCCCAGGGCACGTGCTCCGAATGCCGCTCCGTAAATCAGTCCCTGACTGTTCCGGTTCGATTGCAGGCAGGTTCCATTTATTTGTGATTTTCCAAAACCATGTATTGTATGTTATTCATCTAAAATTAAGGATTGTCTCTCAGATACGGCTCTTCACTGTTTTTCTCTAACAGGTTCCGCGCATTTTTACACGATGAATTCGTGGAACGGCGAAAGCAGGTCGAAAAGGTATGTTTTTCAGCGGTTCTTCTTTTTTGGAGAGCGCACGTCGCTTCCTTTACTGAGTGTTACTTCCGTCAGAAAAAAAATCTGAGTTACTCCCTAGTCGCCACTAAAGAAGTTTTACTTCAAAAATTTAACGCAAATTAACTTTAAAAAAATATGATTTAAAAGTTAACCACCGTTTAATTAATTGTTTTGCTGTTTAAGCATATGTGCATAAAGGAGATTTGGCTTTTAGTAGACAGGTTAAATAAAACAAGTTCTTTAATTTAATCAGGTATTTGATGCTTTTAGGAAGGAAACTCAGAAACATTTGCAAATAATGCAAAAAAATAACTCAGTTATTGATCATCATTTTGAATCGCATGCTTCCCTTCACAAACGTTAGCATACTGAAATTTTAATCTGTCTGCGACAGCGATGTTATTTTCACGTGTAAAATATTTTATCCAATAGATAAAAGGCGTTTAACTGCGGCACTTGAAGGAATAGTATATTGTATTTAACAAACAGTTTTATTAAAACACGTTCGCCTATAAAAATTCAGCATCTGTTTGAGTCTTTTCACTTTGTGTCTGTCAAAGTTTTGACCAAATTCTGAATTTAGTTTTTTTTTTTTTTTTTTGTGGCTTCGGCCCTTTCTTTAGATTGAGTAGCAGCGTTCAAAGAATTATCCCCTTTTTTATTATGCAACGGAGTAAAGTTAACGGAAACTAAGAAAACCGGTAATATATATATATATATATATATATATATATATATATATATATATATATATATATATATATATATATATATACATATATATATATATATATATATTGCTGAACTTAAAAGTTAAATCGTTAAGCAATATGTTAGCTTCGCTAATTAACGATTACTGAATTAACAATGTTCTGTCCAGCTTTGTAAAGTACTATAGTCCGTAATGTATTTATTTATTTGGCAGGAGAGGACAGCGCGCGTTACTGAATGTGTCGCTTAGAGCTACATATACGTCCTTCCCGGAATTTCCCGCCACAATTTGAAACCTCATCAGAAGGTGGGGCACTTCTTAATATTGGCACCCCTCAGAAACTGCTAGCGACCGCCGAGAGGACTTTCGGAACCACGGATTTAACGTGCACGTACACCGCATGTACACGGTGGTACACGGCCCCGTCCGTAATGTACACATAAAATTATACAAAGACATAAAACAAAAAAACAGAAAGCACAGCACGGAAGAAACACAACAGTAGAGAAAAAAAGAAGAGGCAGAAATTGGGAAAAAAAAAAAAAAAAGAGTTAAAGAAAGCTTTCCGATTCGTCGCTTTTTTCCTTTATGTGGAAGAGGGGGTGTAGGAGGTTGAAGATTAATAAGGCATAATTTCTATGTTATCTACTTTTATATCCACAAAAAACATACACATATTATGAGAACACGCCAATTTAACTGTTATATAAGACACACAAAGTTGGAGAAAGTATGTAAACATATGACGTCATGTCTGTAAGTTCTGGTTCATGGAAAGTTCATAAGTTCTGGTGCTGACATCTACATTATATTGTGAGAAGCAGACACCACCAAAGCCCTAAAATTAAGAAAAAGAAAGTATAACACAGCGCAAGGAGCAACGTGGCAGCCCAATCCCCTTTCTGAATACACAAGCTTATTGGGAAACAAATCGAGTGTGTTCACTATGAATGTCCGCATTGACTCTACTCACAGTCGTTCACTCCTTAGATGAATTTTTAACTTTTGACTTTTTTCAACGTTGTTGTAAGTTTCAATATCACTTCCGTTTGAAAGATAACTAAGTAAAATATCCAGATAAACTGACTCAACTACCCGGGATTTCTTTTGCTGCAGTCAGAAAAGTTACATTATAAATTAAAAATAGCGCGATATTCATAAACTCTGCCACAAACTTGAAGTCCTATTCGCAATTTGTGTGATTCTAAATAGTTCCTGGAGACAGAGGCGCAGAGAGCCAAGTCGGGGCCCCGGGGATAAAATCTTATCTGGGGTCCCTTTGCTATCCAGAAATCCCTTTGATGTCGTATTAGATCAATCATTTATTCCTTATTAAAATTATTAATCATTTAAAGAAACTTTAAATTAATAGTAATTGGCAATTAATTAATAGAATTAAAATTATTAATTTAAAAGAGTATTATTCTTTAATAAACATCCATTCTTGAAAAAATACCAACATTTTGTTTTGAAGGTTTCTTCACCTCCATAGAGAAACAGTATTTGCAATGTTAACATTTTTGCATGGCATGTTTCCTCAGTATTGAAACAAATAATATTTTTATTCATACTTCCATGCAAGCAGGCAGCAAAAAAATTAAGGCCAAAAAAGTGGAAATTTCAAAATTTCGGATGTTGGTTGATCCCCATAGTCTCTCCTCTGGCTAAACCCTTTCTTCCACTATTTAACAATGTGTCTCGGAAAAAAAAACAATTTCTTGTTAAATAAATCTTTTCTACTTTTAGTCATGGCAAACCGTTGAATAATACCGTCAATTTCTATACCTTTCTTGCAAAAAAAAAACTCAATCAGAAACACTTCTCATTTTTGCCAAGTGGATGGTTTTTGCTCTAGCTGGCTTTTTGTAATTTCACTCAAAAATTAATTTGAAGCATACGGATAATCTAAATTTGGACTTTTTTATTTTACAAAATTGACAACACACAATTAAGTATCATATAAACAGCAAAAGGGGGGGGCCCCTTCACAAGCTGGGGCCCAGGGGATTTTTCCCCTGCTCCCCCTCCCTAGGGATGGACGCGAGACGACTTTTTGCGAGACGAGACAGAGATTTACAGCTTTTTTGCGAGACGAGACAAGCTTGTCGGCTGTTTTGCGAGACGCGAGACGCCAATTTTTCGTCTCGCGTCCATCCCTACCCCTCCCTCTCTGCGCCACTGCCTGGAGACTACATAGTTTGGTATTTTTAAGTACAAAGGATGGTGGATTTAAATTGAGCGTTTCACGGAAAGAAACGAAGACAGATAGTATTGGTATAAGTAATATGCAATAGATTTGTTAATATGAAATAAAGCATAATATGCTGAATGAATAAACATTTTGTGCATATTACACTAAAAGTGCTTGTTATATTCACAATTTTTCAACGGGTTGCCTTAGAACTAACTAAAGGCATAACTAAGCCTACGTTATGTTAGTATATCCAGTGGTAGTTTATTTTCAATTGAAGAAACTACCTGATTTTTTTTATCCCTCCAAACGGAACATTAACGGTGCGGTACGGCCTCACCATGGCACAGTGGTTATATCACTGAAAATGGTAGACAGCCGAAGTGTAAAGGTCCCGGGTTCGGGTCCCATTGCGCGGTCGTCGATCTAACGGTTTGAAGTTTTAGTAGGTTTTCATCAGATGTAACGTGAATACGCGTTAAAAACCCTTAGAAAGTCCTCCTACCAAGGCATCCCTCATCTTAGGCAGATACCCCTCTCGCAGGTTTGCCTTAATCACACACAAACGGTGCGGTACGGTGCATTAAACACCATACAATCTGGTTGGCATGGTACATTTACTAATTTCTTTAATTTTTATGTAACATTTCCCCCCTTGAAACAGGGCATATGATTTTTAGGTAATTGTATATGCATTTAAGAAAGAACAAACTTATGTTGATAAAGTAATTAAAAAACTTTGTAAAAAACACACATAAGAAGTAAAACCTTTTACTTCTTATGTGTGTTTTTTTACAAAGTTTTTTAATTACTTTATCGTTTAACACCAGTATTTTGAGTGTTTTTTCACTTATGTTGATTTTAAAATGCGAATGAAGCTCTTGGCGCGATTTCTAAAATCTTAATTTCATAAGTAACATGGCTGAAGAACTATGACTTCCAACCTTTTTTTTTCTTTTTTGTTCACAAAGCAAAAGATCCTTTCTAGTAAGGATTATAAAAGACTTACTATATTTAATTAAAATTAATACAGGGTATCACAAAACAACTGATCTAGGCTTTTATTCCTTAAATATATGTACATATTCTTTACGTAAGTTACGTAAAAAAAGATGCAGAATTTTATGGTATCGATTAAAATTTCCGGGAGATTAAATCTAAATAAATGCAACTGAAATTTTTATACGGCCACGGAAGAAAAAAAATTCCCATTTTGTAAAATGTGCCCCACGCATTAATTAGGTTATTTACAAAATTTGAGTATTTTATCCTAAAAAAATTCGGAGACATGAAAATAAATATATACTAGCTTTAACCATTTTACAATAGCTCTCGATGGAAAAAAAAAATCGTTTTGGATCATCTCGTTTCAGTGGGTCGTACTTATAAATTACTAAATAAAACGACTTCATAAATGCATTACTTCTGTAATTAAGAGGCATTGCAGGGGCAAATCGGGCAGGGCGTTCCCATCACCATCTCAGAAATTCATGATTTTATTTTATTGTGTTGCCTTACCCAAGGAAAGAACAAATCTGAAATATTTTTGATTTACCTCTTTTAGTTTGGGAGTTATGGGGGGGTCAAAGTACCCCAGAGGAGCAACGTCGAATTAATTTAGGGCCATTTTTGCCACTTTATTGTCTCGACTGTGACTGGCTCAGAGGTGCTTTAGAGAATTTTTTCACGTTATCCTATAATATACCTTGTATATTAACATCTCAAATTGAAAATTCATTCGAAAATTGTCAGGGCCCCAAATTATGGCCCCCCAAAATACCCACAATTTCATAAAAAATACAGTTTTAAAAATGCTTTAAATCTTGGCTCCGACGTGATGCAAAAAAAAATTTTTGCATAGTGCAGTTATATATCTTCATATAAAGTGAATCCAATGTTAAAAATTTTTGAAGGCCCCCGGGGCCCACCGGTACGGGGCCCCAAACATGGTCCTTAGCGCTAATTTATGCAAATTCGAAGCATTGGTACAGCTGAAGCCGACTTCCCACAGGAGAACTATTGACATGGAGATGTAGTATCAACATAGTAGTTTCATATTCTCAAATAACATTTCTTGAAGGTACAACTGTTTCCAAGAAAAATCCCAAAAAGTACCACCCTATTTGGGACATTCCACTGGCACGCATGGGGGCATTTCGGCGTTACTTTTAGAAGTTTAATCGACTGTAGCAGTATTGAAAATTAACCTATTCTGCATATATCACAAGCATATCCTCCATATATCACGAACAGTTCTTTTACAGGGGCACTCATAAGAATTACATTACGCTGTATGGGGATCTCTGTAACTACTAAACCGATTCGAAAAAATTTTTCACTGATGGACAGCTACACTATTCCTGAGTAATATAGGCTACCTTTCAGCATGCAGCATAACTAGTTCTTCTACAGGGACACTCAAAAATTCTAGCACATGACGTTATATGGACATCTCTGTAACTACTGAATCGATTCCAAAGATCTTTTCACTGAAAGCTACACTATTCCTGAATAACATAGGCTAAAATTCATGCATGCAGCATAATTTACAGGAACACTCAAAATAATTCGTAAACAGTGCCGTAACTGTCTCCATTCGTCACTCAAATTTATTCAAATTTTATTATTAAACTCCATTCAAATTTTTGAACAGTGATTCTAAAGATCTTTTCACTGAAAGCTACACTATTCCTGAGTAACATAGGCTAAAATTCATGCATATAGCATAATTTACAGGAACACTCAAAATAATTTGTAAACATTGTAGTAACTCTCTCCATTCGCCACTCAAATTTATTCAAATTTTATTCAGATTTTATTAAACTGCATTCAAATTTTTGAAGTGCAATTATATATCTACATATAAAGTGAATCCAATGTTAAAAATTTTTGAAGGGTCCCAGGCCCCCCCGGTATATTTTTTGAAAGCATCCATGTTTTCAAGAAAAATTTAACACAAAAAATATATATATATCTTTTCATAATATGAAACTACTATGTTGAAACTACAACTCCATGCCAATAGTTCTCATGTGCGAAGACAGAGCCAGCTGTACCTTTGAAATTGCAGCGCTAAGGATCATGTTTGGGGCCCCGTATGGAGGGGCCCGGGATTTTTTTTTTCTGTATCACGTCAGAGCCAAGATTTAAAGCATTCTTTAAAATTGTATTTTTTATGAAATTGGGGATATTGGGGGGGGGGGCTTATTTGGGGGCTCGGCCTATTTTCAAATGAATTTCTAGTTTTAGATGTTAATATTCAAGGTATATCATCAGATTAAAAAAAAAAAAAATTCTCTGAAGCATCTCAGAGCAAATCACAGTCGAGAGAGTAAAATGACAAAAATGGCCCTAAATTCGTCACTCCTCTGGTATAACTCCAAAACTAAAAGAGCTAAATCAAAAATATTTCAGATGTGTTCTTTCCTTGGGTAAGGCAGCACAAGAAAAAAAAAAATCATGAGATTCTGAGATGGTGATTGAAACTTTCTTCTGATTTGCTCTTGCGATATCTCTTAAAATGACTGGAAGGTAGAGGCCGCAAAGCTGGAAGCTTTCAAAAATATTTGACATTGGATTCACTTTATATGAAGATATATAATTGCACTGTTCAAAAATTTCAATAAATTTAATTGGCGAATGGAGTCAGTTACTGCAATGTTTACGAATTATTTTGAGTGTTTCTGTAAATTATGCTACGTGCATCAATTTTAGCCCATGTTACTCAGGAATAGTGTAGCTTTCAGTGAAAAGATCTTTAGAATCGATTCAGTAGTAGATGTCCATATAGCGTCATGTGCTAGAATTTTTGAGTGTCCCTGTAGAAGAACTAGTTATGCTGCATGCTGAAAGGTAGCCTATATTACTCAGGAATAGTGTAGCTTTCCATCAGTGAAAAAATTTTTCGAATCGGTTCAGTAGTTACAGAGATCCCCATACAGCGTAATGTAATTCTTATGAGTGCCCCTGTAAAAGAACTGTTCGTGATATATGGAGGATATGCCTGTGATATATGCAGAATAGGTTAATTTTCAATACTGCTACAGTCGATTAAACTTCTAAAAGTAACGCCTAAATGCCCCCATGCGTGCCAGTGCAATGTCCCAAATAGGGTGGTACTTTTTGAGATTTTTCTTAGAAACAGTTGTACCTTCAAGAAATGTTTTTTCAGAATATGAAACTACTATGTTGATACTACATCTCCATGTCAATAGTTCTCCTGTGGGAAGTCGGCTTCAGCTGTACCAATGCTTCGAATTTGCATAAATTAGCGCTAAGGACCATGTTTGGGGCTCCGTACCGGTGGGCCCCTGGGGCCTTCAAAAAATTTTCACATTGGATTCACTTTATATGAAGATATATAACTGCACTATGCGAAAAATTTTTTTGCATCACGTCGGAGCCAAGATTTAAAGCATTTTTAAAACTGTATTTTTTATGAAATTGGGGGTATTTTGGGGGGCCCTAATTTGGGGTCCTGACAATTTTCGAATGAATTTTCAATTTGAGATGTTAATATACAAGGTATATTATAGGATAACGTGAAAAAATTCTCTAAAGCATCTCTGAGCCAGTCACAGTCGAGACAATAAAGTGACAAAAATGGCCCTAAATTAATTCGACGTTGCTCCTCTGGGGTACTTTGACACACCCCCCCCCCCATAACTCCCAAACTAAAAGAGGTAAATCAAAAATATTTCAGATTTGTTCTTTCCTTGGGTAAGGCAATACAATAAAATAAAATCATGAAATTCTGAGATGGTGATGGGAACACTTTTCCATTGACCTGCCCGATTTGCTTTTGCAACGGCTCTTAATTGTATTGTATAGTACCGTAACAACTTTGTTCAAATAAATAAAAACTTTGCGTAAAAAATGCACATAAAAAGGTACTTATTGGTTGGGACGATCTTTTCTACCTTTTAGATTTAGACCTTAGAGATTTTTTTTTTTGGTTGAACGATCGTCCCATGCCAATAAGTACTTTTTTATGTTTGTGTTTTTTACAAGAAGTTTTTATTTATTTCATATTTTAACACCAGTGTTTTGAGTTTTTTTTCTCTAATTTTGTTTAAACTTATCTCTAAGCCTTTTTGTGATGCAAGGCTGAAAAGTACATTACCTCATTAATGTATGAGGCACATTTTACTAACTGAGAATTTTATTGTATGTGGGTCGGATAAAAATCTAAATTTTGTATTTATTTAGCTTCAATCTCCTGAAAATTTTAATCGATACCATAAAATTCTGCACTTTTTTTTACGTAACATTGTAATTTATCGTATATGTTCTATGATCAATATTTAAGGAATAAAAAGTCAGTGTTTTGGGGACACCTTGTATAGTCACTATACCGTTGGATGATTTTTAGATTTTTCGAGATTTTTTAAAATTTTCTTGTTGCTCTCTCTCTAAAAAGCGTCGAAGGTGCTTGGGGGGGGATAAGCGACAGGCTTCCTTTCCCTTCCAAAACAGAGAGTATGGTCACATCATGCTCTCTATTCCAAAAGGAGCAAAGTTCCCCGTGAAAACATAGCTGAATATCGTACCCTTAAAACTCGAACAGACGTATGAACCGAAATCCTTAAACATTTTACAACTTTGTTGAGGCAGAGTGTTAAAAATATCTCGAAAGCACAAAATCATTATCGACGGTGGCGAAATTAAAGGAGGAAGGTTCGGTGTTGGGACGCATACTTAAGCGCATCTTTGAGCCATTGAATATGTCGAGTTATGAGTTTTCAGGGAGTTGAACGCACCACCGAACCTATATTTAACACAGTGTCTGACTATGCCATTGTACTGCCCAAGGCGCTTTTCAAATTTTGTGCCCTTATATAGAGCTGTATCACTATGTTCATACGGATGTATTAAGCCTAAACTCAGTTTTTCGGCCTATATTTACAAGTAGTGCCATGGCCAGGGCATAAATTAAAGTCAGTGATTAAACAAACACAAATACTTATTTGGTTAAATTTAGAGCCTTATTTACTTTAGCTTCTTTGCTTCCGATCGTTGCAAAGACTTAATGTCAGCCATTACAATTTTAGCGCAAAAAACAAAAGGAGCTACTTCTGTCGCGTCTTTAAGAGTAAGCAATTAAACCAATGTTTGCTCAAATAAGATGCAGCTGAAAAGTTTTTCATAATCGACGTGTTTTGCCAGATTTATCTTTTTAATTTGGTTATAAACAGTATCTTCCGTCAGTCAAACAAATAACACATGCCACAAGAAAATGAAATCCATTATCTCTGCCATTGCATATTTAAATATTGCTTTTACTGTTGTATTATACGTGGCACTACTCCATTCACGCCTTGTGAGACTTATCTATGTTTGTAGCCTTGATTTACAGTTTCCATTCTGCTGTTAAATAGTTGTGGAGGTCTCTTGATGAGAAACTTTAGTCATATGAAGAAGAGATAAGTTTTTAAAAAGAATTGTGTGCGCATATAAACCTACCGGAGTATCAATAGACTTGAGTGATTGGTAAGTACAACTAACCCCCATTTTAGCCTGATCTTTCTTGAGTGAAAATAATCCAAATTATGGTGAAACCTTTCACCGTTTAAAAAAATCAGCTAATTTAGCACCATTTCATAGTGAATTGAACTATTTCTCTTAGCAGTGAATAGTAATTATATAATTATCTCTTATTTGGAAATCAAATGTTCCTATTCTATGCATTCTTCGTGCTATATTATGAAAGGTCAAGACTAAACACAAGTTTCTTGCTGTTTTAGCTCATAAACGGTCATTAACTTTTTTTTTTTTTCATTTTAGGAGAACTGTGACTTTTTGCCGAACAATGTTAAAACTAACGCCGAAGTCTATTAGAATATTCAAAACTTTAAATCTGTACCTATGTTTCTTCACACTTGTAAGTATATAGTTTTGTAAAATTATTGATACAAACAATTATCTTTATATGTACCAAGACTGCAATACTTGTGAAATATATGCTCAAAAATATTGGTTTCAAACATTAAGTATCTTTATACGCACGATGACTGCGATGCTTACGCTGCCCGGATTCTGTTTAGTGGCTTAAGAACCATTTTATCATACCATGTATCCGTGCTCGATTCCCGGTATGAGCTTGGGTGTCGTTTCGCCCATTCCTTTAAAGGAGGAAAGATTGGTCCACCTATAAGATGTGTTCAAATCAAGTGACCAAATATTTCCAGTCTTAGTAGTGGCCAATGCCTATAAACGCCTAGTGCCCGCATTGGAAGTAAAAATTGCAATGCTTATAAAGTGCATATTTAAGAACATTGTTTTTTTTTTAACATGCATTTTAATTTGAAAGGTGTTTCTTAAATAGATAGATGTTCAAGCTAATTTTTTTCAATTCAAACCGTTTGGCAGCTGCTTGCCAGTCAGTTAACAGTCGACAACTTTTGTTAATGACAATACGCAAAATATTACACCAGCCATTACCCAGTTTGTTTTTGCCTAAAAATCAATCAAAATTTAGTCGATAAAAATGAATTATTGTTTTTAATCTAATAATGGTTCTTTAAAATTTTATTCGAAGTGATATAAAAAAATTACTGTAGGGATGGACGCGAGAAGAGAAATGAGCTTGTCTTGTTTCGCGGAATAGCCAAACAGCTTTGTCTCATCTTGCAAAAGCCTTATATTGTAATGTTAAAAATGATTGTCTCGTCCAGCAAAAAAAGCTGTAAATCTCTCGTCTCGCAAAAAATTGTCTCGCATCCATCCCTAATTTTCAAAATACAATATGTGGAGTTAGGAAGTAAGATTTTGTCAGTTGATTTTCAATAATTGTAAGATCATTGGAATAGAGAGAACACTTATCCCTTTAAACGCAACCATTTTCACATCGATGTAGAAAGATAACTAGATGTGTTGCCCAACGCTGAAAAGTGCAGCCGCTGTCATCGTTCGCGTACAGCCAACTGTGTCGGAAGAGTTCTTCAGCTCTGTGAGATGTGTGTTTGGCGATTCGATCGACCGCCATGTTGCTGGTAGTTAAATTTAGCGATGGAAAGGCTGCCCTTTTTCTGCGTTGGGGCCATTTTGGCAGCCCATTCAGTTGTTCTGTATCTATTTGCATTCACCACATTTTCCTATTTCCAGAAGAAGCCAGTACAGATAAGAATATTTCTGACATTCTTAGAAAGAATAGATAATATTTCTGCAGAAAATTATGTGCCAAAAAAGTGTAAATATGTCAATCTTAAGTATTTTATTGTTAAATCAAATTTATTTTTCGTGTATCAAAACAGTTAAGATGTGATATTTGTGTCCTCACAATAGGAGGACACAAATATCACAAGACAGCGAGGACACTGTACCTTGAAAGGTTAATTATTTACTGGGTGACGGTTATTGAATTATATGAAATAAAAAGGAATTTTTTTTCAAAAACTACCGAATTCAAAATTTAAGGTTGTTCCTTTAGAAAAGCAATAGGTGTCGGAGGACTTTTGAACAGCTTTCATAGCAGACTAATGATGTTAAACACTCGAAAAAATTAATGATGTTTCTTCACTAACTGCACTGTGAACCGTGTTATTATAAATACACAATTCGGAAGGGTTTATTTGAGTTCAGTATATGGATGAATTGCGTTTCAGGGGGGATTAATTGATTCGGGATGTACGAGTATTTTGACAGATAAGCTTGGTCAAGAAAAGAATAAAACTCGTATATCAAGATACCATTGTGTAGGCATTGTATGGTAATTCATATCGGCATCAGCCATGAGAGTCTTTACTGCCGGTCTGCGTAATATCAAATATATTAAAAAATAATGGCAGCAAATATCGATCTAACTAAAAAATTACATTTGTTTAACACTTGATTTAATAAACAAAATACATGTTTATATAGTACTTATGGCTGACACGAGTCTGAGAAATATTTTTCCTATTTTTGCCGGTACGCAGATGCAAAAAGGTTGGGGAACACTGATTTCTATTATGTTGGTGTAGCTGGCTGGAAAGTTAGCAAAGGTCTTGGCAATTGAGGCTGAATGTAGGAGTCAATGTGACCCTTGTTTTTGAAGATTCTTCCTCTATCTCAGAGTTTCCTTTGCTCAAAGCGAAAGTGTCAAGTCCACCGCGAATATATATCTATATATATATATTAGGGTGGTCACAAGAAATCAACTTTCGAATTTTTGGGGCGGCACCCCCCAAAAAGTTGCCAATAGGCTCAAAAATGAGATTGGTAAAGTTTCAGCTCATTTGCATAATATTAACCCGTGCCGCATTGAGGTTAAAGTTTAGAAAAATCGCGGTTTTTCGCAAAAAAAGCAGTTTTTCCATCATAAAATGGATAAAATTGAGTCTAGAAACATGATGTTATTCTCGTTTCAGAAGAAAACTTCTCGTCTTAATGAGTCACACATCACTTTTATGTAAAAATTTACAGATTTAACCCTCCAAGCGGTTGTGATGTCAAATCCCGTCCACTTTATTCCAGTTTTCACTGCAATACATCTATGATAATAATCATTTGTAACACTGAGATATCATAAAATATGTTTGATATTAAAGCTTGTATGTAATTTAGAAGCCTTTTTTAAAAATAATTGCAAATCTTCCTGTTAAATATTTTATTTTTTTTTATAATTTAAAAATTGCATGAAAATTTTTCCGTGAAAACAACTTTAGATTATTTGCCCATTTCCAAAACGCTCAGAGGGTAACATTCGGATCATATCTAGTCCTATAAAAAGCATATATCTATGCTTTTTTCAGGGTTAGATACGATCCGAATCCTATGTTAGCTTTTTTATGAAAGTTCAAAAAATTACATTTCGTCTTTCCTCCTTTTGTTTTTCTTCGTTTTTCTTTATTTTTTGCTTACAAAATAAAGGTTGTAATTTTAAAAAATCTGAAGTTTAAAAAAAAAAGAAATTTAAATAAGGTCAAAGAAGGCATAAAATTGAGAACGACTAACGTTTAGATATATTTGATTATTAAAGTTATGTATCTAAGTAGAAACACATTATAAAGAAAATAAATTATTATTGTTTATAATTTTTTGTTAAAGTGGCAAGGCTTAGATAATGTTTCTTTAGAAGAGTCTGGAAAAGTTTTTATACATTCGGATACTACCTATAGTAAAAGCTGCTTAGGAATTGAATCCTTTGATTAATTTTACTCCCTTTCATCTGAGTCATTGAAAACCTTAAAAGCTTTCAGTTTTTCTTTCTTTCAAATAATACTGATTTTCACACCATAAATCGGGATCAGTATTCAAAAATTGTATATTAAAAGGAAATCTATTAAAAAAATTACTGTTCGAGATGAAATAAAAAAATTAACTTCTTTGTTCAATAAATGATCCACTTCGTTGAAACATTGTTGCTCTTACATCTTCATCATCATCATTTTTGTTTTTCAAATGCAATTAATTTTACAGCCATGCTTATTTTGACTTTTTTTGCCCAAGTGCCATCAGAAAATGAAATGCAACTTGCTCCAAGTTAAGATACCAAAAATAGCTTATCATTTTATAGATCTTTGTTTGCAGCCTCTTTATCAAATTTTCAGTATTGCAATAATTTTAAGTCTTGATTGGGGCTAAAGTCTGAGTGGGAGTGTTGAACCATGCCTTTACATAAATATTTATTATAAATTAAAAAAAATGTCTGTAATACCTCCTTTTTCTAAATCTGTGAATGAGACCTGAAGTATGAAAAGAAGTAATTTGAGACAATAAATTGCCTTAACCATCCACCTGGCATAATGAACAGCACCAGTACTCTGAAAAAAATGTCTATTTTGGGAGACTCCTATAAAAATTTAACAATATTGGGTTAATTCTTTATAGTTATCCCTAAGCTGTTGATTTCTTAAATGTGAAATTTCTTCCGAATTTTGCGTTCTTTATGTAATACTTTCATCTTCAATAGCAGTTTTGTACTTTGTCTTGTCCAACTTAGACCACCCAATCTGAAATTTAAAAAAAATATATGGATGAAGAGCAGTAGCTTTGCCCGCTTTTCAATCAAAACAGATTTTAGGATGATTTCTAAAATATGATGGCGACAAGGTAAATATAGAAGATTTCGATCCAGTAATTGCTGCAGCAAAAAATGCACGTTCCCCTAAGGAAACAAGTGGTATCAAAACACATTGCCTGAATTTTACCAACTGCCGTAAATACAGCTTTTGCCTGAGAGTTATTCTCATATTATTTTCAAGGTGAGGAAATCCTAATAACTGTTCTTCATCGCCATAGCTAATTAAAATCGCTATTCTCTCTACATTTTCTTTATTCAAAATATGAGGAAGAATTTTTCCATCCCAGACAACAGCACCCTCTAAATCAGAATTTTAAAATCTTCTTTTGGTGAGATCAATTCTTTGTTTTCGAAATTCTTGGCTTCGGAGTCTTATTGCACGTCAAGGGTCCTGCACCGGAAAGATATTATGTGTTAGTGTTAAACCACTTTTATGTTATACCAGTATGTAAATCATAACGATAATATGGGAGCTTGGGGAGGCATAGCCCTTCCTTGCCCATACGTATAGGCACCCATGGCCATTCTAAAAGTAAATAATAACAGACAACAAAAATAACATTGTAATAAAGAAAATTTGAGAGGTTTGTCTCAGATGTGCTTCAACTGAAATACAAATCAAGATCTTTCTTCTGAAGCACAGAAATGCATATCAAATAAATAAAATATTTCACGAATTGCAGTTTAAGTTTTGGAAATTCTTGATTTATTTATTTATTTTTTGATGCAAATAATACAAAAGATGTTCAAAATTACTTAAAATTCTTAATTTGTCTTTTTTTCACTAATTTTACAAAAATGCAGATTTTGGTGGTACGATTCACAAACTGAATTAGAAAGACACTGAATGTCATTAAATATTGGTTTTGTTGAGAGTAAAAGTTCAAAGCAATAACATTTTTTATGAAATAAAACAAGAACCAGGTCTGTAGAGCAAATATTTTATACTAAATGAAGGACAAACTAGATATTTTTGGCAAAAATCGTAATTTTTCAAGAATTCAACTTCGATGCGGCACGGATTAATATTATGCAATTGAGCTAAAACTTTGCCAATCTCATTTTCTAGTCAATTGGCAACTTTTAGGGGAGTGTCCCAAAAAATAACATTAAAAAAAAAAATTCTCCGTATAACTTGTGACCACCCTAATATATATATATATATGCCTGATGATAGAGCACACCATTTCAATTATCCATTCCATTTTCCGTCTATTTGTGGATACATGTGATTAGGCTTAAAAGCCCACCAGTTCTAATTTGGCGCTTTATATCCAATTTATCCACTGTTTCATTGCCTTAAAAGGCTATATTTAAACACTTTATCCGGTATAAGCTCGTTAATTGGCACCATGTGCTATCTACTTTTTTATTTATATATTTTTTTCATATTATCAATGGATTATCTTGAGATTTCACTTTACGTAAGTAAGCTATTATATATTATATATATATATATGTCGCACCCTTAACCCATAATACCACTAGATTCAAAACTACACAAGATGCTCTGTGAAATTGTTCAAGGTGTTCAGTCAAAATTCAAGAACCTTCTAAGTGATGCATCATACAAAACATTTGAGAAACCTACTCTCGTTCCGAATAAATAAAGGCATTTTTTTTATTTTTGACCTCACAGCAAATTATTCACTCTTACAACTAAACATTGGGAGATCCATTTAATAAGTATGAAACGCTCCAGAGATTGTATTTAATCGCGTTTTCAAACTTCTTTTCCCTAGATTATACGTCTGTCTGTGAAGCTTCTTGGTTTGTTTTCATAATTAGTTGGTAACTCGAATGTATTATATTTTAGGGTTTGTGCGTCGCTGTTCCCGGGCCATGTCTACTCGACTTGCAGAAGCTTGTCCATACGGATACTCAGAACATCGCTTTTATATACACAGCAAGATCTGTGGGGTACCTCGTTGGATCCGTTTGCGGTAAATATTTTTTTTTCTTATTTGTGCAATAAGTATTCATTACTGAATTGTTAACTTTTTGCTAACCCATTAAAAACAAGACTTGTTGTGTCATCTGAAGCTACCAGTGACGTATTCAAGGTATATCTCAAAAGAGCTACTTCAAAAAAATAGATTTAAGATAAATAATCATTTCTTTTATTAAGCTTTATTGTTTCAGATGTATGTTTAAAAAAAACGTGCGGTAGCTCGATTTGAAATCTTTCATGCCTTATTAAAGTATTATTATATGTGCCTCATATCATTAAATAGTGACATTTAAGCAAAATAAATAGCTACTCAAATTCAATAAGGCAGCTCACCGAAAATATTTTTAAAAATTTGAAAGGAACAATTTTAAAACTATTCTTTACCGTTTACTAACGGTGTGATTATCTGTTTCGTAATTTGCATAAGCATGCAAAATAATTCATTCCTGAAAAGGACTTCATAGTTATGCTTTTTCTCAGTAAAGGTATCACTCAGTAAGTGGCATGCAAAACTTCCTCAGCATATTGGCAATATTCATTTGTTCTAATATCTTATCACGTAAACCAACTGCATTAGCACTGCCTTGGAGTCGGGCATGTTACTCCCTGGAATGTTAATGCAATTGTTCATTTGAAAAGAAAAAAAAAGCAATTTTCGACATAAATCACTCAAAACAATTTTTTGAGCACACCACTGCTTCTTTGTCCCTTGAATGAAAGGACGACTAATGACGATACTAACAGGACAATGCTTTTATTCTTTATCAGGTGGAGTTATACTAGACATCGTCAAGTCTAAACAGGCTGTTATGACTTTCTTCAACTTCATAGTGGCAGCGTCGATGTTGGCGACTCCGTGGAGCGCAAACCTGCCCACTCTGACGGGATTCATGATCGTGAACGGATTGGCCCTGGGGACGGTTGATATAGGTACGTTACTGCCTGTTCTTGTTTTCCGGGATCCTTTCGCGAGTTTGCGCATGCATCAGATCTACTTCGATTTTATTCAATTTTGGAAAAATCGGAATAAAATTAAATTTGGAAAGTATCACGAACGACAGCGAGTCTAGAAATGAACTTTGGGAAAGTAGTCAACGCAGAGTATCATCTTTTTTTGCGAAGTAAAATCGTCACCGAGTGGCAGTTCGATCTTTTGGAAAAGAGCAGTATACATATAATTATCATGCCAAATAAATAAATTAAATGATAAATCATGGTAATGCGTATTAATAAAGCATTTTCCAACCCTTATGGATTACTATTATTGTCCATATTTTGTCAATAGATATTAGTCTTTTATTTTGAAGCCATTTTTATTTAAACAAAGTGCTCGGTCTTCTTAGCTTCCTTCCGATTAAAGCTCGATGGAAGCTGTTTGTATACAGATATTCAATAAGAGCCATCTGTTATTTCTCTTTAGTTTTTTTTTTTTTTTTTAATAGTTTATGCTTGCGGTCTGCTCATCCGTCACGCCCAATTTTTCCTTTTCTTTCACAAAGAAATTTAAAAATCTCATCAGTCCTTTCAGACCTGATTAAATAATTGATATTAAATTAAATAATTTATCTTTTGATAATGGATATTAGATTTGTAACTAAACTGAAATGAAAATTCTCGATCATTAAGTTTTCGGGGAAAATTAGTTTTTCTGTATGTGCTCAAATTCAGGCATCCATCCTGTACGATAGTATAGGTAATTTCTGAGTCCTCAGTTGTGGACGTGGGATATGAAAGGGTTAGCTTTTAAATCGTACTAGATGGGTTATCACAGCATTAATTCCTTTCAAGATCACAGAATTTCCAAATAAAGACCTCGTCCATACGGAATACCTGTGCCTATCTGTTCTCCAGATGCACTATTTCATATCTTGTCTTAAAATAACACTTTTTAGCATCATAATAAAACGATCTTCAATTGTCTTTTTTTATTTTTCACAGGAGGCAATGTTGTTTGTCTCACCCTATGGGGTAGCGAAAGTGGACCCTATTACCAAGCCCTGCACTTCACGTTCGGTTTGGGAGGACTTGTGGCACCCCTCATCGCAGCTCCTTTCCTCAGCGAAGAGGTCTTGATGTCTTCTCCTGCAGAGAATGCAACGTACCTCAATGGAACCAGCGAGTTCACCAACTTCAGCTCCAAATTCATCAACTATAACACCTCGGTACCGGCGGACGACACGACTGACATAGTCTACCCCTTCACAATAATCGGAGTATTCGCCATGATGGTCACACTCCTGTTTTTGGCGATCTGCATCATTTCACCGACGGAAGAAAAAAGGTCGGACGCCTCAAACTCTGCAGAAAACAAGATAAGCCTGGGATTCCTCTGTTCTCTGGTCTTTCTCAACTTCTTGCTGCTGTTCGTGGAAACGGGCACCGAAATCGGATACGCTCAGATGCTGACCACCTACGTGGTGAAAGGACGGTTGAAGCTTTCCTCGTCCACTGGTTCCTACATGACCTCTGCGTTTTGGGCCGCATTTACCGTTTCGAGACTGACATCGGTGTTCTTGGCCATCAAAGTCAGCAATTTTACGCTGATAGTATTCGACTTGGGCATCACCATGGTCGGCTCCTTTGTTCTTTTGTTCTTAGCCTCGTACGAGTGGGCGATGTGGCTGGCGTCTGTTCTTTTAGGTGTGGGCATAGCTTCATTTTTTCCGGCAGCAGTGGCGTGGCTGGATTCCTACATCAACGTAACGAATAAGATAGCCTCTATTTTTACAGTAGGGGCAGCTTTCGGTGAAATGTTAATACCATTCACGATAAGTTACTTCATAGATACTGTCCCCGATGTGCTGATATATTTAGTGCCTGCTTCAAGTGTTTCCTCAACACTTGTAGTTTTCGTCTTGTACATGATTTTAAGAAAAAGGCCGCAGAAGATCGTCAAGGATAAACAAGAACCAGAATGCTCTGTCATTAGTGCCCCTGCTATAAATACGTAACAGAATTCCCCGAAATGTCATAGGGCTACTTTCATTTCAAGCATACTATTCAGTCATTCTTCTGGGGTTTGTTATGTATTCCTGACCTTGGTTATGAAACTAAAATACCATATTCCAGAAAAAATTTCAAATTAAATTTCACTCAACATATTTCTAGAACGATGTAATCAACTTTGTGATTATCTGGAAATATTTTGTTTTCCTCACAAAATATTTCTAAAAATGTTGACTTTCTGTGTAAAAATAGAATAAAATAAAACACATTTGAATACTAAGATCAATTTTTATGGAGAGGAGCCTAAATTTTTGATAATTTCATCAAATTTAAAGTTTATTTCCGAACATAAGTATTTCGCAAGTTATTTAGGCTAAGTTAGTTATATTTTTGTTTTACAAAATAATAAGTCAAAATGGTAAAGAATAAATATTTGCTATGCATAAATTTATGTAAATAGATTATCAAGAATTAAACTTATCATGGAATAAAGCAAAAAGTATTTAACTCGAGAAAAATGCAAAATAATACAGAAGATTTCACTACGTGCATTACTTTGTGTTTTATCTAAATGTGACGAGTGTATTAAAAATTCCATTAAAAAAAATTGTACAATTTTTGTTATGTGTAACGTAAAATGAGTAATCGACTGAATAATTTTTTTTAAATGAAGGAAAAAGTATAAAAGAAACAATATATATATATTTTTAATAAAACACTGACGAATAGTAGAACGTTAAGATACTGGGATATATTGGGATTTTACTACAGAGAAAGTAAAATTCCAGTATATCTTAACGTTCTGCTAGTCAACATTCAATGATTTGTCAACTGGAAGTTCACAAATGTGCGATTTCACCTATTATAAAGTTCTCCAACCCAGATGCCACATGCTTTGATTTTCTTGGGGCATCATGTAAAAGTTTAGGCCTCGTTTAATAGCATTGATCCAGTTTAATATTTCTCAGAACTTTGTAATATTTGTGAAATACTTTGCTAGTCGATGTCTTTAAAAATAGTTCAGACATTTCTTAGTTTTCCATTATCTTACCCAAAGCTCATTTAATTTATAAATTAATAAATCATATTGCTTAACTGACTTAGAAGAAATAAATGTGTATGGCAATTTTAAATAAATAATAAATTTACCAGCTTCTTCTAAAGTAAGTAGTAGAAAGAGATATTTTATGGTTGATAAACCTTAGTTGTTTAGAAAATACAGCAATTGTTTTGCCTTTTATTGCTAAGTTAATTAATAAAGTCATGAAATATTTAAATCTTCAAAATTTTCTGCTGCGCAGATTTTTATGGATGGTAAAACAATTTACTGGGGTCCAATTTTTTTTCTAACAAAAATTGCCATTTTTAAGTTATCTCAACTACAAAATGACTACTTCAATATTTAAAAATAAATTTAAAAAAATTAACCATCCAGTAAAAATTTCCCACTTTTATTTATTACTCATTTTTAAAGACATTACAGATATGTTACGATTCTAGTTTTTTTTTTTAAATACTTGTATGTATCCTGTTTCTCTGCATTTCTCTTTAAATATATATATTCTATTTATAGTGTATATAGTCTATATTCTAAATAAAGTCTATAATTTAAATTCATTGTAATTCCTGACTTCTGGTGAATACTTCACAGTAATTTGTATACATATCTTTGCTTCAATAAATTAATTAAGATATTGGCTGGATCATATTTACTCGGATATTTGTGAAAGATATTTTAACTCAGATTTAGCATGTCAAATTTTATTCTATTCTATTTTATTTTTACATAATATTAATCAATTAAAATATAAATAAAATATCGTTTTTTTATGGTTTATTCCACGTTTACTTGACCTCCTGTTGATGGCTGCATTGATTCATCCTGTTTAACAAACATTCCAGGTATTTAATATCCCTATTTAATTAATATTGTAATCTTAGCACTATATCGAATTTTTTTAACTTGTCAAAAGACCGGGCAAGTCGGAATATAATTAATTCCTCAACAAGGGGATCGTTATCAGCTGTCTCTAAAGTCGTCTTGAAATTCTCAATTAGAGACGTCAATAGTCTTCTAACACGTTATGGTCTAAAATGCACTTGATGAGAGTCTAGAATTTCAATTCATTTTTAAAAAATAGTACTTGTTTGTTATAGCGACCACCGAAATTTAATAACCAAGCAACCGAGATATATCCCCAAAATGCTGGAGATGAACTCGCAGTTTCCCCGCAAATTACCTTGTAGCCACTAGCCCTACAAAATCTAAAAGTGAAGGCCTTTTTAGTAGGGGAACTCAACAAGTGGTTTGACGTTCACGACTGCATGGGAATTAAATTACGTATTATTTACTTGGAAAATAATGCTTCCATACTTAATTTTTTTTTTTTTGTACCGAGAATGTAAAAGACAGTGCCATTTATCATCTTCAAATTTAGAATTCAATATTTGAACTTTCAAAGCGATTAAGGCAATGCACATTGTACGGTATTATAAAACAAACTTCCTTTGGCTTATAGCTTTTGAAAAAAATTTCATTTTTTGAGAAATTTAATGTTTAAGACTACCATTTAGATAATTTGCTTAGTTTTTAATTAAGATTTGTCAAAAAAGGGTCTCTCGATCTGTGGCACGCGATGAACGTTTCGATCGTCCGCCATCTTGCTGGTAGTTAAGTCGAGCGAGGGCAACGGCTCTCCTTTTTTCAGCATTGGGTATCTATCCAGCTGTTCTCGCATTCTTCCATTTTTCAGCATATGTCAGTGCTGTTAAAAATAATCGTGACAATTTTTTTACTTTAAATGACGTGCTAAAAAGTAAAGGATTCTCGTGGAGCTGTGTTACCCGCAACTATATTTATAGAAATCAAATCTATTCTTCGTGACTGGCAACAGTCAAAACGTCAGAGTTTGGTGTTTCCAGAGCGGGAACACTGCGCGTTAAAGGGTTAAAATGCCTTATGCAAAAGGGGTTCTATATTTATGTACTTTCGGGGTTTTTGGACTTTGGTTCTATTCACATAAAATTCACTAAATCACCGATATCTTCATTTTCGCGAAAATTACGGCTCGCGAAAACAAGGGCTTGAAAGTACAAAATTTTTATCTATTTATTCATAAAAAAAACTTTGTACAAAAATTGAATTGTCATTTCCTTGAGCTGATTCTCTGACATTTTACTCTGCTAAGGGTCCTCTAAAACTCATCAACATTCGATCAAAATCCGTGAGCCAACGTCCGAGTGTCTTTTTGTAAATTTTATTATAAGAAAATCTCAACAGTTTTAAGATGTGAATTGTAAGTTTTAGAATTATTTTCTTTTATATTATGAAGAAATTTAGTGTAGAAGTGTATGTAGTATGTGTCTAGATATTCATTTGTGAAAAAAAAAATTTTATTTATGTATGCAAATATCCTTTAATATTTTTTAAGTGCAATGTATTCATATATTTAGTGTTTAAATTTGATATATATTTCTGCAGATAAATGTGTGCCCAAAACAACTGAAATGCGTAATATGCAATTTCTCGCAAGTGCAAAGGCCCAAAAATTTGTATTTGCCCAGCGCCCAATATCGTGATGATCGGGCCCTGGTTATTGCGAACGCAATTTAAACTATTTTATACGATTTTTATTTTCCTACTATAAATTTAAATTAATTCTTCGCTCAACAATTTCACAAGGTGCTAGCATTGAATAATATTTCATAGCATACAAGGTGTCCCATAACTCGCTTTAATACTTTATCTATTAGAGATAAGTGCTAGTGTCAATTGGAAAAATGTTTAAAATAAGGTAAGAAAATATACTATGATAAGAAAAAAATTCTCTCGTAAATTTCCAAAAAGTTACATTTTTTAAATTTGTATACAATTCCCATACGAAAAAAATTCCCAATCAGTAAAATGTATCCCATGTACTTATGAGTTGATATGCAGAATTCGTTAATCATATCCTACAATGTCAGAGATATGAAAAAAAATACATGCTGACTTGAACCACTTTTCAACAGCTGTCGAAGGGAATAAATCACTTCTGATGAGAGCGTTTAAGGGGTTGTGCAGAAATTACGAAAGAAATTAATTTTTTACACTCTAGCATTAAATGTTCGCATTCGAATTCGTATATAGCCCAAGATCGCCTTTGTTTAAAGATATCGCTATGACGTTTTATGATGAAAGGCTGCACATTTTGTATATAAACTCATTAGTATATGGTGCATATCTTAGTGGAATTTTTTTTTTGTACGGGGTTTATAAACAAATCTAAAAAGTGTAACAAAAAATTAACGAGAGGATTTTTTTCATAACGGAGTAATATTTCCAACGTTATTTTGAACATTTTTTCAATTTAAATTGCCCACTTACCTCTAAAGAATTCAAGCGTGTTACCATCTTTTAAGGACACCCTGTATATGTGCAATGACGGATACAGAAAATTTTTTGGGAGTGGTTAAATTAAGCTTATTTGACCCAAGCAAAATGTTAACACTGAAGCAATGGAAATTTTTTGGGGGTGACGAATTTGTATAAAAAATTGACTTAAAAGTGTACAATGAGGCAAAATTTTACTCGTAAACAATGTCGTTTGTTGTTTTTATTGTGAGGGAGGTGGGTTGAAGCCATATGGCTCCTCTCCTGGATCCTCACTATATGTGATTTTCTTTATTCCTTGTTCATTCAAATACCAATTTTTGATTCCTGATTACGCATGCTATCACGTGGTGGCCATCATTCCATTTATATGAATTCTTGACGTCGACCTTTATTTTTGCTCTTCACTTTCAAAAGTAAAAGTTGTAAAACAAAAAGGGTACGAAAACGTTTTAGAAGGATATCAGAAGTGAGAACAACAACAACAAAATAATTTCAACCGTCCTTCTCTCCCCCCCCTTTCTAAATGATATCATTGACTTAGCGACTTAAAAGCCAGTACTAAAAGAACTAATGATCAAAATTCAACCTACTTCTCAGAAAGGTTCTCCATTATGTATGCTAGACCAATGAAATTTCACATTTAGATGGAACGAGGCTCAAGAAATAAACACAGGCGTGAGTCGGGAATCAAAGGGGGCACGATCCCATTAACCCTTTAACGCACAGTGTTCCCGCCCTGGGAACACCAAACTCTGACATTTTGACTGTTGTCAGTCAGGAAGAATAGATTTAATTTCTATAAAAATAGTTGCGGGTGACATAGCTCCACGAGAATCCGTTACTTTTTAGCACGTCATTTCCCGTAAAAAAATGGTCACGATTCTTTTTAACAGCACTGACATCTGCTGGAAAATGGAAGAATGCGAGAACAGCTGGATAGACTGCCCAATGCTGAAAAAAGGGCAGCCGTTGCCATCGCCCGACCTAACTACCAGCAAGATGGCGGACGATCGAAACGTTCATCGCGTGCCACAGATCTAGAGACCCTTTTTTGACGACAGCTGGCTGTGCGCGGGCACAGCCAGCTGTCCACTTTCATCATTTAAAAAAATATAACGGAAAAGACTCTCTTTTGACCGATGTTTTCTCCCAGAAAGGCTCTTTGAGTGGTCCGCTGGGGACCAACGTTGCGCTTGAGCAATCGCTGTAAGCATTTTAGGTTAGTAAGAAATTAAAATTATAGTGCATACACATGGACTGTCGGTGATAAAAAAAATTATTTGTCCTATAGATAAAGAACTTAAATAAATAACTAAAAATTGACTTTAAAATTTATTTTATAGTTGTATTGCGTATTATTTCTATTTACATTTTGTAGTGTTTACATAACACACCACCGCATGGCCATGAAGATGGCGCTCTTATCTATGCAGAGAAGCAAACTGATTTACAACACTATTCTAGTGTTAAACTTTTGGCCATATTCTTGATAGGTAACTTCTGACATAAGCAAGAGATAAATTTAAATGAAATAAATATAACACTAAGGAAAAATCTTCTTTCTCATTAAACAAAAATCGTTGGTGAGTATAATCCACGCATGTGCTTTTTATGAGTATAGTAATTTTTTTACGGTACGTGTGTGTAATTTATATTGTAATTTGTATTTTACGTGAAGTTTTATATAGTTTTGTGTTAGCACACCATTAACTAGCCTTTGTTGCATGCTCTACAAAGGCAGTGCAGGTAGTTTAAAGACGTGGTCCCCAACCCCGGTACCGGTCTGTGGAATTTGATGGTACCGGGCCGTACAATGAACATTAAATTATTTCCATTTTAATTACTTTGGTGTATTTCTGTCCCCTTTGTGAGACTTTGACGGATTTGTGCTAATATATGCTTTTGTAACAGAAGAAATCTCTTGTAACTATTTTGAATTAGTTTATTGTTCATTAAACATTTCAAGATTATGAATTAAAATTGAATTCCTAAAATTTAAAATAAATTTGTTTTCATAAAAAAGAAAGAAAGAAAACGAATATTTTATCGAATAATAAATGAACATAGTCATTCATACATCAACATAATCGAATATTATTAAATCTAAACAATCTAAAATATCAACAATCAACTTCCTCCTCCCCTTCCCCTCAAATTATCAAACGTTGACTGTTAAGCGGCGATAAAAAGGTTGGGGAGCAATGGTTTAAAGTACAGATGACTTTGTAACAAAATTGCATAATTATAAAACATACCTATAGAGGAACTCGGTTTTACCTTACCCGCATTTAACGTTTTCTTGCCTATATAACGCCATTTTCTATTAGTCTAAAATATTTTCCTAAATAGTCCTGTTAATAGCATTAAATTTCCCACATTTAACTTTTTTTCAGCGAAAAAAATTCCGTTCGTTTTTAACTAATTTAAGTTATGGCCAGGGCCGTGTTTCTAAGTAGTCCAGAGTAGACCGAGGACTACAGCAGCAAAATTATAAAATCAGCATTTTCTTTCTTTCTGTTATTTTTCTTCTTTTCTTTTTCTTTCTTTCTGTTTTTTAGCGCTCGGGTGCTATTTCGCTCAATCCCAGAATTTTGTCTACGCATATTTGCGAACTCATTTTTGTCTACACGATCTTGTAGACACGTTTTGTAAATATGAACTGGCACGGTGACGATCTTTTCAAATGTGTTTGCCAGATAATGTGAAGGGGGGGGGGCGTTAATAAAATGTTGAAAATCGCTCAAGGTTTGCAATTTTTGCTAATTGATCGCTAAATGTGGTGCCAAAACGTGACAATTTATTATAAATATATTACAAGTATAGTTAGAAAACTCCTGGCGAATATTGTAAAATAGTTTTAGTAGGCGATTTCAATATGAATTTCAATTTCGATATAAATTTCAAACACAATGGTCGCCTAAGTGTTTTATGTAACAAAGGAGGATAACACAGTACACTCACATAATAAGGTACACTTTCCAAACAGTATTTAAAATGGTAGAGGATAGTTGATTATACTTGGCGAAGGTTGTAAAACAGTTTTAGTAAGCGATTTAAGATAGATTTCGATTCCAAAGATGTGTTATATGTTACAAGAAAGAGTTGATTCCTATTTTAACGCCCCCACTCTCGCCAACCTAAAAAATCGCCGCACTTTGCCGAGCTTTGCAGTCACGGGTCTCTAGGAGTTATGCACAAGTTTCAACGCTCCCAAAAGAACTAGATGCATACTAAAGTGAACAAATTAGAGATAAACGCACCAGTTAAAGAATTTCAAGATACTTAATTATTTAAACTACATTAATTGCCAAAGAGAGCCTGCTTATGACCAACGGGGGTACCGGACATTGATGAATTTGGGGGGCCCCGTCTATGAAATTTGTTTTATTTTTCATAAAATTTTGATATAGAAAAAAAAAAATTTCAGAACAATATTTGAAATTGGGGGCCCTTTCGAGGCGGGGGCCCTGAGCAAAGTCCCGATTTGCCCATGCGATAATAATGCCCTTGCGATTTTTGACGTAGCTCGCTGTGCCGGGCACAGCCAGACTTGCGTCAAAACTTGCATCAAGTCAAAGCCAAGACTTGCGTCAAAAAAAGGGTTTCTAGATCGGTGGCATGCGATGAACGTTTCGATCGTCCGCCATCTTGCTGGTAGTTAAGTCGAGCGATGGCAACGGCTGCCCTTTTTTCAGCATTGGGAAAGGGTTGCGCCTCAAAGGGTTAAAGTGAGCTAGTGCCTGAATGGAGATTCGATTGACATCAAATTAGGTACACATAATACAGGTCACTGCCTTAAATACTGCATAAATTATAGCGAGTGTGCGCCCTACAGATTTTTACAGGGCTATAAAAATGTGTTCTTAATCATTGAGGGCTATACACTCAAATAATTTTAAATGCACAAGTGCCTGATCATTAGATCCGATCGAGTTGAATTAAATTTATTTAAACGCTAGGTAAATTTCAAATGTTCGAAAAGTCGAGTGGAGTCACTACAGATTCTTTTATTTTAAAATCAAGCCTGATTTTAAATTATTGAAATTGCTATAAATATTAGAGTCAAAATTATGCCATTCCTTTGTCGCAGTATAACTGTCATTGGAATGTAGGACCTTGCAGGATGAAAAATAAATGTGCAAGGGTAAAATTTTTGAGGATAACACTTTTATTTCTCTATAGCTCTACGGTCAGTTTGTTAGGCTGTATTTGAATGTGGCTTTAAAAAATTTAAAGCTTCATTCAAATACATCTTAGAGGGAAAAAAACGAAAAATTACGCAAGCAGTCTCTGGTATTTGGAAATAACATCAACCAGTCTCACTAAGGAGTTTTTTTCTTTTCCCAGTATAGAGAGTGAAAAAAATCAGTCGCTTTTCTTCGGCACAATGTTGAAATGGTCGCCCAAGTCAATAAGAATATTCAAGACGTTAAATCTGTACCTATGCTTCTTCGCCATGGTGAGTTCTCATTTCCGTAAATTTCTGTCTATTGTTTATGGGAATAAACCTTCCTTATAGAGAGAGCACAAAAGATTCTTTATGAAATGCTTATTATAATGTGCAACACAAGAAAGATTAATCACGCCAATCGTATAGATTATAAAACACTTTCCAACACAATAGTCTTTCTTGTGCCGACTTTGGCGATGTATCGTCGTCAAACTTGACGAGATTTTAGGGATAACCTTAGTTTTAAGGTTATTCCTAAATTCTCGTCAAGTTTGAGACGTATATGATTAATAATGTAATTTTGCACAATCCTGTAAAAGAACTTTAAATGTTATTTATATCCTTTAAATGAAGAGTAAGCAGGTATAATCGTTTATATAGTTATTGAATTGTGTTTGGAATGGATTAATGTCGCTAAACTGCTATAGACCTTAATCACTGGAAAGCTTTATTTTGCAATCCTTAACCTTTTACAGACCACATTGAGAACCAGGCATATTTTAAATTAGTTTTTTACATATTTTGTCTTCTAATGCGTTAGTTAAAAAGCATTAGTCATTTAAATAAGGAAAAAAAATTATACAACTTTCACTGTGTTTCCAATTGGGAGCATGGGTCATTTCTGACTATAATTTACATTGGTTTCAAAAACTGAATATACTTATGGGTAGTTTAAATAATAAGTGAAATTTTAAGACTTAATAAAAGATTTATTTTTAAATTTCGGTAAAGATATGAATTAAGTTTGAAGGGGGAGGGTGTATCAAGATAGCTGTGGAAAAATTTATGAAAATTGCTATTTTCATATTTTTTTTCCAGTTTCCTTCTAATGATGTAACTTCTATTTCAAAAAATCAAGTCAATTTAACTTTATCTGCTAATATTTTCAAGTCAATATTGATAAAATTTCATTTTTGAATAGATTTTTGATTCGATGTTCCCAATTGGGAACATTGGCCTGTTAAGAGTTAATAACATATGTCAATTTTGTTTTATTTGCAACGGCCAAAAATCTCTAAAATACACTTCGAATAATGACTACCTTCAAAGCGTAATGTATTGAAATTCTTATGGGTGATCCTGTGAAAGAACTGTAAATGTAAAAGAACTGTAAAACCATTTTAAATAGGGTACATGGTACAGTACGTAGGAATGACATATATAAATTTCGTAGATATTGACGCATATTTATGACAGTCGGAGCACGGACGGAGGGACAGAGAAGCAAACGAGAAATCATAAACACTTTTTAACCTTGTTCGAAAGTGCCATTAAAAATGTTTAGAAGTGTACATTTCAAAATTCTGCATTAATGAACTTCCTCGCTTCAAAGGTACGATGTGAATGAGTCTGTAAGTTTAGTTACTTACATCCCAGTCTCTACCGCTTTCTACAATTCGACCTGTTTATCGGTCTTTTCCTAGGCAACGGCAATTAACTAATGTCTATTGCAATGTGAGCATAAAGTCTTGCCCTGATTATAAAGATTTAATACAGAATAACCGTTTGATATAAGATGGAGCACCCCCCGTGGTGTTTGGTAGTGCGTGGTTTTCTGGATGAAACATTTCCGAATCGTTGTATTGGAAGGGATGGTCCAACAGCCTGTCCACCTCGCTCTCCTGACTTTACTCCACTTGACTTTTTTTTATGGGGCTATATCAAGGACAGAGTCTATCCCACACCTGTTGCTGACGTCGACGAACTGAAGGCTAGGATACAAGCATCTGTGGGTACTGTGACAGAAGACATTACAAAACAGCGGAAAGTGGAATACCGCTTGGACATTCTCCGAGCTACCTAAGGGGCACATGTTGAAGTTTACTAACGTAAGTGGTCTTAAATAAAACTTGTAACACTAATCTATGTAACGGAAAAAAATTACATTATTATGTCAAACGGTTATTCTGTATTAAATCTTTGTAATCAGGACAAGACTTTATGCTCACCCTGTACTATAACCAGGTATGCTTGCGATCTGTTCTGTATCAGAGATTGTTCCCTAAACTTGTAGGACTGCACGTCAGAAATGAAAACTTCTTGTCAAGCTTTCGAAAATTTATATTTATGCAGTTAAACAGGTTTTCAAACATTATTGTATCGTTATTAACAAAAATTAAACATTCATGCACGTTTATTCACATTTTTATACATTTAAAATTCTTTGTAAAAAAGTTTTGATTTTTTTTTTAAGGCCGTAAGGGTATCGCACATTTATTTATGATATTCTCGCAATTTCACATATTTTTGTACGTTTGTACACATTTTAAAGCAATTTTCACTGGGATAGCATTGGAAATTTTTGATTTTTCAATTTAACTACATTTCGAATTTCGATTTGTGTGCACATTTAAAATTTAAAACGAGAGAGGGAGCGCGCGCACAGGCCGCAAACTGACGCAGCTGGTATATGCTTACGGTATACATCAGTGATACACATTTTTCTCAACTTGTTGGATTTTGTTCGATTTTTACGTGAATTTATTAATTATCTATAATTATGTTCTTCCGTTGTAATGAACAGTAATCCTTTTTATTTATAATGAATGATGGATTTATAATTCAAATGCAAATGCACTAATGTAGTATAACACTTAAAATTCAAATAATGTACAATATATAAGCATTAACACTCTCCACATTATCAAATTAAATTTATTGCACAATAGCTATATAGCTATCCAAATTCAGTATAGTTTTTTATATAAATAATCGAAAATTATAGCACCTATCCAGCTAGAAAAGGTCTGCACTTCCTTTACAAAAAAATATAGATTGTGCACAATTTGTACTACACAAAAAGTGGATATTTTTGAATATTTTGAAAGTTTTCAATTGTTGCGCATATTATAAGCAGTTTTTATGCATAGTAAAACAAAAATTTACACAGTTTGGAACGATTTTCAGAAAAATTTCAAAATCTAATCAAAAATTTTTTTAAATCCGACGACTATAGCTTAAGTTGAGTGATCACCTATCATGTCACTAAATTTCATTTCTTTCGCTTTAGTCGTCATTACGTGATGTACAATCAAAAATTTACACGCGATTTGAAACAATTTTCGGAAAATCTCAAAAGCTAATGAATATTTTAAAAATCCGACGCTTTTAGTTTAAGTTGAGTGATCACCTATCATGCCACCAAATTTTATTTCATTCGCTTCAGTCCGTTTTACGTAATGTGCAAATAAAAAATAAATCTAATATATAAAATTCTCCTGTCCCAGTGTTAGTCACCTAACTCCTCCTAAACTTCTCGACCAATTTTAATGAAATTTTCTATGTATATTCGTTAGGTCATAGAATAGGTTTTTAACTATGTCTCATACCCCTAAGTCAAAAGGGCGGTCCACCCCAAAATGTTTAGCCCCCGAGTGCTATTCATTTCAATCAGGATTTCTGTGTAGACATTAGCGTGTCGAATCACTTTTCAAATATGTTTGCCAGATAATGTGGAGAGGGGGGGGGGAAGTTAATAAAATGTTGAAAGTGGCACAAGGTTTGCAATTTTTGATAATTGATCGCTAAATGTGGTGCCAAAACGCGACAATTTATTATAAATATATTTCGCGTATAGTTAGAAAACGCCTGGCGTATATTGTAAAAGAGTTTTATTAGGCGATTTTAATATAGATTTCTATTCCGAAGAAGTTCTCTGTGGAACAAGAAAGGAAAACACGGTACACTCGTGGATTATGATGCCCATTCCAAACAGCATTTAAAATGTCTTTGCGGTATAGTTGGAATATGCCTACAGGAAGAATATGCCTGGCGAAGATTGTAAAACAGTTTCAGTAGGCGATTTTAGGATATATTTCGATTCCAAAGATGTGTTTTATGGTACAAGAAAGAGATGATTCCTATTTTAACGCCCCCACTCTCGCCAACCTAAAAAATCCCCGTACTTTGGCGAGCTTTGCAGTCATGGGTCTCTGGGAGTTATGCACAAGTTTCAACGGTACTTACGTATTATCTCGGCGGTCCGCCAAGACAAGCAATTTTTCACCAAGATAAAATAAGGGGTTCACATGAAATGCCAGGCACATGAAATTGTTGATGGTTTGGAATACGATTGGCAACGTATTTAAAATCTACGAAAAAGTAGTTTGGCGGAAGTGACCGCCGGGATAATACGTAAGTACCGTTTCAACGCACCCAAAAGAACTAAAGTAAACAAACTATCGATAAACGCGCCAGTTAAGGAATTTGAAGACACTTAATTATTAAAACTATTAATTGGTAATCCAAAATAAATAAAAATGTAACGGCGTGCAGTACTTACATGTTGTTCCAAATCGCCATTTTAATTCTAAATTACGATTTCTACATAAATGCAAAAAATCGTCATGGTAACTGCATATGTTTAATCATCGCCTCCTTGGCGAGAGTCGAGGCGTTAAAGTAGGAAACAATATATAAAACGGTAAAGTATAGTTGTGATATACTTGGCGAAGATTGTAAAATAGTTTTAGTAGGCGATTTAAAATAGATTTCGATTCCAAAGATGGGTTTTATGAAATAAGAAAGAAAAATACAGCACAGTCATTAATAATGATAACACTTTCCAAATTATTTGTATAAGGACTAAAAATAGGGACGACGCATAAATTATGATACGATTTTAATATATAGGACTATAGTGCGTATTTAAAATCTGAAAGTGTTTCAGATTTTCATCCTTTTTTTTTGGGGGGGGGGGCAACATTTTTTATGGAATGACTATCAATAAATCTCAAGGCCAAACTATGTCTGTTTGTGGATTAGATTTGAGCACGCCATGTTTTTCACACGGACAGTTATACGTGCCATGCTCTCGAGTGGGCAAACCATACAGTGGGCATCCAGTTTGTTTGTGTTATCTAAAGATGGGATAACAAAAAATATTGTATACTCTATTGCGTTAAGGGATTGATATAATTTTTTAGTAAAATTATTGTAATTAGCGATATATATAAATTTAAAGAATAAATTACAATGAATTAAAAATATAAATGTTTGGTATTGTGTTATTTTTATATTCCAGCGTCGCTCACAGCGCTCCATGCCTCTTCCACTCATATACCACATCCTCATAAACTTACAATAAGTTAGTCATTTCTTTCTACTAAAATAATCCTAGGAATAATTTATATGGCAAAACAACGTTTGCCGGGTCAGCTAGTAAATAAATAAATATTAAAAAAAAACGTCACTGACAAAACGATAGACAAACTTTTTTTAACGGTCGTACTTGGGTCCTAAATGATTAAAACGGATAGAAATTGCAAAAAGTTTTAATACCAAGTAGTTTACAGGCAAAGTCTAATTTTATTTACTTAGATACATAAAATTTCCCATTCCGAAATTGAAACAACAATCATTTCAAACTTTAGTCATTTTATCCCGAGTCGAACCCATCTGGTTGTTAGAACGCTCGCCTTCCACTTTTAGGGTCTGCAGTTTGATACCAGGCGCGGAAGCAAGAAGGACGCAGTTTAAAAGTAACTTGAAGTTCTTACGTATGATGACAGCACTAAAATTCAATGATGTCAAAAATCACTTTTTCTCCATATGTATCTGAGCGTGACGGTCATGCGAATTCAGTGATTTTCCCCCCATCCCGAAAGTTCCCAACGTGCCTAAAGAAGTTTTCACTTCAAAATATATAAATAAGTAGATAAATAAAGCCATCGATCAAAAAATAAGACAAAATGCATTTTATTTATCAATAAGCACTCAATACAATTTAGAAATTACACCATAAAAACTGCATCCTTTGTATCTGCAGTTAAAAATATATTAATTCAAAATATATGAGCCTAAGATATCAGCTCTTGAGATTTTTAGCTAGGTTTGCTTGTTTGTTAAGCCAAAGCTACACAAGGGCTACCTGCCTGGGGGGTACGCTTTTGCCAGAGGACATTTCACGGGGCTCTAATGCGTATTCACGTTACATCTGGGGGAAAACCACCCAAATTCCACATCGTTAGATCGAGAGCCGAGCAAGAGGCCAGAACACTGGACCCTCGCACTTCAACTATCAACCAATGTCCAGTGTCTTATCCACACAAGAGTCATAGAGCAGTTCCCTATTACCGGCAAGGCAAAAGGGTCGATTGCCCAGCGCCTACAGGTTTTAAGAGCCCTGTAAAGTCATATATTCTACACGTTTAAATTTTACAATAAAATTACAAAGAAGAAAAAACAAGAAAGATAAATCAAGCCAAAAGCATTGATTATAAATCATTTCCAAACACAATATTTTTGGGCCAAATTTGGCGATGAACTGCCCTTAAATTTTGCAAGATTGTGAATTTTTTTTAAAACTGCGTATCAATATTAATGTGACATACAGCATTTTGCGAGAGCTGCAAAAGAACTTTAAAATTTATTTCCGTCTTGTAACTGAAGAGTAAACTGTTATAAACGCTTATACTTATAGTATTGTGCATAATTTCGTTAACTGCCGTAAACCTCAATGCATTAGAATTATTTTGAATGTTCTTGAGGAAGAACTATAAATGCTACAGACACTGTTTTCGATGAAGATCATTATTTTGTGATACTTATTACCATTATTGCCATACTCCTAGAAAAGAACAATAATTTGCTACATATACCCTTTTCAATGAGATACATGGTGTTGTACATAGGAATAATACATATAAATTTCGTTGTAGTTTATACATATTTACGACAGTTAGAGCACGGACAGACGGTCGGACATACAGACAGACAAACCGAAATCATAAACACTTGTTGGAAAGTGTTAAAACAGAGAACGCTGAACCCTCACACTCTCCCAATGTTCAGTATATTATCCACTCGGCCTTTAATCGACTTTTAACGACCAGAAAAAGCATCATTTGTTCTGAACTCAATTTTTTTTTTCTAATGGGCAGGCACTGGCCACAAGCCTTTGCCATTAACGGCCCTAGTTACTGTCCATTTTATTATGGGAGCACCCAGTGGGCGGACAGCACTACCCCCTATGAAGGGACGGACAAGTTAACATCCATGCCCAAGCCGGGATTCGAACCCGGACCCACGTCGTGATAGAATGGTTCTCTAGCCACTACACCACCTGGGCGGCTCTGAACTCAATTAATTCCTCGCATTCTGCTGATTCGATTAGCTAAAATTAACATTATATTTTACATATTACAAGTGCCACTTGGGAATGGGCGCCAGACGAGACAGATATTTGCTGTTGTTTTACGAGACAAGATAGCCGCTCTTAACATTACTGTGTAAGGATTTTACGGGACAAGACAAAGCTTTTCAGCTATTTCGCGAGACGAGACATGCTTATTTTCCGTCTCGCGTCCCTCCCGTAGTACCATTTGAGAGACAAAAGAAATATGTTCCTGCTCTATTCTCTCTGCTAAACGAAATGTAAAACTTCGTCTTTTATTATACCTGTTTTAGGGTATGTGCGTGGCAGTCCCGGGACCCTGTCTACTGGACTTGCAGAAACTTGTAAACACGGACACCCAGAACATAGCTTTCATCTACACAGCGAGATCAGTGGGTTACTTAGTTGGATCTATTTGTGGTAAGTGGTCATATACTTTGAATATACTTGAATATCAAGTTATGAATCATTATTAATAATGGACATTTCTCTTCTTTATTGCCATTCGGCTTTTCATTTTCTGGGCAAGTACAGTTCGGTCTTTGAGTAATTAGACTGCCAAACATCGTCCTGCTCATTTAACCCTTTGAGGCGCAACCCTTTACCAATGCTGAAAAGAGGGCAGCGGTTGCCATCACTCGACTTAACTACCATCAAGATGGCGGACGATCGAAACGGTCATCGCGTGCTAGAGATCTAAGACCCTTTTATTTGACGACAGCTGGCTGTGCGGCACAGCCAGCTGTCGTCAAGTAACAAACATAACAAGTACCAAGCATAAAAAGTAGATACGGATAGGTGGTTGATAGCCTCGGCACATTTTAAAACATTATTTTGTTAACTATAACATTATATATGAGACTGAAAATAAGTGAAGTACGTCGAATCTACATAGAAGGCATGAAATTTACAATGCCTATCCATATTTTTAAAAACATTATAAAAATTGTTAATATTGTAACAAGGGATAAGTATTAAATAATGTAACCATGCAATAAAAACACCAGGTTGTTAACTTTGGCTCATTAACACTGGTGTTATTCAAACGGAAAAGTACACATTAGCGGAACCATGGAAGATCATGAAGGGGACGTCAGCGTACTGAAGACAGAACTAAATAGAGAAAGCCCGCTGTTGCTGTATTTAAGAAATATTTATGTAGGAATTTCTACAACACGTTATCCCCTATAAAGTTATTTTTACAGCAGTTTCATAAATGAAAATGTCACCAATTACGTCTTTTCATACATTTTGCAATTTGAGCACTTGGCATGGCCACCTTCAACGTTAATGGTGACACACAAAATTTGCAGCAAACCTAACCTAAATAAATTTAATGACAAATATTCTAAAAACAAAGAAGCATGATTTTCGTTGAAATGAGTCAAATAATTTGACTAACACTGTGCTAAGTATAAAGAACAGTGAAGTATGAGGCGGCGGAGCTGGCCGCCTTGACAGCTCGTAATTTAAAATCGTGATTGAGTTTAAAATAAAAAAAATTATATGCATTTCATGCACTATCAAACAATTAATAAGAATATAAATTTATACAACGTCTACTTGTATCGAGCGGACACGGAGAGGAGAGCAACGGATTTGCTCTTCTGAGGTTTAGCACTAGCAGTCTAAAATTTATATGCTACGTCCACGCGCTTAATAAATAAAAAAAAAAAAAAAAAAAAAAAAAAAAGATCGAATTTTGTAATTTTTTTGAATGTATATCTATTAGAGTCCGAGTTACGAATCGTTAAAATTCCCATTGAAATCGCCAAACTTTAATATCATCGCAATATGGTTCTTCAGCTTCTCGCTGAATACTGAAATTATCGCCGTGTGGCATACGCATTATTTCTAACGCAACATTTGGTGTTATTTTGAGCGACACACACGACCAACGACCGCCGCGATCGCCAGACCATTAGCTAATAATTAGAATAACTAAAATTAATTCTTGTAAGTGTAAATAGTGTCCAATATTTGATATGTCTTTTTTCTAATTTGAAAACGTTAAATAAAGAAATTTTTACAAAATCATGATGAAGTTCGGTTTCTACTCGGTTGCAACTTGTTTTGGCTGGTAGCATATCCAAATTTCAATATTTTTCAACTGGATTTAGTAAATGATGCCATAAAATATTTGGCAACATTCCGCTTCTCTCCCATTTTGTGTCGTCCAAAGAATTTCGGCATGATCTTTCTCATGCGAATGACGATCTTTTGAGAAGAATTTGCCTTTTTTAAAATTAAACCCAGAAAAGTGGTGTTAAAAACATAAAATGGAATTATTTTTATTATCCTATAATAGACTATATTCCGTTGCAAAATCAAACTTAAGTGTTTGCTCCAAAAAAAATCTCGCAGTTTTAATTTAACATTGTTTTTCCATTTTTAAAAATCCTGTTTTTCCCCATTGCAATACATTGCAAGACATGTTTAAATGCTATTCAATCAGGCTCGTTTCTATGCTTGCGAAAATGTTCTATTCAGGGCCATGAACAACTGGCACCACTCAAAACGGATTTCTGCGTGTGCGATATTCTCTCTCTTTCCTTAACTAAAATAACAGTGGATTGACGTTCCTATTTTTTGTTTCTTAACAGGTGGAGTCGTACTAGATTTGATGAAATCGAAACAAGCTCTTATGACTTTCTTCAACTTCTTGGTAGCGGCGTCGATGCTGGCCATTCCCTGGAGCGTAAGCCTGCCCACACTGACAGGATTTATGATCGTGAATGGTATATCTTTGGGGACTGTTGACATAGGTACGTACACAGACATCCATTGTAGGGGATACAAGAAATGTTTAAAAAAGTTTTCTGTTATGATTATAGATTTTCTGACATAATTTCAGATTTGTTGTACGATTGCTACATGGCAGTCCAATAACTTCGTGGTGTCCTGGATAAACGTTGTTTGAGTGACAAGGCTAAATTTTTTAAATTCTTAAATATCTCGAAAATTGTAACATAATTGTTACGCGTAATCCCTTTACATAGAGCACTGTGACATTGCAACATGATTTCACGTGACAGTATGTGTAAGGAACATAAAGGTTGCGACAACGGACAAATAGCCCCCAGAGACAATTTTACTGACGCCACATTGTGACCATCATGAACGTCCCTAGTGACCTACATGTACGTCTCCGTATTGCACTAGCACGTCATATGATTGACACGGATAGACATCACAGAAAGAGTGCATTTACATCGCATTTGTAGTGTGATGAACGTGACGAAGTGTAACGTCGCCACCACGTGACTGGCGACATGATTGACACCACGCAGTGTATTATATTCTGATAAATATATGTAGTTTACATTTTCCAGAAGTTTGAATCAAAGTAAAACTAACTTCGCCTTCTGCATTTATAGGTGGAAATGTCGTTTGCCTCACTCTATGGGGAAGTGACAGTGGACCGTATTACCAGGCACTGCACTTCACATTTGGCTTGGGAGGACTTGTGGCACCCCTCATCGCAGCTCCTTTCCTTAGCGAAGAGGTCCTCAAATCTCCGTCTGACAACGTTACCCATCTAAACATCACAAGTGAGCTCGCCAACTTCAGCACCGAATCCTTCTATTACAACGACTCTACAGTTGTAGAGGACACGGCAACAAGCATAGTCTACCCTTTCACAATAATAGGAGGTTTCGGCATTCTCGTCACCCTCCTGTTCTTGGTGATCAGCATCATATCACCGACAGAAGAGAAGAGATCGGGTGTCACGAACTCAAAAGACAACAAAGTGAGCCTGGGATTCATCAGTATTCTGGTCTTCCTCAACTTCTTGCTGCTTTTCGTGGAAACGGGTACCGAAATCGGATACGCTCAGATGCTGACCACCTACGTGGTGAAAGGACGACTGAAGCTTTCCTCTTCCACTGGTTCCTTCATGACCTCTGCGTTTTGGGCCGCGTTTACCATTTCGAGATTGGCATCAGTGTTTTTGGCCATCAAAATCAGCAGTTTCACGCTGATAGTGTACGACTTGGGCATCACCATGGTCGGCTCCTTTATTCTCCTGTTTCTAGCCTCGTACGAGTGGGCGATGTGGCTGGCGTCTGTTCTTTTAGGTGTGGGCATAGCTTCATTTTTTCCAGCAGCAGTGGCGTGGCTGGATTCTTACATCAACGTAACGAATAAGATAGCTTCTCTTTTCTCGGTAGGAGCAGCTTTCGGTGAAATGTTGATTCCTTTCACGATAAGTTACTTCATAGACACTGTTCCCGACGTCTTGATCTATCTAGTGCCTGCTTCAAGCGTCTCTTCAACAGTTGTGGTGTTCATCTTGTACATGATTTTAAGGAAAAGACCAAAGAAGAGCACTAACAAAAAAGAGAAAGAGCCAGAATGCTTTGTTATTAACGCCCCAGTTATAAACACGTAGCATAATATAATAATATGTTGCCGGACGATTGGTTTTTAAACGGAAGATGATGTTAACTTTATTACGAACTGTGGAGAATATCTTGCGGTACAATTAGCCATGATGCTTAACATCTTATTAATATGGCTATTAGGTTCCTAGGTGTAGAATCAACTCCTTCTTTTCATTTTTACATTGTCAATACCTAAAAAATATTTTGTGTTACTTGTGTTACGAAACATTGTGTTAATAAATCAGTGATCGAGAGAAGCAAAAGACAACTAATCATAAAATTATGAAAATAGATCCTGAAGAATTTAACCTATCCTGAAATAATTAAAGCTTAATTAATTGGTGTAGATATGTGTAATAAAATGCTGCAGGAAGCTTTTACTTTCCAAATTATAAATAGAACTTGATAAAATTACAAATGTGTGCTTGCAGCTTTTACATCATGTGTAACAGGAAAATGAGCAAATAACAGCATGTAATAATGTGAAACATATACATAAAAAATATTTTTTTAAAAATTCACAAGAGACAGTAAAATTTAAACGTAGTTTAGCATTCCGCAGTATTCAATATTTCACTTAACCGATACGCTAAACGTTCTTTGGAAAAAGGCCTCTGAATTCTTTTTAAAATATCGCTAAAAAGATTCTATAAATTTCTTCAATTTTTTTTAATTAAGCTGTATTTCCTTTTCACTGATAAAACTATCTCATGCATTCATCTTACAACTTTCGCCACTTCATTTTTTTATGTAGTACCAAGTACCGGATTTTAAAACATTAAAGAAAACCGCCAAATTTGCCGAAAAAGTCAGAGAAAAGCATAAAAAAATTCACTCATCCCCGAATGGAAAATGTGTATCACCCACATATAATGAAATTTATCTCCCAAATATAATGACAACATCGCTACAAAACGTAGCTGCATGACAACATAGCTGCATTTAAATCATCAACACAGTCATGAACTGGAAGCCCAAAAATATGTTATTTCGTTTAATATCAAGTTCTCATATAAAGACGAGACGTGCTTCAAAATAAGTTTATCACAGGGATCAACTTCATTCAAAAGTTTCCGAACTATGCAAATAATGTTCATCTGCTTTAATATTTCTCAGAAATTCATGAAAAAATTTTGAAATCCTTTGCCTTTCGTTATCATCAACATATTTTTTCCAAAAACTGTTCAAATATATAGAGTTCAAACACTATTCTCTGACAAAAAATTTAGTTTTTAAGTTATCTCTAACAACAAAGTGGCTACTTAAATGTTTCACACGGTTTGAAAACTGAAAAAAAAATAACCACAGTAAAATTTTCTCAATTTTTATTTATTCATATATTTTTAAGACATTATAGATATGTCAATGTTGGGGTTTTTTGTGTGTGTATCAAATCGCATGTTTCGAAATGTCTTTTTAACTCTAAAATGTATCTGAATTTAGTCCAAAATTCACATAGGAATTCGTATGTGCATTGTGCTTCACAACATTGTAATTCGTAAGATTTTGTCTGAATCGTATGTACTCGGATGATTGTGAAAAACTTTTAGCATGTCAAATTTTATTCTAATATGTTACATTTTATGTAATATTGTACAAGAATAAAACAAATTAACTCTTCCATGGATTGTATGTTTACTTGACTTTCTAAATCTTGCACGCAGTGCTACATTTTTTTGTAATATTGTACTACATCGACTTTGTCCTAAATATTGTTCTATGTTCTATTTTCTCTCAAATTAGTGTAATAATGATAATACTACATTTGTGTATTTTTAAAAAGTAATGATAAATCCTGCATGAATCACGTTTGTTTGCAATGAATCTATGCAACGATTATTATAAATCGATGCTTCGACCGCATCGATTAATTTTTCTTGATCTGTCCAGACACGACGGCAACGATTTTTACATCTGTAACCATCGATATTTCTCAGTGCGCAAAGTATAGGCATTCAAAGACCCTTGTCGGGAAGCAACGATGGCAACGGAAGGGCGAATCGTTCTCTCTTGGTTTTTGCACGGAGATATATTATAGGAGTGAACACTCTCCATAGCTGCTATACTGGATTTTTGGTACCCCAAATAAGTTTCAATTACGTACGAGTGGGAAATGTGGTGACGTGCAGCGATCCTATCGGTAAAAGAATAAAGCATTTCCCGTGCTGACTGATAACTAATTTTACTTGTGTTTTATTTTCCAACCTAGCATGTGAACGAGATTATGAACGCGAGTACTAAATTTCAATTATTTTTTTTTTCACTTTTGCTTACCTGGATGCCTTAGAAACAAATGAGTAAAAAAAGAAAAAGAAAAAAATCTGAAATTCTTCCAGATTTTATTTACGCAATCGGTTGGAAGAATTTCAGTTTTTTTTTTAAAATCTATTCAATCATTTCTGCCATATAGAGGAAAATGATAATTGTAAGTGCTCATGGTGCTCATATAGACTCCTGTTCGCATAATTTTGTTGCTGAACATTGCATCAATTGTTGTTTCGCCCCTAGCGGTGAAATGTTTTGGATTAGTGCGCATTGGAAAATCTAAAGTATACATTTCAGCTATGTAATCGGATCCTTGATCGGAATTATGTGTTAATGTGAATTATGTGTTTATGTTAAAATCTCCTAGTAAAATAGTCTTACAATCATCCTCCTTCAGTAACGTTTCGAATATAGCTTCCTATTTATCTTCATAAGAAATTCGAGGACTTAGCGTATGTAACTGCGAATCTCACTTTATCTTGAATATACGTTATGATCATTTGAACACCATTGATCTGGCTCATGTAGGCACCGGTAAAGCGTTTCATTTTCTCTCTATTCTAAAAAAAAAGTAACCGCCGCTGTCAAAGCTTGTTGGCCTATCTCCTCCTAAACCGTGGGGATTTGAGTTTCGAGAAACATGTCCACGGATTCGGAAAATTCCGAGGAACCTGATAAGCTGACTTAAATTTCGAAAACTGAATTATTTTTGAAAATATTAATAAAAAACTAAAAAAATAAACATAATGGTTGCCAGATTTGGCAGAAAATCATTCATTCCTCTGCAACAAAGCGTTTCCAAGTATGTAGTATCGCGTGAAATTCATAAACATGATGTAGAATTAAACCCATTTTACACCAAATTAAAAAGTATATGAAATAAATAACTCCAATTAAAAAGTATATGAAATAAATAACTCCAAGTATGTTACACAAAGTATGTTGACAATTTTCAAATAGTAAGTTCGCTTAGACAACAGGAGTTTAGAATTAGCGACTATTCGTTTTCCCAAAACAGAATAACTCATTGTAACTGATTTTAAAAGCGCCATCTTGGCATTACGAATGCTCCGGCAAAATGGTATCTTTCCAAGCAGGGTGAATCTTAACTTCGAATTCCAGAATGCTAGAATACAGTATCTTGAAAATGAAAAATAATTAAAATGGAGATTATTTTAAAGTCTGTTTGGCCCAGCTGGAGTATTTGCTACCAGTAGACATATTTGGTGGCGTTAACTATACCATTATAGCAGTTATAGTACACTTTGGATATTTGCCAGCGCGGCGAGATGATATAATTCGTGGTGCTAAATACACTAATCTGCAAAGGATTATGTATATGAAAATATGGATAACAGTTTTGCGGGAACCTTACATGCGCAGTAATCATAAGTTGTGAACATGTGTAAATCGCCAAATAATGAAAAGTCGCCATTGGTGACAAGCTATCCTAGCTAGTCCATAGTTTTTATCAAAGAAAACATATGAAGAACTGTTTTCTTAGAGTTAATTATTATCTATACATATACGCAAGTCGCCAAATCATGAAAAATCGCCATGGGTTGCAAACTCGCAAGGTGTCCAATAGGTTTTACAAAATTAAAAATATATAAGAAATTCTGAAATTCTTCCAGATTTTACTTACGCACTTGAGTGTGCTTTTACTCTCTCTCACACACACGAAACCACCAAGATTTTATATGTCGGTTCCAAGTATGAAGTATGCTTCAACATGGCACAGTGGTTATGTCCTTGGAAATAATAGACAGGCGAAGCGTTAAGCGGGTCTCATCGCGCGACTGTCAATCTAACTGAAACCACCGCCACTGTCAGACTATCGCCAAATTTGGCGATATACCGCCAAAACTCGCCCAGAACGATAACAAATGGCGATATTTTGGGCATGGACCCAATGACTGATTATCGCCAAATTTGGCGATATTTTGGAAAAACTCACCAAGGTCGACGACAAACAACAAGATTTTGGGCATGGACCAAACAATGACTGTCTACAGTTAAATTATATTGAAGATGTCCATAGACATTAAAGTATTGAAATTTTTTTCGGTGGTCCTGTAAATAAACTCTCCAGTAGCAAAAATCCAGATGCACAACTACATATTACAACAATCTTATGTATGAAATTTCAACTTTCTACGACTAAAATTTTTGAGATTTGGGAGTTAAATACATACACACGTACAACAAAAGTCGTCAAGATTGGCGACTTTCGGCGTAGTGCTTGAGGGAGGCACGTGACCGGTGTCGGACCATTACCTAACTTATATGGTAGGACGGTGTTGTGCTTGAAATGGATAAATGCCCATAAAAACGCCATTGACCGTAATGTAATGGAAATCTTTTGAGTGTTCCTGTAGCAGAACTATAAATGATAAAGACACTTCTTTAAATGGGGAAATTCATTTTGTAACTCTTAATAGCATATATCACTTCTGAGTCGTTTGAAATAGCCCAATACCTCTAAAATACGCTTTAATGAATCTCGGCCCATAGATCGTAATGTATTTAGAATCTTTGGGGCGGCCCTGTAGATAAACTATGCAGTCGAATGGAACCGAAAGGGGAGTTGCACAAGTAGATGTTACAACAATCCTAAATAATTTTAAACTAAATAAAGTTAAAATAAATAATAAAGTAAATAAACCTAAATAAAGTTTCAACATTCTACGACCAATAGCTTTTGAGATATGCGAGTTTAATGAATTTCGGCCCATAGAGCATAATATATTTCGAATCTTTTGGGCGGTCCTGTACATAAACTATCCAATCGATTGAGACGAAAAGGGGAGGTGCACAACTAAAACCGTACAAAATGCAAGAATATAGATTGAAAACTAAAGAAAACCCTACCCAAGTCCCTAAAATCAACAAAAATTGAAAAGTGACTCGACGCGCGCGCGTAGACAAAAAACCCGTGATTGAAAGAAATAGCACTCTCAAGTGCTAAAAATACAGCTGAAACAGATGTTCTGGTTTTATTACGCTTTAGCTCCTAATTAATATAACTTTTGAATGGCAACATTAATTATGGTTGTGTTTCTGAGCAGTGCAAATAAGTTTTCCAGAAATTATACGCGGAGTCTGCACTCCAAGTGGAGTATAGCTCAGGACCCGTACAACACGGATCTATAACAAAATATCTATTGTGCTATGGGGGCGGGGTCTACTGTACTGTGAAGTTTAAATTTTTATGTACCAATGAACATGCAAGAACCAAGCAATGTGTAGCTCAGTAACATTCTAACTGATCCAATCTTCGGGATTTGTCTGTTGGAAGTATGTCTTTTTTACGAATAATCCTTATTAGGGGCCGAATGCCTCATACGAAAAGCGTGCGTAGCGAGTCTAGGGGCCTTGGTCCCTAGTCTTCTTTAAAAATCATAACTGCAGATGGCTTTCTGTTTTGGAAACCACTGTCTATCCGTTCGTCCAAAGTGAATCCTGGTATTTGAAAATCATCTGAAGGGATAGTCCATTACTGAGTTCTTTATGTAACATGAATAATATTTTAATATGAGTTTTTAGCGGCAATTTAAAGCTGTGGTAAAATTTTTCGCAGCATGAAATAAATGTAAATACTGCTTGTTTGAGTGTGATCATCATTATAAATAAACACTTTTTAAATATTGCATTCACACAAACTACGTTCTTCTAAATTTACTAATATTTTTTAAAATACAGCTTTTGGGCAAAATAATAACAGGCATTACATACATAATATCACTTCGCTTCGAAACTATTGCCTATATTAATTACGAAATAGTATTCTAAGACACACACACACACAATTATGTAATTAAAACACATCTAAAGTCAGTAATTATTATATATCACGTTCATAAGTCTGTGTATTTAATTTTTTGACGATCTGCTAATTCAACGATCTCTTTTTACTTCGCCTTGATGGAAATATAAACAACCTGAGATGCGCAGAAGCAGAAGATGCGCAGTTACCAAGTGTGCGTAGCGCAATCTGTTTGCAACAACGGCGTTATTCAACTTTCTAAGAGAAGTGCCCCCTCCTATAAATTTACCTTCGTGAAACCACGAACAAGCCCAAAAACTGATTTATCTTGTACTGTTTGTTTAGTACTTTTCCTTGTTGGACCAAACAGTCCCCGGTTGACGGTTGTAAATTAGTAATTTACTTATTATTTCGTATGGTAAGAAGTCCTTATACATAAAAATCTGGAGTGACTCCACTCGACTTTCCGAACACTTACGATTAAGATCATTACCAAGCATTTAAATAAATTTTAATCGATGAATAATTCAAACATGTATACCAAATTGAAACTCAATCGAATGCACCGTTTAAACGCTTGCGCACTTTCAAGAATTTCTCCCCATATGCCATTATGCCATAATATAAAAGAAAGTTTTGTCGTAGCCCTGTAGGAGAACTATAAGTCCTATACACACCAAAATCAATACCGGTCTTAGGATGGTGGTTTATAACATGTATACCCAATTTGAGCTCAATCGAATGTATCGTTTAAACGCTAGCGCACTTTCAAGAATTTCCCCCGATAGGCCATAATGTAAAAGAAATCTTTGTCGTATCCCTGCAGAAAAACTATAAGTCCTATGCACACCAAAATCAATAACGGTCTTGCGACGGTGGTTTATAACATATATACCCAATTTGAGCTCAATAGAATTTACCGTTTAAACGCTAGCGCACTTTCAAGAAATTCCTCCCATAGGCCATAATGTAAAAGAAATCTTTGTCGTAGCCCTGTAGAAAAACAATAAGTCCTATACACACCAAAATCAATACCGGTCTTGCAACGGTGGTTTATAACATATATACCCAATTTGAGCTCAATCGAATCTACCGAATAAACGCTAGCGCACTTTCAAGAAATTCCCCCCATAGGCCATAATGTAAAAGAAATCTTTGTCGTAGCCCTGTAGAAAAACTATAAGTCCTATACACACCAAAATCAATACCGGTCTTGCGACGGTGGTTTATGACATATATATCCAATTTGAGCTCAATCGAATGCTTCGTTCAGGAGCTATCGTGTTCACTCACATACACACAAACACACATACACACTCACACACATACACACTCACACACATACACACACACATACACACTCACACACATACACACATACATACATACATCTCGTAAAAATAGCATAAATGGATTCAGAAGCCCTCAAAACGTGTAAAAACACCAAAATCTCGAAGTCGAATTTTTTCATGATTACAATACTTTCCTTACATGGTACATGTTCGGAAAGTAAAAATGAAATTCTGTTTGTCAGTTTATTTGTGGATTTATTTAGTATACAAAGCCACAAAAATGGACCCACCAGCCTGAAATTTTGTACAGATGTGTAAAATAATATAGAATAAATGATAGTCCACTTCAAAACTTTGAAAGTTCTCCCGTTCCCGGAGTTAAATATTTGTTATGTTTTTATGTTTTCCACGCAGAAAGCTTTCTGTAATTGTAACCCCTGTAGTGAAAAAGTGTGAAATAAGCATCGAGGTTGCCATGTGCGGCGATTTTGCCGAATAAAATATTTTAAATTCTTAAAGTAAAAATAAAAGAATAATAATGATTTTTTTAGTTCATATTTGTAAGGGTGTTTTTTTTAATTATAATATCGTGTGCACATGGGAAATCACAGCAGTAATAAAATGTTTTATACGCAAAACAATGAGGATTGAAGATTTCCGAGGCTAAAATGTAAAATTTTTCAGTTTGGCGAAAAATAAAATGGCTGATATGCCGATTTTGAGAAAGTGAGTTCTAGCGCTTTGCACAGTTTTAGGCTTGGCGCAATTTACTGAGAGCTTAAGGAAATGGAATTTTTGAAAACAAGTGTATAGGTTTTATAAGGATACAGCATTAAATTTTAATCCGTGTAGAAATAATGCAGTTATTAGGGCAAATCAAGCGATCTATCTTCAGAATTCTCGCCAAATTGAGTAAATTGATTTAAGTTGGGGGAATTCTGCCAAATTTCAGAAAATTGAAATCTTCGCATTTAGTACATCGGAGTTAACGATGAATAAAACACGTTATAGTTGATAATTTAAAAAATGCTGCTACTTTTCAAATAAATACCTGCTTTACCTTTTGGCGATCGAACCATATAAGTGACAAATATTTCCCATTTGGATTGCTGTTAAGTCAATGCTTCGACTGATTCCCTGAAAAAAATCTTGCAAAATGGTGTATGTTGGCACTTCGACGAGGCTTAGATTTGAAACTAAAATATATGATAACGCTGGTTGCATGTCCCCGCTTGCTAGCAGGGATACCCCACTAGTTAAAAGTAAAATACTGTTGCAGAAAACTGTGCTTAGTTTTTGGGTTCCTAGCTTAAAAGTCCAACGTATATGGAAAGCTCTAGTAAACAGTTCGGTTGAAAGGACGAAACATAAATTTTATTAGTTCTAGAAACTCGGCGGACAATCCTCAGTGCACAATTGACAGAAATTAACAAGTAGTAATGTTTCATAACAGTCAGCTATTCACAGAAGCTTCCTCAAATGCTGTATCTCGGATGCAATAAAATCCTTCCACATTCTAAAATTTCTTTGCGAATTCTGGTGCAGTACTCGTATCTTCTCCACATACAACAATGAAGAATTCACAAACAACTTTCAAAAATAAGCGTCTAGAAAGCTTCACAGCAAAAGAACACAGTGTTATAGAGATACAGATTACTTTATAAGCTGTCGCTGAAAACTGGCTGTTTAGACATGATCTGCTCTTCTTAATATAGTCACTCCGAACTTTCGAGCGAATTCCACAAGATTCCATTTCTGTAATAGTCTGTTCTGTATATATGTTACAGTGAAAACCCGAAATCAGTCAAATCCCGAATTAACTAGGGAAAACGCGTTCTGACTGAGTGCATCAGGGAAAACCCGAATTAACTAGGCAAAACGCGTTCTGACTGAGTGCATCAGGGAAAACCCGAATTAACTAGGCAAAACCCGAATAAACTAGGGAAAACCCGTTTTATTAGAGTAGCGGCAGCACGTTTTCGAGGGGCCCCTACAGCGGAGGCATATTTTCCAGGGGGCTCCCTACAGCGATGGCCGGACCCACTGATTTTTTTCGGGTCTCGCAAAGGGCCAGCTTTAGCATATTTTCAAGGGAGCCCCCTTAAGTGATAGCCGGACGCAGTAATAGGGAGCTTGTGCATACCGTTTCTTCCTATGCTAACGCTAACGCTATCCGCTATACAGAGTATTTTGACCAACCATGTTTCGCATTTTATGCGTGCGCATGCGCTTTATTGTCCAATGTCATTTAACGTTAGCGTTACCGCGAGTGAAACCGGGCCTGCACAAACTCCCTAATGTTTTTTGGGTCTCGCAAAGGACCAGCGTTAGCATATTTTCCAGGGGGCCCCTACAGCGGTGCCCACTGATATTTGTTTGTGTCTCGCAAAGGGACAGCATTAGCATATTTTCGAGGGCCCCCTAAGCGACGGCCGACCCTCGATGTTTTTGGTCGCAAGGAGCCAGCGTTAGCATTTTCGAGGGGCCTAAGCATGCGCCAGTGATGTTTTTTGGGTCTCGCAAGGGCCAGCGTTAGCATATTTTCGAGGGAGCCCTGAGTGATAGCGGACCACTGATGTTTTTTGGGTCTCGCAGGGCCAGCGTTAGCATATTTCGAGGGGGGGCCTACGCGTGCCGTACACAGTATGTTTTAGCTCGCAGGCCGCATAGCATTTTTCGAAGGGGCAGATCCATTTTAGTGGTAAGCATACATCTGATCACATGGAAACATGGGTCCGCACCTGTAGGGGCCCCTTCGAAAATGCTGACGCTAGTTAAAACTTCTAAGAATAACTTATGTAGTAATTTATGTTAAGTGAACCCGAATCAGTGAACCCGATTACTAGGAAACGCTCTGACTGCGGCATCGGAAACCGATACTAGCAACGCGCTGAGCGCTAGCAAACCATAAACTAGGAAACCTTTTTTAGAGTGCGCGCACGTTTCGAGGGCCCTACAGCGTTAGCACATTTTCCAGGGGGCCCCTACATCGGTGTCCGGACCCACTGATAATTTTTTGGGTCTCGCAAGGGGACAGCGTTAGCATATTTTCGAGGGGCCCCCTAAAGTGATGACCGGACCCATTGATGTTTCTTTGGGTCTCGCAGGGGGCCAGCGTTAGCATATTTTCCAGGGGCCCCTACAATGGTGGCCGGACCCACTGATGTTTTTTGGGATCTCGCAAAGGGCCTGCGTAAACATATTTTCGAGGGGGCCCTTGAAGTGATTGCCGGACACACTGATATTTTTTTGGGTCTCGCAGAGGGCCAGCGTTAGCATATATTCGAGGGGGGCCCCTACAGCGGTGGCCGGACACAGTGAGGACTTTTGGGTCTCGCAAAGGGCCAGCAATAGCATATTTTCGAAGGGAGAGCAAGATCCAATTTTTAGTGGATAAAGCATTAACATTCCTGAATTCACATGGGAAAACATGGGGTCCGGCCACCACTGTAGGGGACCCCCCTTTCGAAAATATGCTAACACTGGCTCTTTGCGAGACCCGAAAAAAATCAGTGGGTCTAGCCATCGCTTTAGGGGGCCCCCTGGAAAATAAGCCTCCTCTGTAGGGGTCCCCTCGAAAACGTGCTACCGCTACTCGAATAAAACGGGTTTTCCCTAGTTAATTCGGGTTTTGCCTAGCGCTGTCAGTCAGAACGCGTTTTGCCTAGTTAATTCGGGTTTTCCCTAACGCACTCAGTCAGAACGCGTTTTCCCTAGTTAATTCGGGTTTTGACTGATTTCGGGTTTTCACTGTAACATATATATATATATATATATATATATATATATATATATTGTGAGAAATCGCCCAACTTCGGTTTGGGCGATTTTTTGGGTCAAAAAATGTCCCCAAAACTGAAGTCAACAAAGCGATATTGCCAAAATTTATCAATAAATCGCCGAACCCCATGTTTTTTAATAGTAAGCATAAAGGCTCCTATCTCATATTCTAGTAAACCGACTTTCATGCAACAAAATGCAAAATTTATTATACGGCGCTTAGAATATGAATTTTAGCCTAAATAAAATCCTTGAAGAGCATATTAGCCAAAAAAAAACACCGTAACAATACAGTTATTTAGTTTTGAGAACACAGCCCCAGATTTTATGGTGGACAGCGCAACAATCTCTACGCTTGTGGATCTGGGTTCGACATGGGTCTTAGTCTCGGTTCCTAGTTGTCTGTCTCTTCTTAGGAGATAATGTTCACCTACCTGCAGGGTTCCTCCATGATAAAAGTTTCGAACACTTCTGGAATTAGGAGAGGCCTTTACCTGAATGGAGAAAAGTGTCCACCATTTAGGGCGGGCGGAGGAGTCTTCGATACAACAAATTTGTTCAGTCAACTAATTTCATGAAAAAGAAATTAAAATGGATTAATTTTCTCTACAGCAGAATTTTTATATTTCATTAAACATTTATGGGGAATTAATACTGCCATTCAGGTTTTTTATTGTTTACTACATAATTCACCATCGTGGCCATGAAAAAAAGAACTCTTATCTGTACAGAGATGGGTCTGATTTATAGCATTACTCTTCTTAAAATGAATGCGTGAATTTTTGATGAGGAGTCATAAACAAGAGATAAATTAAAAAGTGATACATGAATTGAAAAGTAAAAATTTCCTTGTTTCTCACTATACAAGAACCGTTGGTAAGTATTAACCACATCCTGGGATTCTTATGAAAATTTTAATTTAATTGCATCTAGCTGAACTGGATAATTTTAAAGTTACATTGATTTGTGATATTACAGTAATTCAAATCTTCGTTTATCTGTGTACACGTGTCCTTCAAAAATCTGGATAGTTCTAAATGCAAATAAATTTGCATAAAAGAGTAAAAAAGCATTACTATTCTTCTTAAATTCGGTCCTGATGAAGAAGCAGAATTTGAAACTTTTAAACCATAAGTAGAGTGCTCTCTAATATATATATGACCAAAAAAAAAATTCAAAATTTTTAAATTGGTTTAGCTGTTTTTTTAACTAGAGTTTGATCCTTGGGCAGTTGCGTAACTAAATCGTTGAGGCCCGAGGCTAATTCATGGAATGAACCCTGCCCTCAGTGTAAAGAAGCTCAATCAACGTTGTAGTTTCTTTTTAATAAATCACGGCGTAAAGTAAGTGCAAACGCCATTACAAAGAGTGTGTGCATTTTTCGTTGATATTTTCAAGTAACTTTTAATTTAAGGTATCCGCCTACCCTGAAAACATCGAATCTCTGTCAAAAAAATCAATATTCGCAAATCTTGTGCATCATACATATCTGTTTCTAAAACAGTTTTCATTTTTATCTACTATGATGTCACTGGCGTAGCGATCAGAACTGGCGTCCGGAGCACGATAACTTTTTTGGCGCCCGTCCCTCCTATTTTTTGTAAAATTTTCTTTGTTGGGAACGATTTGTCGCCCCTCTGCAAGCAGCGCCCGGGTGGACTGATAACCCCCATTGCCCACCCCCACACTACGCCACTGTGCGATGTTTGAAAGGGAAGTTATAGCCATTTAAAAGCACATCATCAGCTGTGAACTAACATCAACTTTTGCAGCATCAAACTGTAAACGCATTTTTCGCAGTATTTTCTTTTCACTATTAACACCATAACTTATATATGAAAGATTTTTATTGAACTTTTCAGTATATGTTTAAAATATTATTGGCTATGAAATGATCTAAAATATTTTTCCCACGTAACTCTTTGCTTCTGTTTTAAGATTTTTTGTTGGTAAATGCATATTTAGTCACGTAATTAGCCATACTATATTTCCCTGTTAAAATTTCTTTTTTTTTTTCGTCCTTTCAAATATCATTGTCATATATACTTCACTGTTAAAAAGAATTAAGATTCATTCAGTACAACCGAGCATACAGTGTTAGCCGTTTTGATAAATTTTAGGGAAAATTTACTATAAAACCCCCAATTTCTCAAAATGTATGAAAATTATAAATACTAGTTGAAGTATCCGTCGTTGACGGGTTAGTACGTAATGCAAATTTCAAAAAAATCCTGAATTTTTGACAGCATTAAGTGCAGAAAGAACGGAATTAGTATAATGGCCATAGTATAGAAATCAAAATAATAACTTCTGTGTATTTTTTAAAGGTTCTTGCTAAATTTCATTGCACTCACTCAATCCATTTTTAAGGGATGCGAGAACAAACATTTATAAATTAAATCATACATTCCAAAAATCTATGAAATATTTAAAACAGTTTTGGCATTCAGAACTTGAATTAACTTAGATATTACTTAATCCAAACTTAACTTAAATCCAAATTTAATTCGATACCATTGTCATTTTTCAGAAATAGAACAAACATGTACTGAGTTTTCACATCACAAATTACATAAAAAAAAGTTCTTTGACGCCTATAGTTTAAATGACCACCTGCAATGATACTATATTTTATTTCATTCGCTTGAGTGGTTTATACGTAATCGACAATTTTTTTCACATTTTAAATAATTTTTTTTTAAATGTCTAATCAAAATTTTTTAAAAATTCGAAGTTTAACTAAAATGACCACCTATCATGTCACCAAATTTCACTTCATATGTTTTAGTCGTTAATGCGTGATGCGCATCAAATATTTACACATTTTGTAATTAACGATTTTCGCAAATTCTCAGAATCTAATTATTATTTTTTAAATTTCAACATCTACATTTAAATTGAGTGACTACCTGCCATGCACTTAATTTCATTTCATTCGTTTTCGTCATTAAAATATGATGCACAAACGATTTTGAAATAATTTTCGCAAAATCGAAAAATCCAATTTTAAATTTTAAAAAAAATTCGGCGCTTATTGTTTAAGTTGAATCACCACCTATCATGCCACCAAACTTCCTTTTATTCTCTGTAGTCATTATTTCGTGATGCTGCAACAGAAATTTAGGCATTTTGAAACGATTTTCACAGCATCTCAAAATCTAATAATTTTTTTTTAATTCGACTTCTACAGTTTAAGTTGAGTGACCACCTATCATGTCACCCAATATCATTTCATTCGCAGTAGTCATTATTACGTGATGCTCGAACAAAGATTTACGCTTTTCGAAACTATTTTTGCAAAATCTCAAAATTTATTTAACTTTTTTCTTTTAAAATCGACCCCTATAGTTTAAGTAGAGTAACCTCCTATCATGTCACCCAATATCATTTCATTCGCTTTAGCTGTTATTACGTGATGCACGAACAAAGATTTACAAGGCTGGAAAAGATTTTCATAAAATTTAATAATAATTACTTTCCGAACATGTACCATGTAAGGAAAGTATTGTAATCATGAAAAAAATCGACTTCGAGATTTTGGTGTTTTTACACGTTTTGAGGACTTCTGAATCCATTTATGCTATTTTTACGAGATGTATGTATGTATGTGTGTGTGTGTGTGTGTGTGTGTGTGTGTGTGTGTGTGTGTGTGTGTGTGTGTGTGTGTGTGTGTGTATGTGAGTGAACACGATAGCTCCTGAACGGAGCATTCGATTGAGCTCAAATTGGATATATATGTCATAAACCACCGTCGCAAGACCGGTATTGATTTTGGTGTGTATAGGACTTATAGTTTTTCTACAGGGCTACGACAAAGATTTCTCTTACATTATGGCCTATCGGGGGAAATTCTTGAAAGTGCGCTAGCGTTTAAACGGTACCTTCGATTGAGCTGAAATTGGGTATATATTAGAGATGAGTTCGGGCTCATTTTTTGAAGCCCGAGCCCGAGCAATATTGTTAAAGTTGGAGCCCGAGCCCGAAATTTCAGCTAAAGACAAATAAAATTAACTACTTCGTTGATAAGATACAATAAATTTTGGAGCTTCACACCCTTCTAGTTCCCCGTGCCGATATTTTTAAAAATAAGTACGTCTATTTATCACATGAATCACTTTTTAAAATCTGTTTCAAGGATAATGTTCAACAAAGGAGAAATTTTTCACGAGCCCGAGCCCGAACGCAATCGTGAATTACAGAGCCCGAGCCCGAGTCGGGCCCGGGCTCGGGTTCGGGCTTTCGGGCTCGGGCTGAGCCCGTCTCATCTCTAGTATATATGTTATAAACTACCGTCGCAAGACCTGTATTGATTTTGGTGTGTATAAGACTTATAGTTTTTTTCTACAGGGCTACGACAAAAATTTCTTTTATATTATGGCATAATGGCATATGGGGAGAAATTCTTGAAAGTGCGCACGCGTTTAAACGGTGCATTCGATTGACTTTCAATTTGGTATATATGTTTGAATTATTCATCAATTAAAATTTATTTAAATCCTCGGTAATGATCTTAATCGTAAGTGTTCGGAAAGTCGAGTGGAGTCACTCCAGATTTTTTTTTTTTTAATTCGACACCTGTAGTTTAAGTTGAGTGACCCCCTATCACATTTTACCAAATTACGTTTCATTCGCTTCAGTCGTTTTTACGTAATGTGCGAGCAAAAAAAAAAAGTCACGAGAAGTCACGAAAGACAAAAAGACAAACTTTATTTTGACGGTCGTACTGGATTCCCAAGTGCTTAAAACGGATAGAAATCGCAAAATTTTTGAATTCCAATTAATGTACAGACAAAAGTCTAATTTTACTTATATAGATTTTTTCTGAGTAATTTTCTTTTTCTATTCTACAATTTACTTGAAAATTATTTTTTTAAATCTAAGTTGTAACTTAAACAGAAAAATTGCCTCGAACGTAGACGTATACCTCAAAGAGCATATTGGTTTAAAATAATAATTTATTTTTGACAAAATTTCAATTAAACCACTGAAAAATTTAACACTTGGTTTTTAACTAGAATTTGAACCTTGGGTAGTTGCATAACTTTATTGCTGAGGCCCGAGGCTAATTCATCAGATGGAGCCCTTTCTCAATGTAAACAATCTTAACCAACGTTGCAGTTTCTATTAAATAAATCACGGCGTAATGTAAGTACAAACACTATTATAAATAGTTTGTGCATTTTTGTTCATGTTTTCAATTTACTTAAAGGGCGAATTGTTTGCCTCACCATGGCACAGTGGTTATGTCACTGAAAATGATAAACGGCCCAAGTGTGAAAGTCCCGGGTTCGGATCCAGGAGCGCGGCTGTCAACCTAACCGTTCGGAGTTTCCCGTGGTTTTCTCCGAAACTAGAGTATATACGGGTTAGGATTCCTTAGAAAGATCCCCAACCGAAGGCATCCCCACCCCCTTGTGTTGTCCTTCTGACGTGGATTTATAAGTAGAGTTCGGGCCAAGCACACAAATCCGAAATCCATGTTCACAAACAAAGGCGAATTGGTTTAAAATAATAATTTTACTTATGGAGAAAAGTTTATTTTTTAAAATTCCCTTGTTTTAGGGCTTTCTGTTTAGCAGAAATGTCAGTAACAATAAGAAGTTTAAATTTCGGGCCATGAGCTCCGTAACCTTTCTTATCCCATAAAATTTCTTGAATAAGCTTTTATGGATTTTAAATTTGAAGATTATCGCTCATCACTAGTAATAGCATAGCTGGGCAAAATACACCGAAAATGTATCTTCATTACAAAATACATTGATTCAAATGCATAAAAGTACAATACAAAAAATACTTTCTTAATTGAAAAGATACAAATTACAAAATACATTTATTTTCAAAATACACGAAAAATACGACATCTAAAACTTTCAAAGTATTTTAAATAAGCTAAACTTTATTCAAATATATTTAAACATGAAAAACTAAAATAATAGTAATAATTGAGTTAAAGAAAACCTATCTTTTTTTTTAACTGTGCCTTTCAAAATTTTGGCTGTATAGTAATAAGATTTGAAACAGCCAATTTCTGAGAAATTTCATTGATACTCAAAACGTAGTTAAAACAGCTTTCTTTCAACCCGTAAACAATATGCGTTTGTCTGTTTCAAAATCCTACTAATATATGCATGCCAATGTTTGTATGTATGCTTGTAACTTTTTCACCCTGAAACGGTTTGACGGGTTTGAATGAAATTTGGAATAAAGACATTTAAAGTCCTTGATTAACACATAGGCTACTTTTTATCACGAGAAAAGAAACAAACAAACAAACAAAAACTGTTCCTATGATATACAAGGAAAACTATCTTTAAAAAAAAAAAAAAAAAAATGCAACTGAGATTTTATTTTACAAAGCCGTCGACAGATGGCGTTAACTTATAGAATATCTTTAAATGATGCTAAAATAATCACTAAACATCCTTTTATCGTCTGCTACGCCTGACTTGGATAAAGAATACACCTGAATAAATTTTTGAAACTTTCATTCAGTTCAAATTGCGTATTTTTCTGCGCAGCTTTTTCCCATTCTATATTTCTATTGTATTACATCCAGAAAAAGGATGTTAGAAATATCAGTTTTAATTTTATTAAATCACACTCATGTTTAATGATACAGGGAAGACGCATGGGTTATGATATGCTTTTAATATATAGCACTTTAAAGCCTATTTAAAATCTGAAAGTGTTTTTCAGATTTTCTTAATTTTTTTTTCTTCCGTTTTTCGATAACGGTCAATATATCCAGAAGCTCTTCAGAATTAATATAGGTCGAAAATAATTTGTACCGTTTTGTAAGTTTTTATTATTAAACCATCTTATTTTGTAACCAGGGGCGGCCCGACACGGTAAGCAAGGTAAGCATCGTATTGGGGCGCCGGCTTCGAAGGGACGCCGTTTTAAACTCAAAAACTAACTAGAGCTTAAAAAGGGGCGTCCTTTTTAAGTTAGCAGGCCACGTCACTTGCCCTAAGGCCGCCCCTGTTGTAACCATCTTAATTTCAAAATTCCATTCGGAATCTGACAAATTTTAGTGCCGAGGAAGCCGGTGAGAAACAGGATTCTCTCCGAACAAGATGATTTATTAAGATGGCGAACCAATGCCGGAGGCGGCTAGTAGTTCAAATAAACTTTAATATCCAAAAGTCACTTACATAATACATACCTCCTACTCTTCTATACTATTAAAATCTGTCCGCGTCTGTCTGTAGCATCATCTCCTCCGAAACGACGAGGAGTTCGAGTTTCGACCGAGGTGTCCACGTATTCGGAAAAGTCCGAAAAAGGACCTCCGCTAACTTGAATTTCGAAATTCGAATTATTTTAGGAGATATTGAAAAAAAACATGTCACAAAAAAGGCCGATTTTTACTCTCCGCAATTCCGCAACTGCAACCCCTACAGTGAAAAATTGAGAAATAAGCATCGTGGTTGCCATGTTTGGCTATGTATTTATTAAATGATTTAAGACTTATTAATAATGATTTTTTTTGTACATAGATTATTTTCAAGGTTACTTTTTAATTAAAATATAGCGTGGGAAAGTTTGAGTATGGAGAATTTTTTTTCGGAAATGTTTAATAGGTGCCTCAGAAAGTATTTTCGGCTTGGGTGGACATCCGCCACCTGGTACATTTTCTGGCTATGACGTCATCAAAGATGGCGGCCGCTCGATCACAAAAGTGTTCATATCTAAGTTAATACTTGACCGATTAGCATAAAAATTATGTCTATGTGTAAGATGAAAATAGCAATGAATTTTAACTGTTGCTATAAATTAATAAACAGCAAGTTAATTTGTTATACTATTCTCGATTACGATATAGACACATAATACAGTGAATAAAAAAACTGATAATGAAGTAACTGCAAAAGGATTGTTACATATTGAATCTAACCCCTTACTACTACACTTACAGAAAGAGCAACAGGTTACTTCATTTGCCCTACAAATACAAGAGGATTTGGAACATTTAAACAATTACATGTCCCAATAAAATCAGTTGGTTATATCTGTCAATTCTTTTCTGGCACTAAATCATCTTCTATTACTTTGAAATGGTGGTAGTATGACTTTGTGGATGGTACTTGAAATCCTTATCGTTTTGATTTTCGTATCGTGTTTTACGCAGTGTAGAATACAAATCATCGCCGATCTTAAACACATTTAATATATTTTCAGGGCCGGCTTTACCATTAGGCGAACCTAGGCGACCGCCTAGGACCGCCCATTAAAGGGGGCCGCCGATCAAATAATTTTCAATAAAAATCTAAATGCGAACCTATTATACATGTATCAATGCATTTATGTATATGTACGTATGTGTGTATGGAGGCATTAATGTTTGAAAATGTGTACAGGGCCGCCTATCTTGATTTTGACCAGGGCCGCCTACTTTGACTTTGCCTAGGGCCGCCAAATTTCTAAGGCCGGGCCTGTATATTTTCCTTTGTATATTGTGAAACCAGTGCTTTTGCTGGCAGATTATGTAATGGATTAGCAAGTATAACAAACGGGTTGCCTTTTGTAAAATATATTTAAACATTGAGGTCACCTTCCTATGTAGTCTCTGGGATTGTTTCTTAGAAAACTCAACCTGGATGTCCAAACCGTCGACAATAGCAGTGGAGCCTGCAATATCCCGAAATAGATTTGATATCATCAGACGCTCCCCAGCAAACACACACAGATTCTCTGAACGTCTATTAACGTTCAGAAAACGTCTTCTGAACGTTAATAGACGTTCAGAGAACCTGTGTGTGTTTGCTTGGTCATGATGTGTTATCTACCATTCTGGTACAAAACTGCTTTTGCTTAGTACTCTCTACGATACAAGATGAGCTTTTTCGAGATCTATTAATGGTTTACTCTAATGCAACGTCCGCTACAACAGCTGAAAATTTACGTTCGTACCATTTCACAACATTCTTTCCCTACATGAACATTTCATGTACCTCCGGCGCTGTCTTGGTTAGTCTTCTCATGTCTTCCAAATATAAAGAAGCCCATTGTTGATAGTTTACACATTCAAACACAGAAAATACTGGTAGAAGTTCCTGTACTGTGTCTAGATGCAATTCCCAGAGACCTTGTCTGTCGGAACGAATCAAAATTTTTAGAAGCTGGAGGAATTTCAGGAAAGTATTCCAGTACAAAAATTATTCTGATGTTTGTTGTCCTTGTTCAACAAATCCCAAAAAGTCTGTGAAGAGTTTCTCCACGTTGACATCTACATCAATATAATTTGTTTTGTTTTTTCCCATGCCAAAGAAATATTCTGCTTATGACAATTCTTATGAATCTAACTTTTCAAAGTTAAGTTCATAAGACTCAATGGAATGTTCCTCCAAGAAGGACTTCAATTGCAGCCTAATCATCCTTTCTCCCAGCATAAACATCTCTTTGACTCCTCTCACATTGTTTTTACCATGTAAAACAGAGTCTACCACATTTACTTCAAACAACTCTACAACTTCCTTTTGCTGTAAATCTTCTTTTGAAGAAAGTGCTTGGAAAGAACTCCACAATAAGCTGTTCAAGGTTTTCTTCTAGAGTGGAAAGGTCGTAATCAATAATAACATCAGAACTGTGGGAAATAGGTTCTGCAATTCTTAAAAACTGCCGTAAGATGTCTAAATTTTCATGTTACTTTTTCTTATGCTTATCCATTGTAAATAAATCTAAGTTATCTAAGTTAATAAATCTAAGTTTTGAGATTAGGGCGTTTTGCAAGTTTGTAATACGATTGTAACTTTTGGCATGGAAGAAGTTCTTGAATTGATTTCAAAACTCATGTGATGTGATACCAGTCTTCGGTAAACATGATTTAAATGGTATATCCAGCGGTTTGTCTTGAAAATGTACACACACGTCATGAGAACCTCCTACATCAGATAAGATACATTCCTCTTGATCAAACCTACCGAAGGCGCCAAATTGTGTATGAATTAATCTCTGAAATGACTGGGAATCGGTACTTCATTAGGAGACTACTTAAGAGCATATTGTGCAAGATTATGATAGTGACGAATCACTTCACTGTTGCTCACACCAACACCAAGATTATTTAGCTTGTTATCAATGTTTCGTTTTTACATGTCTCATGCATTGTTTCCCCCAGCATCATATGTAACGGCGTTTTTTTTTTCTCCTCGATATATGTTGTTGTATATGAACACTTGTGACTTAAGATACTACTTCTGTGAATGCCAAGTCTTCATCCTTTTCTCTTTCAATGATATCAGCTTCTTTAATGGAATTCGGATCTATAATACCAAATAACGTACTGAAAAAGTTTATGAAAACTTTTGGTATTTTACTCTTATTCCAAGAGCTTGTAAGGTCCTGAGCATCACCAAATTTATCGCTGAGTCTAAAGTCAATCTTCTGTCAATCTCTCAATATAATAGCACATTCAGTTACAGGAATGCAACTTCTTAGACCATCTGCTACTTCTGTTTGAAGAGATGCAGAAAAAAACATGAGTGGTTTATTTGCCTCTTTATTTTTTGCAAACGTTATTTCATTTCCAAAATAATCACATAACCTTAGTTTTAGCTCCTTGTTACTGACTTTGTTGTCTTCATTTAGTATATTAAATTATTAAATTTGTCTCGAATGTAACTAAGGGTGTATCCATAACCTTTATGTAGTCCAGATTTGGTATCATCAACTGTAAGAGAAAAGGCTGTAATTCTTTTTGAAATCTGAGGTGCACTTTCGTCGCTTGCTTCAAGTTTCCGTTTATACATCAGTAAGTACCCAGAAATGCAATTTTCATGATATAATAGATCAGCACCAAAAACACTTGACACGTCCTCCAAGTCACAAGCACGAGTGAAAACATCATCTTGTAAATATAACATAGCTTTCAAAAACTCTTGAGCTCTTGGATACTCTATTATTCTATATTTCTCGTAAATGCGTTGTGTGCACATGTTCTTCCAGACTTCGTACGATTTTCCTGTACAATCGCTTGAGAAGTGCCGGCGTTGCACTCATTTTCCAATATTTCTTTCTTACTTTGAAGTTTTAAAAGGGATTTCTTATGGCAGTATTGTTTGTAGCATACATTATTCATATCACAGACAAACACTACTTCTTCACTTAATGAGCTCAGACGCTTGGTAACAATGTCGTTTCGCACTTGTGCAGCGGCCCATATATTTTCTAGACCATTTTCTGTACTTGTCACACTATTATCACTTTTATTACAAACCAGCTGAAGTACCCGTTCTTCGCACGGGAATGAATGGACTTTTTTATATTACGATTTGTGGTGATTACTATTTATTGTAATAAAGAGATATAGCAAAATGGATATCGCTTTATATTGTGTTCAATAACCATGCATACCGAATTTCAAGGCAATCGTTTGTACGCCGCAGAAGGTCATGCGGCGTAGCGCAATCTAGTGGCGAGTTTTAGCAAAACGGATATGGCGGAAATATTCTTCGCATTCAGATATCGATGAATACGAAATTTCAGGACGATCGGCTGGACAGCCCTGAAGTTCATGTGTTGACGCGACATCTAGTGGCAAATAATATAGGAAAATGGATAGCGCCAAACTCTTCCCCGTGTTCAAATATCTATGTATACCTATTTTCATAGCGATCAGTTGCACAGTCAAGAAATGATGCACTGCAGCGCGATCTAGTGGTTAATTAAAGTAATGATTTGCTACAGTGCCGTCAAGTGGCGAGTTATAGCAAAATGGATAACGCCAAAATATTCTCATTGTTCAAATAGCTATGTATACTGATTTTCATAGCGACCGTTTGAATAGTCAAGAATTCGGCCTGCTGCAGCGTCATCTAGTGGCGAGTTAAAATAATAATGCATTGCAGTGCCATCTAGTGGTGAGTAACATCAAAAGGAACACAGTTAGAATATATTCTTCGTGCTGAAATGAGTAAGTATAAGAAATTTTATGCCGGTCGGTCGAACGGTATAGAAGTTGATGCGTTGCAGAGCCATTTAGCGGCAAGTTACAGCAAAATGGATAGTGAAAAATATTCTCCGTGTTCTAATATCCGCGTGTACCAAATTTCATCGAAATTGGTTGGACGATATTCGCATAGTAAACGGCTAAACGGAATAGAATTCGACGTTCTGCTGCGCCATCTAGTGGCAAGTTAGAGGAAAACGGATAGCATAAAAAGCTTCTCAATGATAAAAGACTTAGGTGAACCAAATTTCATGGTGCAACGGTGCTAGAGTTTTTCAACCTCATACACACATACCAACATTCATTTTTATATAACCAGTCTCATTATATATCCCAGTCTCAAATAAAATCCAGTTTCAAATCTAAGCCTCGCCAAAGTGCCAACATACGCCATTTTGCAAGAGTTTTTTCAGGAAATCATTCGAAGGATTGACTTAGCAGCAATCAATATGGGAAATGGTTCGGCCGCCAAAAAGTAAAGCAAGCATTTATTTGAAAAATGGAATCCCTTAATACAGCCGAATTTTTTTTAAATTATCAACTATAACGTGTTTTATTCAACGTTACTCCGATGTACTAAATGAGAAGATTTCAATTTTCTGAAATTTGGCGGAATTCCCCCAACTTAAATCAATGTACTCAATCGGCGAGAATTCTGGAGATAGATCGCTTGAAATCCCTTAATAACTGCATTATTTCTTCACGGATCATTAAAATTTAACGCTGTATTCTAATAAAACCTTTGCACTTGTTTTCAAAAATCTATTTCCTTAAGCTTTCAATAAATTGCGCCAAGCCGAAAACTGTGCAAACCGCTAGAACTCACTTTCTCAAAATCGGCATTTGAGCCATTTTATTTTTTCGCCAAACTAAAAAAATTTACATATTAGCCTCGGAAATCTTCAATTCTTATTGTTTTGCGTATAAAACATTTCATTCCTACTCCGATTTCCCATGTTCACGATATTATAATAAAAAATTAATAATCTTACAAATATAAACTAACAAAAAACAATCATTATTATTCTTTTATTTTTACTTTGAGAACTTAAAACATCTTATTCGGCAAAATCGCCACACATGGCAACCACGATCTTTATTTCACACTTTTTTCACTGCAGGGGTTACAATTACGGAAAGCTTTTTGCGTGGAGAACATAAAAAATCTCTTAAATTCCGGGAACGGGTGGACTTTCAAAGTTTTAAAGTGGACTATGATTTATTCTATATTATTTTACATATCTGTGCAAAATTTCAGGCTGATATGTCCATTTTTGTGGATTTGTATACAACTCAAATCCACAAACAAACAAACAAACAGAATTTCATTTTTATTTATAAGATAATGCATGTTTTTCGTCTGGATTAAAGTCTATTACACGGTCTTTTAATGCTGTGGACAAGTTTATGACTTCCATACCTACGTTTAACCTCGACAATCTAAAAAACAAAAGAAAAATACAAACGAAATTCGCGCCTTTTCTGCAAGCATTAAAGCCTAACCCTAAAAGCGGCTTATACTGGTTTTGCAATCTTATCTTTAGAGGACTGCCATTTGTTAGAAAAAATTACAAACTAAACGAACAAGAAATACAGACAAATCAGTTTATACGAATAGAAAACTAAGCTACCAAACAAACAGTGAACTGGTTAATGCCTGAAAACTACGCACCGTCTGCATTACACATTATTACATTCGTTATTTAATAAAATAAGGGTAAATTAATATAAAAAGTGCAATTTCATACAAATCAGACAAGTATTAACTTAGATATGAGCAGTTCTGAGATCCGAGCAGCCGCCATCTTCGATGACGTCATAGCCGGAAAATGTACCAGGTGACGGATGTCCACCCAAGCTCAAAATCCTTACTAAGGCATCCACTAAACATTACTGAAAAAAAAAAAAAAATCTCCATACTCAAACTTTCCCACAGAACTGTAGTCAGGTCCTGGACTAAAATGTTTTATACGCAACAGAAAAAGGATTTAGATACTTCCGAGACGAAAGTGTATAACATTTTAATTTGGCAAAAAAAAAAAAAAAAAAAAAAAAAATGGCGGATATGCCGATTTTGAGAAAGTGGAATCTAGCGGTTTGTACAATTTTAGGCTTGACGCAATTTACTGAGAGCGTAAAGAAATAGTATTTTTAAAAACAAGTGTAGGTTTTACTAGAACTTAGCGTGAAATTTCAATTTTCCGTTCAGAAATAATGCAGCTATTACGGCGATTTTAAACGATCTATCTTCAGAATTTTCATCAATATAAATAAATTGATTTAAGTTAGGGAAAACCCCGCCAAATTTCAGAAAATTAAAATTCTCAATCATACATATGACAGGTAACTATTTCCCATTTTGATAACTGTTAAATCAATGTTTCGAATGATTCCCAGAAAAAAAAGTCTCGCAAAATGGTGTATGTTGGCACTTTGGCGATCGAAGTACTATACGTGTAATAAATAATTAATTCGTATTTAGTAAAGCAGCTCTACGAAAGTTTCTTTTACTGGAAAATGCTAGAATGTCATAATTAATACTGTCTAATATATTTTTTGTTTTACAAATTAAAATGTATATGGATTTCTACTTTGGTACCTTTCTTAGCAAAGTTGGCGATAAATATTTGGTTGGCGAAGCAAAGTTGGCGATAGTTTTATTGAAACCAATATTTTTTATGCATAGTTTTTATTACTTCTCTAAGAATGGAAACAATAAAATCAGAAACTTTATGGTAATTCAAATTATAAATCGTTAATTAAAATCACGCCTTTTAATTAACATCTTTTACTTGTCTAAAAGTGATTTTCAAGATTCAACAAGAAAGAAATATCATTCCAAATACATTGAATATAAAGCACTTTGTAATTTAGTAGTCTTTTTTGCGCCAAATTTGGTGATATGTATTCGTTAAACTAGTAGAGATTTTGGGAACAATCTCATAATAGCTGTACACCACTGTTAATATGATTTTGCGAAACTGTGAAAAAGAATTTTAAATGTTATTTGTATCCTTTAAACTAATTCCCGAAGAATAAGATGTTACAAACATCGATATAATCATTATCTTATGCTTGAAATTCATTAATGTCCTGTATATTGCCAAACACAGTCACGTATCAAAATTCTTTTGAGTGCTCCTGTAGAAGAACTACAAATGCCACGTACACTATTTTCAATGAAGAGCATTGTTTTGTAATCCTTAATAGCATGTATAAGTTTTTGCTTAGTTGAAAATAGATTTTTCGTCTTTAAAACATACTTTTAAAAATGACTGCCCACAGAGCAGTATAATGAATTGGAATTCTTTTGTGAGCTCCTGTAAATGAACTGTAAATGCTGCGTACATTATTTTCAATAGGGTACATGGTACATTACATGGGAATACCATACGTAAATTTATTAGTAAGCTATTCATATTTACGACAGTTAGAGCAAGGACGGACATACAGACAGACAAACCGAAATCATAAACACTTCGTTGGAAAGTGTTAGAAAGCAGGTACGAGGTTTTTCGTAGTATTATTATATTTTTGTTGAAGCAAATATATATTCACGATTCCATCAGGATTTATTTTTGAAAATAAATTAAATTATCATACAAAATTATCTTGTTAATAAGGATTTGTGTAACTTAATTGCATGATAATTTTTAAAACCATGATAAAAACTAAGACAATTTATCGTCAAAGTATTAATCCATATATTATACCTTATGTAGATTTTGCTTAACCCATTCTCTGCTAATGTTACGCTTCAGCAAACCTTAATTTCTACGAACTTTAATACTAAACGATAATTAATTCCTTCAGAAAAATTATCACAAAATTTCAAGCCTTTTTGAATAATAATTTGTTTTTAAGGAATTTGTACTTTTTTCCTTACAAAAATACATCTACTATATGGTTACGCTGATCCGAGACTCACTGACCACTCCAAAAAGATTAAAAAGTTAAATACAAAAAACGTAATAAAATCTACACCGTTTGTACGATCCGCTTGAAGTTTTTCATAGCATAAAAATAAAGACAATAATCTGCGGTACTTTAAAAATCTGAAAATCCACCCGTTCACTATTCTTCAAGCGATTTTTCGCTATTTTCAGCTCTATTTTATTTCCGAAAGTAAAAATAGTTAATGATTTGCGTGACAAAATCTGGCGGTGCAAGTGATAACGACGTCATACTGAAGTCACGATTATCAGGCTTTGAAGAGAAAATTGCGATTCAATTCGTTTAAAATAGTTTTTCTAAAATATTCAGTTTAGCTTTTGATTCCCTCAGCATGAAACATTGATATAAGAGTTGATGTTCCCAACGAAACGAAATCTGAAGAATGCGAAATGTTTTCGCACATTTTTAGAAGAAAATGCAATACAATACATAACAGTATGCAGTACAATTGTATGGTATACAATAAAAATTGAATATGAAATTACTTATTTTAAGTGGACAAAGACTAAATATATTGAGTGTAGACATATTTTGTCGTATGTTTTATCTAGCGCCCGTTGTAATTGCCTCCCCAATAAGCTTTATCTTCTAGTTTATATATATTCATTTACTGTTGTGAAAGCCCAAGATTAGCTGGGAATGGGGTTAAGGTATGGTACATTTCGCATAGCTTGTAAACTCCGACGTTAAACAGAAAAAATTTGTTAATTAAATTAACGTTGTACAGAACATGCAAAAAGTTCTTATAATAGATTCTATTTACGTTCCAGGAGACACAAAGGTTTTTTTCTTTTAGCAGCAGAATTTGCACCTGGAAAGCAGAAGTTTCTTTCAAATAATATGCAGTAAAATATGAGCTTGTGCAATATTTTAAATTGTAGAGTTCGTACTGAGCGGAACGGCGGTCGATTGTTGAGCAAATCTCAGGAACTGACAGTCCGATTCAAAAAATTATTTTTGCGTCAGAGAGTTTATTTATTGAGGAAGATTGAAGGTTATATAACATTCCGTTGCGACTCATGTACTGTATGTCAACCGCTTGGCAAAATCTATGGTTAATAAAATCAGCAGCTTAATCTGATGAAATCGGGATCGGAAGTCCACATGAGAGACTAGAGGGTACTAGGTGACTGGCTAGAGTGTACTAGGATTGGTACCCTCTAGCCAGGGGCGTAGCTAATGGGGGCTGCAATCCCCCCCCCGAAATGGGACCCTTTACTTAGCTTACAATTTGATACCCAACCCCCTCCCTCCCCCCCCAGAAGTAAAATCCTGGCTACCCTACTGCCTCTACCAGACTTAGCATTTCCATTCGGAGGACTTGGAAATCACATACGGATTTTACGTGCACCAGCTGCCTTTTGCGTACATGGTGCCACAGTCGTCCAGTCGAGAGAGATTGTCACCCTCCCAAGCGTTGACCGGAGCAAACGATGCTTCTCTTTCGGTGATAATCTAATGGTAACAGAAACTAGCCTGAGGACTTTGTTCAATTGAATTCAAAATAACTCGTAGAAAATCTTCTTATTTTCTGCAGTCTGCGACTGCAGTAAGCAACTGACACTTTTAAGAATCAATGAGGCAAAAGATAAACAGTTTAGTTACTGAACGAATAGTTAATGATGTTATTCACCATGTGCATGTAACGAGCATGCCACGAAATTTACCGCTGGGAGCAACAAGAATATTTGTACTTCTGATTTTGCAACATTTTGTATTTTCAGATTCCGTTTATTATAGTCCGGGAGCCAGCTGGCATTTTTGATGACCAATAACAAAAAATCTGATGTGTCCAACACATGACTTCCTTGCGCGTCTATTAAATCAAAAATGTTTTTTACGCACTTCCTCTCTAAACTTATTTGTTTGAAAGAGATAAAATATCAATAATAGTAAGGTTTAGCGATTTCTAGCCAAATATTTCGATATCGCCAAGCTGAGTTCAATTTGAAAGATTTCCTTCTGAAACTTTATTTGGCGATATTTCACCAAAATCCGACAAACTTGAGATAGTTTGCGAGATTTTGGGGATAGCCAAAGTAGTCATTGACCACAGACTTTCAATGAATTGAATGCATCCATACACCTTAATGTATTTAAAGTCATTTGGCTCACACTGTAAATAAATTCCCAGTCGATTGCTGTCAAAAAAGATATTGAAAACTGTTAGATATTATAATATAGTTCTAAATACAAAAGTTCAAAATTCTACGGGTTAAAGTTTTAGAGTTATACAAAATACGAAATAATTTTTGGCGCCAAATTTGGCGATATTTCGGCGAAACTCGTCAATGTCGACGACATTTGGCGAGATTTTAAGCATGGACCAACAATGACAGATTATCGCCAAATTTGGCGATATTTTGCCAAAACTTGCCAAGAACGATGACAAATGGCGATACTTTGGGCATGGACCCAATGACTGACTATCGCCAAATTTGGCTATATTTCGCCAAAACTCGCCAAGGTCGAGGACAGACGGCGAGATTTTGGGCATGTACCAAACAATGACTGTCTACAATTGTATTATATTGAAGATGTCCATACACATTAAAGTACTGAAATTCTTTTCGGTGGTCCTGTAAATAAACTCTCCAGTAGATTGGAACCAAAAATCGAGATGCACTACTAGATGTTACAACAATCTTATATATGAAATTTCATAATAGTTTTTGAGATTTGAGAGTTAAATATGCACACACGTACACCAAAAGTCGCCAAGAACTATGCCAAAATCAAGAACTATGCCAAAAGTCGCCTTTTGGCATAGTTCTTGAGGGAAGCACGTGACCGTGGTCAGACCATTACCTAACTTATGTGGTAGGACGGTATTGTGCTTGAAATGGATTAATGCCCCTAAAATTGCCATTGACCGTAATGTATTGGAAATCTTTTGAGTGTTCTTGTAGCAAAACTGTAAATGATAAAGACACTTTTTTTAATGGAGAAATTCATTTTCTAACTCTTTACAGCATATATCACTTCTGAGTCGTTTGAAATAGCCCAATACCTCTAAAAAACGCTTTGATGAATTTCGGCCCATAGAGCGTAATGTATTTCGAATGTTTTGGGCGGTCCTGTAGATAAACTATCCAGTCGAATGCAACCAAAAGGGGAGGTGCACAACTAGATGTTACAACTATCCAAAATATGAAGTTTCGACATTCTACGCCTAATAGTTTTTGAGTTAGGCGAGTTTAATGAATTTCGGCCCATAGAGCGTAATGTATTTCGAATCTTTTGGGCGGTCCTGTACATAAACTATACATTCGATTGTGACCAAAAGGGGAGGTGCACAACTAGATTATAGAACAATCCTAAATATCAAATCTCAACATTCTACGACCAATAGTTTTTGAGATATGCGAGTTACATACATACGTACGTATACGTACGTACGTACGTACAGACGGCATGGAAAAACTGACCACAATAGACTCGCCGCTGGTCAAAATGAGTTGCAGACGCGTTTATATGATCGTGCATGCTAGCCTATGATGAGATGCATCGAAAAAATTCTTAAAATTAAATTTAGAGGTAGTCAAAATCGGTTTTTTTGTCGAAATTTGGCCCCCAAAATTTTTCGGGATCACATTACTTCCTTATACTACGTACAAGGAAGTAAAAATAATAATTATAATAAAAAATCTGATGTGTCCAACACATGACTTCCTTGCACGTCTATTAAATCAAAAATATTTTCTACGCACTTCCTCTAAACTTATTTGTTTGAAAGAGATAAAATATCAATAATAGTAAGGTTTAGCGATTTCTAGCCAAATATTTCGATATCGCCAAGCTGAGTTCAATTTGAAAGATTTCCTTCTGACACTTTATTTCGCAATATTTCACCAAAAGCCGACAAACTTGAGATAGTCTGCGAGATTTTGGGGATAGCCAAAGTAGTCATTGACCACAGACTTTCAATGAATTGAATGCATCCATACACCTCAATGTATTTAAAGTCATTTGGCTCACCCTGTAAATAAATTCTCAGTCGATTGCTGTCAAAAAAGATATGGAAAACAGTTAGATATTACAATTGTTCTAAATACAAAAGTTAAAAAATCTACGGGTTAAAGTTTTAGAGTTATATAAAATACGAAATAATTTTTGGCGCCAAATTTGGCGATATTTCGGCGAAACTCGTTAATGTCGATGACATTTGGCGAGATTTTAAGCATGAACCAAACATTGACAGATTATCGCCAAATTTGGCGACATTTCGCCAAAACTCGCCAAGAACGATGACAAATGGCGATACATTGGGCATGGACCAAATGACTGACTATCGCCAAATTTGGCGATATTTCGCCAAAACTCGCCAAGGTCGAGGACAGACGGCGAGATTTTGGGCATGTACCAAACAATGACTGTCTACAGTTGTATTATATTGAAGATGTCCATAGACATTAAAGTACTAAAATTCTTTTCGGTGGTCCTGTAAATAAACTCTCCAGTAGATTGGAACCAAAAATCGAGATGCACAACTAGATGTTACAACATTCTTACATATGAAATTTCATAATAGTTTTTGAGATTTGAGAGTTAAATATGCACACACGTACACCAAAAGTCGCCAAGCTTGGCGACTTTTGGCATAGTTCTTAAGGGAGGCACGTGACCGTGGTCGGACCATCACCTAACTTATGTGGTAGGACGGTATTGTGCTTGAAATGGATGAATGCCCCTAAAATTGCCATTGACCGTAATGTATTGGAAATCTTTTGAGTGTTCCTGTAGCAGAACTATAAATGATAAAGACACTTTTTTTAATGGAGAAATTCATTTTCTAACTCTTTACAGCATACATCACTTCTGAGTCGTTTGAAATAGCCCAATACCTCTAAAAAACGCTTTGATGAATTTCGGCCCATAGAGCGTAATGTATTTCGAATCTTTTGGGCGGTTCTGTAGATAAACTATCCAGTCGAATGGAATCGAAAGGGGAGGTGCACAACTAGATGTTACAACAATCCTAAATATAAAGTTTCAACATTCTACGCCTAATAGTTTTTGAGATATGCGAGTTTACTGAGTTTCGGCCCATTGAGCGTAATGTATTTCGAATCTTTTGGGCAGTCCTGTAGATAAACTATCCAGTCGAATGGAACCAAAAGGGGAGGTGCACAACTAGATGTTACAACTATCCAAAATATGAAGTTTCGACATTCTACGCCTAATAGCTTTTGAGTTAGGCGAGTTTAATGAATTTCGGCCCATAGAGCGCAATGTATTTCGAATCTTTTGGGCGGTCCTGTACATAAACTATCCATTCGATTGCCACCAAAAGGGGAGGTGCACAACTAGATCATAGAACAATCCTAAATATCAAATCTCAACATTCTACGGCCAATAGTTTTTGAGATATGCGAGTTACATACATACGTACGTACGTACAGACGGCATGGAAAAACTGGCCACAGTAGACTCGCCGCTGGTCAAAATGAGTTGCAGACGCGTTAATATGATCGTGCATGCTAGCCTACGATGAGATGCATCGAAAAAAAATTTAAAATTAAAATTTGAGGTAGTCAAAATCGGTTTTTTTGTCGAAATTTGGCCCCCAAAATTTTTCGGGATCACATTACTTCCTTATACTACGTACAAGGAAGTAAAAATTTGAAACTTTGTACATGTGTTTATCACGTTATATACAAATAAAATAGTCAGCTGGCTTTATAGCGGTGGATTATACGTCAGCTGCCGACGATCACTTGCTTTCGACTGCATAAGGGTGGATTATACGTCAACATGTAAAAAACATCCATTAAGTAAAATAATAATAAAAAGCTGAAATTTGGTGAAGTGATAGTTAACTTTACCAGTTTTAGGAAAAAAATACTCAGCTGAATTTTCGGTGGTGGAAAAGTGGTCAACTGGCGATTGAAAGTTACAGCGTGTTGCTACATGCACAGGCGCCTGTTGTATTTCATTGCATCAACTGATCACATTTACACCGCGGAAAATTCAGCGGACCACTTCTTTCATATAACTTTTATAAAGATCTACTTTACAAAGCTTCAGCTTTCTAGGTTTCTATCAATTTTTAATGTTACATGGTGTGTCTCACAGTGCGTCCATGAATCGGCTGAAGTTATCTAAATATTGGACTTTCAGTGAAACTTCAAGTAGCCCTTACGCTGAGAACGAAATGAGGAATTATACCTCAATTTTCTGGGACTTGGTGAAATTATTTTTAAATGCAACGATCGGTAACTAACATGGTTCTTTTTCTTCTTTCAGTATATAGAAGGAAAACTGTGACTTCTCCTAGGAACAATGCTGAAATGGACACCGAAATCGATCAGAATAATCAAGACGATGGATCTGTACCTACTTTACTTCGCCCTGGTGAGTATGATTTTATAGCTTTTTAGAACAATAGATATCTTGGTGTGACAAGATAGAAAGATCAATATTTCTTTAAAAATTTTCATTACTATCACTAAGCATTTTGATTTCAATAGTAGTATGCTATAAACATCCGAGTGTTGAAACTGGAGCCAATTAGTTTTCGTAAGCAGCATCAGTCAGACAACTCTACACTGTAAAAAAATTCAGAAACGTTACATTACTTATAGCAGAAAGGTTTCCGAAAGTATAGCGTAACCTACCGATGCTCTACTCGAACTCACGATTTCGGAAACATAACCCACATTTCGGCGTAAAATATTTACGGGGAAAGAAAATCTTCATTTGGGACTTCGCGCGCATGCGCCAAGTGCCAAGAGACAGAGGGAAAAGAGTGAACGCGTCTTCCCTAATAGCACAGATGGTCACAAAAAGAGTCGCTGTGACGTCAAAGAGGGTCCCAATTGTCACACACTAGTCACATTGTGACTTGTGAATGATGTGACTCCATTGTGTGGTCACTGTGAAGTTTATTTGTGACCAGTCACCAGGTGACGTCGCCGGATGAATACTTAAATAAAACAGCACATTATCTCCTGAAAATAATTTATATGGAAAAAAAGATTTAAGATGTTTAATTTATATTTATTAATTATGGTATTTTCCCTCCATTTATAAAATACTCCCAAAGAATTTTAAGTTTCCAAAACAAGCCATGCCAGAACCAACATTTGCAGCAGTCAGTTTACTTTTAAAGAAATCAGAGCAAGACGATCACAGCGCTGAGGTAACGTGCTGGCCTATGAACGAGTGCGTCGAGGGTTCGATACTAGTACTCAGAGCTCCTTCCGTGAGAGTTTGGTGCTGCCATCTAGTGCCGTTACTCGTTAATTTTGAAACCTTTGTGAAATGGACGGAGAGGTTTCTGAAAAACACAGAAACGTTACTCGTTAATTCGGAAACCTTTTTGAAATGAACGGAGACGATTCTGAAAAACACAGAAAGGTTAATTCGGAAACTTTTGTGAAATGGACGGAGAGGTTTCTGAAAAACACAGAAACGTTACTCGTTAATTCGGAAACCTTTCTGAAATGAACGGAGACGATTCTGAAAAACACAGAAAGGTTAATTCGGAAACTTTTGTGAAATGGACGGAGAGGTTTCTGAAAAACACAGAAACGTTACTCGTTAATTCGGAAACCTTTCTGAAATGAACGGAGACGATTCTGAAAAACACAGAAAGGTTAATTCGGAAACTTTTGTGAAATAAACCGAAAGATTACTCGATATTTTACCAAAATATACAGAAACGTTACACATCTTTTCCAGAAACCTTACCTAAAAAGCAGGAAAATATGTAAATATTTTCCCGAAATATGCAGAAACGTTTCTAAATACTTTACCCGCATGGCTATGAATCGTTTCTGCAATTTTGAACTACAAGAGCTGCCCCATATTTTGGGGTAACGTTTCCGAATTTTTTTTTTTTTTACCGTGAGTTGACAGTAATACAGTAGACGCCTATTTTTATAAAATGTAAATTTTTACAGCTCTTTGAGTATCTTGGGAAAGTGCCAAATTTGAAGTTTGTTTACACTCAGCATATACTTATCCAAGAAAGAAAGAGCCGTGCTATCGAAGGAATCCCTCACAGAACCTAGATTAAACCTGTTCGTTCTCTGGTGGTAAAAAAAAAAAAAAACCGTTAAAGATATCCTTTTGTGCCAACTTGGTTTTCTTAAGTACAAAACTAAAGAATTTTCTAACCTTCATGCATTAAAAATCTTATACTTTATAGTTTGATACGCTCTAATCTTGAATATTGTAGTCTTATTTGGGATCCGTATTATAAAAATAAAATGAAAATTCTTGAGCGGGTGCAGACTCAGTTTACTCGTTATTTATATTACAAAAGTAATCCTATTTACATTCCGAATATTTCTTCATCTTATTTGAGAAGTATTTTTGGTCTTCCTAGTTTAAGTTCTCGTCGTGATCTATTTTGTTTATTATTTTTTTATAAAGTTGTCAATAATATGGTAGACTGCAGTGATATTCTTCAAAGTATTTGTGTAAATGTACCGAACAGGTCTCTTCGTAATAGCCATTTATTTGTGGATCCAATTATAAAATATAATTACATATACTTTTCGTTATATAAATTTTATAAAATTTATAATAAGTTTTCTTTGGATTTGGATATTTTTAACATGTCTTTTAAAGTCTTTAGAGTTAGGTGTTTTGAACTTTTGCAGTCATGACTGGTATTTATTTTATCTCAGTATTTTATCTTTTTTAATTTTGTCTTTTGTAATTTGTCCTTTTATGCATCACTGTAAATGGATTTCAATCTGTAGTGTGCATTTCTTTTATGAAATAAATAAATAAATAAATTTAATGGTTCTGTTTTGGCAACTTATTTTTTACGCCAAACTTGGTGATAAATCGACAAAAGAGGCCAATCTTGGCGACTTTTGACATACCCCTGCTGTTTGCAAACCCGAAAAGCTTGTTCTAAACTTACGACTCCAAACACAGGAGAAATCCTTTATTTTTAACCACACATTGCAAATTATGTACAAAATCCAATTAATCTAAATAAAATGTAAGAGTTAATACTTATTTTATTCGTTTTGTTTTGTTTTTTGAACCAGTGCTCCGATGTTTTTAATCAATTGTAGATATTTCAACGAAACTTCCTTATCTTCTGAAAAAAATAATAACTCGTCTATTCCATTTCAGGGTCTGTGCTTGTCTGTTCCCGGACCATGTCTACTGGACTTGCAGAAGCTTGTACATACAGATACTCAGAACATCGCTTTCATCTACACAGCGAGATCTGTGGGGTACCTCGTTGGATCTGTTTGTGGTAAATTTTTGTGTAATCTTGCTGGTGTCCGTCGGTGAACCAGTCAGTTGAAGCTCAGTTCTCGTAATAGCACCGAAAGCGAAGCATTAGCGACTTCGGTCAATGCTTGGGAGGATGGCAAACCTCTCCCGTCTACACTGCTATGAAAGTGTAGGCACGCTTAAAAGAAAAGGTGGGGCACGTAAAATTTGTTTCGGCTCCAGTATTCTCTATGTTGAAACGTCACCTCTGAGGGGAGGGGGGGAGGGAAGCGTGCCAATCCGGATGCCAGGTCCATCTGGAATGGGTTCAATATTGGGAAACCAACGTGTAAGTCGGTCTTCTTCCTATTGGGGCTCAATAAAACGGAAGCCGTTCTATTTCACCCATCGCCGTCCTAATGAAGCTTCCGGTTACGCTGTAGCTATCAAAATCCAAAGACATACTTCATTCTCAAATTCACAAACATATATTTACATGACCCAGAAACAGCAGTATTTACTGTTCATTTTACATGTCTGTCATTTTTAACACGGTTCACATACACGCTACACTTGCATTAGATCCCCAAACTCATAATAAAATTTCAAACCATAATAAAAACTCAGTAATAAACTCATTTTCTCGCGTAAATATATATACACAATCGTTACGAACATAAACTGGAATAATAATCTTAAATAGAACAACCTTTTCGTTATTCTCTTGTTGCTAACGTAATCCCCTAAACTCCGAAACTGAAAAATGAAGTATAATTGAAATTTCAAGCTCGCGTATATACCTTGAATACATTTTAGATGTAGATATTAAAGATGCAATTTTAGGATTCGTGGTGGCGCAACACGTGATTTCCCAAAAGGCAATATAAACGAAGAAACAGCAATATTTTGCACCTACAGCAGATTGTTATGTTTTTGAAAGCAGGACAATGTCAAGACCTATATGCCATATATGGTCGTTACAAGCAAGAAACTCAGGCTAGATACTCAAGGTGTTCCAAAGAGATAGTAATGCGCTTTAATTCTGTATCCATTAGCGATAAGTGGGCAATGTAAATTTTAAAAAAAATTCTAAATAAGTTAAGAAAAAGACTACGTTAAAAAAAATTCCTTTAATTCATTTTCAAAAAATAACACTTTTTAAATTTGTATATGATCCACGTATAAAAATTTTTCAATTAGTAAAATGGGCCCCCATACACTAATGAGGTGATGTATAAAATTTCAGAATTATCTCCTTAAAAAGTGTCTGAGATATGAAGATAAATATATGCTGACTTAAGCCACTTTTCAATGGCTTCAGAAAAGAACAAATCTTGTCGGATGATCGGGTCGTATAGAAATTACGAAAAGAAACGGTGATTGCACAAGTGCACACTTTTGCTATTACTATAATTGTATAGCCCCAGACCAACATATCTCTGGGCCTTGTTATGATGAAAGTCTGAAACTTTGTTCAGCACCTAACTAATCTAAAGGAGCACATTTTACTGATTAGGATTTTTGAAGTAAAACTTCTTTAGTCGCATCTAGGGAGTCACTCAGATTTATTTTCTGACGGAAGTAACGTTCAGTAAAGGAAATGACGTATCTTTCCCCCCCCTTGCTTCTTCATTCCGCCATGACTGCAAAAACATTGCAATGTCAAGGAAAAAAAGCCTGATAATTTCTACACCGTTTGTACGATCCCCTTGAAAATTTCCATAATCATGTATAAAAATATAGAAAACAATCTGCGCTACTTTAAAAATCTGAAAATCCACCCGTTCCCTCATTTTTAAGCGATTTTTCGCTATTTTCAGCAACATTTCATATCCGAGAGTCAAAAAGTTAATCATTCGCGTGACAAAATTAGCTATTGCAAGTGATTTTTACATCATATTGACGTCACACTTAACAAGCTTTTTCCAGATTTATAAGTTTAATTATTTGCGGAACAGCTCTCTGGCGTTCGTTCCTGAGAACGTCGACTGTGCTCCCTGCGCGTCGACATTACTCCCTACCTGTTTTGAAGCAAGATCTTGTCTAATGACCCTGTTCAGTGGATAAGTGGAACGGCTCTTGTCAGAGCCACTGTGTAAAGTCTTTCGCTGAACAGGCAGCGATCCTGCTGACTGTCTCTCACTGTTGTTACAGGCGGCGACCGAACCCGTCACCTCCGATAAACAAGGCCTACGCACCGAATACAGAAACTGGCACTATGGTGCATTCCGTTGCTTTACTCACATGTTTTCAATGGCATTAATACAATTTTTAATGGAATTATGAGTAAAAACTTGGCATGATTGGTTGCCATGATACATAAATATTCCCTACTAGCAATTTTGCTCGGGCTACCATTGGCCACGCAGCCAGCCGATGACGGCCCGAGCAAAATTGCTAGTAGGGTTGTTTGTCTGTACTTAAATAATATGTAATCTTTTAATATTGCTCATGTGTTTTTGAGTTATTTATAATAATGAGCCAAATGTAAATTTTTAAACAGAATAATACTTCGAGCAAAAACAGCAGAGGAAAACAAGGGTTTAAGAACACTGCCATAGAAAAACGCAATAATAGACCTTACGTGCATTCGATACCAACCGACAGAAGAAAACACCAGTTTAGGAACACAGTTAAAGAAAAATACCACAACAAAGGCATTCTCTCGATTCAAACCCTACGGGAAAACATTTTAAGAAAACAGTGAAAGAATGTTCATAGTTCATACTAGTTCAACACGGACACTTCCTGGATGCTAACCCGATATCCAGACGGAACAACGGTTTAAGAACACGGTTATATAACACCACAGAGAAACAAACACTGGCTGCAAAGGGTTTAAGATCAAAATAAAAAATAACAAATGGACACTCCGTGGATTTTAACCCAACCTCAAGACGGAGCAACGGTTTAACACGGGGATGGAACACCACAAAGAAAACCCTACGGGAAAACATTTTAAGAAAACAGTGAAAGAATAATAGTAACAGTGAAAGAATAATGATTTCTAAGTTTCTAACACGGGGACAGAACACCACAAAGAAACGGACCCTGGCTGCAATCATTCCCAAACAATAGATCGAACCTGCAGTTTAAAAACACGGATACAGATAAATAATTCGAAACCTACCAGCAGACGAAATCAACGCTTAAGAATACTGTGATAGAAAAACACTAAAAAAAATTTACACTACCTGCATTCGAACCCAACAATCAGAGGAAAACATCAGTTAAAGAACAAAGTATAATACTAGACTATGGACATTCCTCCCATTCAAACCCAAACTCCCGACGGAACAGAGGTATAAGAAAACAGTTAAAGAATAATACTACAACACGGACACTTCCTGGAATCTAAGTGATTATCATGAATTACCGATGATTCTTACTGGAGATTTTAATGTTAATTTTCGCTACCAAGAATCTCAGCCGTCAGTTAATTTTAAAAAGAAAAATTGGATCTAACTATGAATACTTCTCGATTTCAATCAACAACGCGTTTTGGTACAACGATAGATGCTGTATTTTCAAGAAAGTTAGCAAATTTAGTTTCACAGTATAGTTAACAACACAAACCTATGATTTCATACATAAAATATTAATGACATTCAAGTTCCTATTTCCAATGAATAATATGAATATAACATTTATATAATCTTTGTAAAGTACATGAATAATAAATATAATTAAATTATAATATGATATTTATTTTAAGTCAAAGTTTAATAATTTCAGTGATATTTATCGTAAACGTCAAAGAAGTTTTACTTCAATCGCACGTAAAGATTACACGCACACACTTTTTTTTTTTTTTGTACGGGTGGGAGGGGGGGGGTGTAAAAATCGACATGTGTTTATTCAGATTTAATTTCCTGAAAATTGTAATCGATACCATAAAATTCAGCATCTTTTTCTTCTATGCAACTTTTTAATTTATTCTATGTGTCTGTGATCAATATTTAAAGAATAAAAGACAGGGTCAGTGTTTTTGGGACAACCCGCATATGCATACGGAGAATATTCGGCATACCCGACTCAAAATAGTTTTTGAGACAACCACACTGATCCTTTTCTGCAACAACGATTTATTTCACTACACTGTTTGAATTCTTCATGCTTTATCAGGTGGAATCGTACTAGACTTGGTCAGATCTAAGCTGGCTGTTATGACTTTCTTCAGCTTCTTGATGGCAGCATCAATGTTGGCGATTCCATGGAGTGCAAACCTGCCCAGTCTGACAGGATCCATGGTCGTGAATGGCGCATCTCTAGGCGTCGTTGACATAGGTACGTACGGAGACGGCTCCTGTGTAAAATTTCTTTTTACTAAAAACTGCCTCGCTCTAAAGTTTTAAGGTAATCTTCTATTTATTGATCGTGTAGCTGGTTCAAAATATAAAAGTCTACACTAAAGTCTCATACAAGTAAACAAGAAAGATAAACCCTGCTAAACCTGTCGATTATGAAACATTTTACGCCACAACAATCTTTTTCACGCCAAATTTGGCGATCTGTCGTCGTCCAACTTGGAGAGATTTGGCAGATAATCTAAAAAAAAAGCTGTATATTACTATTAATGTAATTTTACGAAACCCCGTAAAGAACTCATGTCTGTTATTTCCATGAATGTTATTAAGTGAAGAGTAAAACCTTAAACTTTTATATGCTACTTTTGTGCTATGTTTGAAATGGATTAACACATTTCTATACTGCTGTTGAGCTTAATGTCGTGGAATTCTTTTGGGTGCTTCTGCAAAAGAGCTATAAACGTACATACACCATTTTCGATGGGTACATGGTACTACGAAATTTACATCGGAATAAAAATGTAATTTCGAAGTAATCGATGCACACTTAGGCAGTTAGAGCACAAGCGGGCAGACAGTCAAAACAAATTCATAAACATTTTCCGACTTCGCTGGAGTGCGTTAAAACGAAAAAAAAAAAAAAAAAAAAAAATTCAAACACATTAACTATGAAGCATCACTTGTAATAAATATCTGATTTACACATATACTACTGCATAACAAAAAAATAAAGCAAATAAAAACGTCGCTAAAGTATTTCATTCAATACCCACCAGTAAATCGCAAATGGGAATATGGGAATTTACATGTCTATGGCCCCCATGACAACAGATTACAATACTTTGCACACCACTTTGAATAAAAATTGTGCAAACAAGCTCGATTCGGTAGCACAGTGATAATCCAAGCAAGTACAAAAATCTCGATTTATGAGACAGTATTAAATGATAAACCATACCTTTGAAGACAAAGCATGTAGATTTTTAGAAATCACTCTTTTTTTACTTATAAAAAATCAGATTTACGCTCAAGTACAATGAGAAATAAGCTACAGCCCCTCCTCCACTATCAATTTAGAAAAAAATTACGGATGTATTTTATTTTTGAGACAAAGAGGGATAAATAAAAATAACGTTTATGCTTATTCTATCTTGCAAAAGTTAGGAATTTAGGGAAATCCTTTAATACCGAGCAAATATACTTTACAAACCTCTCATGCATGCCGTATTTAGTATTCTTAGTTTCTGCAGTTTCGGCTACGACAAATACTAACATGCGCAAAAGCGGCATTACTTATCTGTCCCGGAAAGAATTGAAAGGTTTGCTACAAAAAGGAGGTAGCTCCTAACTATCCAAGTTTGCTGAAAACTATCAAACTTGTTTGAAGATTCAACACAAACTAAGCGTGACAGGCAGCTTTCATCGCTTGAGTAACACAAGAAGTAAAGACTGGAGCTGCAACCTTTTGGTACCAAACGAAAGGGTTATTTATTTCTTTACTGTGAGGGTTATTTATTTCGTTACTGTACAAAAAACTGGAAACTCCCTCTCCTTTTCTCAACAAACCCTTCGATTTGCAGTAGAAATAGAGTATGCCGACTATACGTGTAGTAATTACTAACATTTTGTATATGAATTTAAATGCCTGACAGTCTTAAAAACCTACAATACATTAGCATTCATATGTCTTCTTGAGCCTACAAAACTTGTGAGTGTGACCCATTTTATGTATGTGCAAAAATCTCATCCTCCTTCCACATTTCTTTAAACATAATAAAACAATTTATACTTTACATTCAATAGGATGCAACGTCGTTTGTCTAACACTTTGGGGAAATGAGAGTGGACCTTATTACCAAGCCCTGCACTTCATGTTCGGATTGGGAGGTCTCGTGGCACCCCTCATAGCAGCTCCTTTCCTCGGCGCAGCGATCTTGATGTCTTCTCCTGCAGAGAATGCAACATACCTCAATCGGGCCAGCGAGTCAGGCAACTTCAGCACCAGATCATTCATCCACTACAACAGCACCTCGGCACCGGTAGACGACACGACGGACATAATCTACCCCTTCACGATAATCGGAGCATTCGCCGTGATGGTCACGGTCCTGTTCTTGGTGGTCTCCATCATTTCACCGACGGAAGAGAAGCGACCAGCTTCCACGAATTCCAAAGACAACAAAATAAGAGTCCTACTCCTCTGTGTCCTGGTCTTTCTCAACTTCTTGCTGTTTCTAGTGGAAACGGGGATCGAAGTCGGATACGCTCAGATGCTGACGGCTTTCGTGGTGAAAGGAAGATTGAAGCTTCCGTCTGCAACCGGTTCCTACATGACCTCGGCGTATTGGGCTGCGTTTACCATTTCGAGACTGGCATCGGTGTTCTTAGCCATCAAAGTCAACAATTTCACGCTGATAGTGTACGACTTGAGCATTACCATGGTCGGCTCCTTTGTTCTTTTGTTCCTAGCCTCGTACGAGTGGGCGATGTGGCTCGCGTCTGTTCTTTTAGGAGCAGGTATATCGTCTGTATTTCCAGCAGCAATTGCGTGGCTGGATTCTTATATCAATGTGACAAATAAGATAGCTTCTTTTTTTATAGCAGGCGCAGCCTTAGGTGAAATGCTAATTCCTTTTACAATTAGTTACTTCATAGACGTTTTCCCCGACGTACTAATCTACGTAGTGTTCGTGTCCTGTCTGTCTACAACGGTTATGGTTTTCATCTTGTTCGTGATTTTAAGGAAAAGGCCACGAAAGGACACGGACGAAAAACAACAAGAAACAAACTGCTCTGTAATAAGTGCATCGGCTATAAACACGTGACATACTTTTTTACAGAATTCACTGGACTATCTATCGCTTTTCTCTTTCAAAACTAACAGTTCAATCCTTAAATTGCATTATTTGATTGAATCCTAATGATTGAATCCTTATAATTGCATCCTTAAATTATTATTCTTTATTTGAATAAAAAAAATCCAAAATTCATTTTATTGCAATAAAGTCGCACAAATTAATCTACGTATATTTATTTTTATGGGTCATTCTCAAAAGCTGTAACAAAATCATGTTCCTTCTGAATGAAATTGTTATTTTTACTTTCCAGATGTATCATGTAATTATTTTCCAAACATGTAATTGTAAGAAAAGTATTGTAATGATTAAAAAACTTGACTATGCGATTTTGATGTACTTACACGCTTTTGAGTGTTCTGAATTCACATATGCCACTTTTACGACGATGTATATATGTAATACGTATGTATGTGAGTGAACACGATAGCTCCTAAACGGTGCATTCGATTGAGCTCAAATTTGGTATATAAATTACAGACCACTCTCGTATGGCTGTTATTCGTTTTGTTGTGTTAAGAAAGCATGTTTTTTTTTTCTACATGGCTACAAAAAAGATTTTTTATACATCACCTCCGATAGACGCAAATCATTTAAAGTGCGCTAGTGTCTAAATGGTGCATCCGAATAATTCCAAACTGGGTATACATATATTACAAGTCATCGTCGAAAATCCTGTACAAAATTTGGAGTGTGTGGGGCTAATTGTTTTTGTACAGGGCTATAAAAGAGAATTCTTATACAGTACGGCCTACAGACACATGCTTGGATACGACTATGTGTTTGAAAAGTCGAGTGGAGTCACTCCAGATTTTTTTCTATTGTTATTGATAAGGGTGTCTATGATTTAAATCAGGACCTGCTCCATGGATTGTTATTGGCTCCGAAAACCTGTTCCTTTCACCCCCCCCCCAACCAGAGTCACGTTGAAAAACAAGTATCAAAATCCATTAATTCAATATAGGAATTAACTGTGAAAATTTAATTATTCCAAATTTATTTCAAACTGCCATAAACATGATACCAGAAAATGTTCAGTTATAATTAATTTAATAATTGATTTTTATCAATATGTGCCATCATATTTCCAAGAACTTTTATTTGATAATCGTTTGCTTCCACAGTATTGTGAGCGCTTATGTCATGTCCACAATAAGTTTCACTGGCCAAAACTACACAAAAATTAAGTTACATGAAGAGTTTTTCTTTTTTGTAAACAGTGTGTTAGATTTTTTGAAGGAAAAAACTGTTCACCTTAGTCAATTTTTTGTTTAGTTATCAATCGAATTTGTTAGGGGCATGACATACACGCTCATAATACTGTGGAATCAAATACTTGCCTTTCATATGTGTACCGTCATATTTTCAAGAACTTTAATTTGCAAAGAAACTTATAAATACATATTTGAAATTGTGTCGTAACATCCATCAATTAGTCTTAAATATATTGTTTGTAAGACTATGTTACTTAAAAGAACGCAGTGTACTTGATTCGCCCTTGATACGTATACCTTTACATTTCTGGGGTCCGCAAGCTGAAAGAGGTTATGCATAATACTATTATTGTTAATGCAACTTATTAACATTTCTGTGAAGTTTTATTTCCGAAAACTTCGCTTTTAAATTTATGAAGTAAGTCAATGGATGATCAGTCAATTTTGCTGCGCTTCCAAAATCATGCATTTGGGAGAAAATTATTTTGTTTGCATACCAAAGAAATAGTTTATTTACATATTTATACATTCAGCAACTAGATTCAGCAACAGATATATCTGTCACTTGTCTATACTTTTATATAAATTATTTAAACTTATTTAATAAATCTGAATCTTAGATTTTTTAAATCTGACTTTTAAAAATCTGATTTAAATTTAAATTTATACATTCAAATACATACATTTAAATTTAAATTTATACATATTTATACATTCAGCAACTAGATTCAGCAACAGATATATCTGTCACTTGTCTATACTTTTATATAAATTATTTAAACTTATTTAATAAATCTGAATCTTAGATTTTTTAAATCTGACTTTTAAAAATCTGATTTAAATTTAAAAAATCAGATTTTTTTTTAAATCCGATTATTTTGACTTTTAAAAAATCATGATTTTTTTACACCTTGTTGTTGATAAAATTGATAAACACGGATAAACAGCTCGGAAAAAAATGTTTTTATTTGGTCGTGTTCGTCGTACAGCAAAGTTATATGTACAATTCGTTTGCAAAAAACGTAATATACATTCATTTTCGAGTAATCTAATTTGCATAAGGGGTCGTGTTCATATTTAATTCTGTATCAACTTTATTTTTCTCAATGGCAACATTCTATTTTGACTTTATTAAACGAAACCTTCAAATTACCCTAAGTATAAATTTTCACCTATTCTCTACGATAATTTCCGGAGATATTGGGAATTCTTTTTTGCGCGATTTTAAGGAGTTTTCTGCAAATTGAAAACCGCTATAGGTATTTAGGTTTCGAAATTTTCGCCTTTCATTAATTTCGCTCGCGATGTTAAAGGAAATAAATGTAATTTACAAGGAAAATACTGTTTCTAGTCTTAAATTTTTTTGTTCGAAGAATATCAGGAGTAAAAATTAGAACATTTAGTCAGTGGTCCAAGGACCAATGACTCCGTAACATCGCTGATCCGTAACATTTATCACTGGTCCGTATACATGATTTTTAAAAATTGCAATACGGCTCTTACGATTTTGAAAATCTTTCTAATTTTGAAATTGTTATTGAGTATTTGAAGGTTCTCTTAGACAGGTGAAATATTGCTAGGAGTGAGAGGCTGAGTATACTAAGCAATCGTGAAAGAGAGTACTAAGCAATTGTCTCAGAACTTCCTAAAAAGGGGATGAACTCAGATAATAGTTAGTTTAAAAGAAAGGGGCGAACTTTTGAATTGAAGATCCCTGCCTCACCTCAGTCAGCAGCAATGAATTTTGTTTGTGTAACACTAAAATTAATATACAAAGAAAAAAGTGCAGTTTCACTTACACCGCACATACTGGGGACTGTGGGACCTCTTCAAAACTAGGTAGAAGCGCGGAATAGTACAGATTTGGTAGAAGCAGAAAGATGAAAGGATAGACGATAGAATGTTATTGTCCTAAGATTGTGGGTAGTTACTCCGGTATTTTATTCGTGGTATAGTTTAAACTTTTGTGAAAAAAGGAGACAGCCGTAAAATTCTTGCTTTAAAATATAACTAACACAAATACCTAAAAATCAATTTCAGGGTTTTTTAGAATTCGGACCCAAACGGGCGTATGAGGACCAAACGTTCTTTTCACATTCCCTTTCATATCTCAAAGGAAAAAAAAGACACAGCCATAAAATTCTTGCTTTAAAATTCAACTAACGGCAATACCTAAAAATCACTTGCAGGGTTTTTTTTAATTTCGCATCCAAACGGTGGTAAGGGTCTAAAACGTTATTTTCCCGTTTTCCTTCATATCTCAGAGAAAAAAAGTGATAGTCATAAAGTTCTTGCTTTAAAATGTAACTAACAGATATACCTAAAATCATTTTCAAGTTTTTCTTTTCTTTTTTTTTTTTAGAATTCGTGTTCAAACTGGCGTGAGAGACCAAAACGTTATTTTCATACTTGTCATCATATATCGAAAGAAAATACAGAGAGCCATAAAAATCTTGCATTAAAAAGTATCGAACAAAACTTCATAACAATCTTTTCAAAGGTTTTTAAAAATGGACCTCAATACAGTGTGGTTTACGAAAGGTGTTTTTCACGTATTTTTTAGTTCTTGGGTGCTGTTAATTTCGGACAAAATTTTTGTCCACCTGGTGAAAGGGCGAATCAGTTTCCAAGGTTTGCCAGATGAATTGTGAACAGTCTCGCAGGTTTGATATTTTTGGTGATTTATCGCCAATTTTGGCATAAAAAATATTAGTCCCCAAAACTGGACCCAGCTTATCGATATCTTCTGTATTTGTCGAGAAATCTCATAACCCTACTGTCTATTTAATTGGAATATTTGTGTTTATATTCGTGTAAGTAAAGTTGAAGTATAGTTTGAATATACCTGGCGAGGAATTTAGAACACCAAAACAATTTTAATGTATGCTCCTATAATAATTACTTTAAACGAAGTATTGGAGCATGGAGGGAAGGGAAAGTATTTAATATAAATATGTAATTTTTATAGATAGGTAATTAACTTTTAAGTGTAGTAGTTCTACGGAGTCCTAGAACTACATTACTTAATTAAATCATTGTAAACAAATTTGAAGAAGCATTTTAAGGAACAACAAAAACAAATACGGCACACTCGCGGATTATGATGCACATTCCAAACAGTAATTTTAAAAATCAAGTACAGTTAGAATATGCCTAACGAATATTGTAAAAGAGTTTTTGTAGACGATTAAATCTATACCCAAAGTATATTCAATATTTATTGACTTATTTTCCATTTGTATTAGTTGGTTTAACAGTATCCATTCCGTGCGAAGAACAGGTACTTCTAGTAAAATTTTAAGCATGGACTTTTTCAATTCCTACTATTAGGTCACACTCTCCCTATATATATATATATCTTGTACAAATTTTTAATCGTTAATAAAATACTTTTTTATTCATCCACTCAAGTTCAAATACATTTTTTAAAACTTGTAGTAGATGACACTGGATGTTTATCCAGTTTTGATTCCAGTCAACTGGATAATTTATCTACAGTACCGCCCAAAAGATTCTAAATACACTGCTCGACATTGAAAATGCAACACCCATAAGGAGTGGCCAGAAAGTGTATATTATAAACTCGGCAAGCAGAGATAAGATGAGACATCAGTGAACAATAAGAGATCTTTATTTGAAAATGATATGCATAATACAGACGAAGAGCAGCGTCGTCTTAGGTTGTCGGACATCACACCGTGGACGGCGATACACGAAACAAAACGTCTAGGTACTGAGTGAATAAGAGTACAGATGGCGTCCTGAGGAATGCTTCTCCACTCCCTGTCAACCATTTGCCACAGTTCGTCTTCTGAATGGACTAGTGGTAGGGTCTGCAAATGGCGTCCCTATTTGCAGCCACTAGTAATGCAATCACATTACAAATGTGTTTGATTGGTGCAGTGGCGGATTAATGCAAGTTTGTCGGGGGGAGGGGGGCAATATGTTCGTCGGGGGGGGGGCGGTTAGTTAGAAGATTGACATATTCCATTTTATGGAAGTAAAATAGGATCTTTTACATTATTTCTTTTTTCTCGGGGGGGGGGTCGGTCGACCCCTCTGCCCCTCCCCCTTTAATCCGCCCTTGGATTGGTGAAAGATTGGGAGAGTACGGTGGCCAGGGAAGCGTCTGTACACCTTGCAGAACACGTTGGCTGATGCGAGCAGTATGGCATTGGGAACAAGGGCTTTGGGAACCGTTTGAAGGTAGGCGAGTGTCACCGGCCGCAGCACATCATCCACATATCGTTGAACCGTCATAGTGCCCCGAATACGAACGAGAGGTGACCCGGAGTCATACGCAATTGCTCCCCAAACCATGATGCCACGTTGACGCGCAGTGGGGTGGCCTACAATTGCTGCCGGATTGGACCTGTTTCCACGTCGACGCCACACTCGTTCGCCGCGACTATCACTGGAGAAACAGAAGCGTGACTCATCTGAGAACACGACCCTGTGCCATTCTGTCGTCCACGTCGCTCTAGCCTAGTACCATTGCAGTCGTTGGCGTTTGTCTTGTGGAGCCAATGGCAATCTCCTTAACGGACGCCATGAGTGCAGTTCACTAGCAGCCAATCGACGGGAAATGGTTCTGGTCTATATAGGAACATTCAAGGTGTCTTGAACATGTCGCAGAATGGAGGTTGAAGTAGCTTACGGGGCCGCCACCGCTTGTCGGTGGATGCATCGATCCACGTATGCTGACGTCACTCTGGCTGACCGGCACCCCTTAAACGTGCCACATTTCCTTGTTCCAACATCTTCAACACAGCCGGTGTACAGTGGACACATCCAGGTGTGTGTCTGCCGAGATTTGCCGAATGGATCAACCTGCCCTTAGTCTGATCACCATGCCACTCGTAAAATCGTCTGTCTGCTGGAACTGCCTCCGTTGATGGCGGCCTGGCATTCTCTGGTTACACGTGTCCTCTGAGACAAGAATAAAATTCCTACGACAATTTTTCTAGCAGCAATACTTTCACAAAAAATGTCCGTTCTACCGGTTCCTTCTCGTATATTGTTTTCCACGTGCACTGGCGAGCTGCCAATTTTACATCATTAGCATAACTCGACAAGGTGCATTTACCCTGAAATTTGCATAATTTTCTGACCACTTCTTCTTGGTGTTGCATTTTCAATGTCACGCAGTGTACATTACGCTCTATGGGCCGAAATTCATTAAACTCGCATATCTCAAAAACTATTAGACGTAGAATGTTGAAACTTTATATTTAGGATTGTTGTAACATCTAGTTGTGCACCTTCCCTTTCGGTCACATTCGACTGGATAGTTTATCTACAGAGCTGCCCAAAAGATTTTAAATATATTACGCTCTACGGGCAGAAATTCATTAAAGCATATTTTAGGGGTATTAGGCTATTTCAAACGACTCAGAAGTGATATATGCTGTTAAGGGTCACAAAATGAATTTCTTCATTGAAAAAAAGTGTCTTTATCAATTTTAGTTCTTCTACAGGAACACTCAAAAACATTTCAACACATTACGGTCAATTGCAGTGAGTATTAGAGACATTCATCCATTTCAAGTACAATACCGTCCTACCATATAGTTAGGTAATGATCCGATCACGGTCACGTGCCTCCCTCAAGAATTACGCCAAAAGTCGCGAAGCTTGGCGACTTTTGTACGTGTGTATGTATTTTACTCTCAAATCTCAAAAACTATTAGTCGTAGAATGTTGAAATTTCATATATAAGATTGTTGTAACATCTAGTTGCGCATCTCGATTTTTGGTTCCAATCTACTGGAGAGTTTATTTACAGGACCACCCAAAAGAATTTCGATACAATAATGTCTATGGACATCTTCAATATATTACATGTGCAGTCAATCATTGTTTGGCCCATGCCCAAAACCTCGCCATTTATCGTCGACCTTGGCGAGTTTTGCCGAAATATGACCAAATTGGCGCCAAAAATTATTTCGCATTTCGCATAACTCTAAAACTTTAACCGTAGAATGTTGAAATTTTGTATTTAGAAATTTTGTATTTTATTTTGTATTTTGTATTGTAACATCTAACTGTTCATCTCGTTTTTTTCAATTCCTACTATTAGTTCACACTCTCCCTATATATACTTATTCAAATTTTCAGTCGTTAATAAAATACTTTTTATTCATCCACTCAAATTCAAAAAGTTTTTTGAAATGTTAATTCATTTATTCAATATAATTAATTAAATTTAATAAAAAGTAACTAAAATAAAACTTTTCTTCGTTGACCTAAGTAGGAATTCACTTTAAAAAGAATTATATATTATTTGTTTTTTATTTAAGAGAAACGAAAAGTATCTTTAAGGAAATATTTGATGTTTTTATATATATTATTGCTGCAAATGAGACTTCCTAAGTAATTGAACATGTCAAAAGTGCATTGATTATCGTTCAATCGATTTTCTTAGTCCACAAACTGCTATGGTACCAATCGATTTTCATGATGTATGTGTCAAAAATATTTTTTCCCAGAACGCTTACTCTAATTTTAAGACTTTAATAAATTAAACTATATTGATGTAGCATGTTTCATTTTAGTTCACTTCTGATCGATTTCGAAAGAAATAGTTTATATTGTGCGTATACAAAAATTTTAATCGGAGAATTCAATATTTTCCATCTATAAGACTAATATTTTTCGCTTATCATACTGATGATTGCTAGGCAACTGTTGTGAAAATAAGTGTAGAAGCAAAGACAGGTTTTAAATAATTCAAAATTAATGCACGCAGTCTTTAGTGAGCAACCAGGTGTCGCTGCTCCTTCGATTGATGTGATGAATTATGTAGATATCTTCAGGATTGTACATTGATTGTAGTAATCGAAGAAACCTGGTAGAACTTTGGCATATACTAGCAGGAAAGTTTATTAGTGAAGTTTTACCTTTGAAGTTTTCGTCTAGATAAAAAAGACAGCGAAGTAGATTGCGTATAGTACAGTAAATAAAATGAAAAAAAAAATGAATTGGTTTTTCTTCTCACGCGTACGAACCAATGAAACACTTTTTCAAAAACTTCCAATGCATAAAAGGGAAAGTGAATTCAGTGCCATTCCGAAAATATTCATGCTATATGGTATAGACATAGGTTTTTCTAAGGGTTCGCGCCTCAAGTGCTGCACTATTTTGATCTTTAAAATGTCTGCAATAATTTGTTATAGCTATTGTTTGGTTAGCGCAATACGTTCTTTGATCTTTCCATCAGCACTGATTCCTACCCAGGAAACATTAGTGAGATATATACTGACATCTAGCGCTCCAGTTCTGTGGTTCCTTATGAATGGACGCAGGAAAGCTATTTCAATCCTCGTTGATAAAATGTTGGAACAAGAAAGATATTTTCAGGTGGCATCGTCCAAGACCATGAAATTGGTCACACTAGCGTGGCTTTTTGCTGTTCAGGTCGCACCCTGTCTGCCTAGAATATATACACTCGACGAAGTATCTTATTTTCGCCTAATAAAACGCGTGACATTCAATCAATATGAGATAAAAGAATTCCACGTTTCCAGTTATTTTGTAATCGCATTCCTACAATTTTTGCTCCTCGCTTATGTTCACACTTTCTTGTGCTGCACCGCTGCCTTCTACATCACTTGCTGTCGCCATTTTCGCGATGTAATCGTCAGTTACGTGGAAACCAATGCGAAACTGACCTCTTCCAAGGCCTTCTCGAAAGAAAGCACCATCGCCCGCTTTCACCTCTACGATTCGATACTGGACAGCCTGAATGATTTTGAGTCTTGCATGACCGTTCCCTTATTCCTAACTTTCACCATCAGCGTGTTCGAAACATCTTACGCATTGCTGCTGCTTCTGAGGAAGCCCGAACATGCCTTGGTAATAATGCTTGTGCTGCCTTTCTTGATACGTGGACTGGTCACTTTCTGCTGGGTTTCGCTGGCAGCCGCCAAGGTCAATGAATGTGACACAGCCGCGAGAATTTCCAACGAGAAGATGCTCAGAGGTTTCTTCGGCGTCGGAAATCTCTCGGAGCTGGACATGAAAATGAATTTCTATTTTGCCATCAGCAAACCTGCTTATGCTCTTTCCGGTTGGGGGTACTTTAAATTTAGTAAAAGCTTCTTTCTAGCAGCGCTTGGATGCATACTCACATACACGCTCCTCATTTTTCATATGTGAATTTATAGATGCAGCACTGATAAAAGGATAAATTTCCAACATCGATCCATCGATCCAATATACACGGTGATTACAAACGAATATCCCAACTATCCCCCCCGGTATCTTCAAAACTAGGGATGGGAAAACTTATTCGGTCGCGGGCCAAAAATCGAAGAAAAAAAAAGTTTGGCGGGCCAAGATAAATTTTTCTAAAATTTAAAAAAACTATATATAAGTTTTTACTCATTAACAATTTAAATATGTTAATGAGATGAATGAAATTGCGATTTCATTTTTAAAAGTTCCTTATATTGAGGTTCGAAGTGAGATATACTGATTCTAAGGAACGAGGCTAAATGGTCATGTGTCAGTCTACTTCTGAAAGATTTCTTTCTAAGGTTCATAGTTGAAAACACTTGTTTACATATATAAGATGAACCAAACATAGCACTGATTTTCTGGGCGTGAGATATTAAATTTGGGAAACTCACTTTCGATAATGATTTGTAAAACTCTTTGGCATATTTTGGCATATTTAGAAACAACTGCTTGAGATGTTTGTTAGATTGCAACACAATGAATTCAAGCTGCAAATCTGACCTCACTGCATCACAATTTACGTTGAAAGGCATGGTAAAAATATCCAATTCTGTTTGAATGGTACTGAAATCTTGAAATCTGAGTTCGAACTCAAAATGCATTTTTTTCAAGCCATCTTCATAATTCTTAAGCTTCTCTTCATTTACTGAGGGTATTGAATTTAACCTCGAGAAATGAGACAAGTCGTTCTTAGCTAGCTGCCAAGCAAACAGTTTAAATTTTAGTTTAAACTCTTTGAGATGGCCCCAGATATCGTCGATAAATTGATTTTTCCCTTGCATCTTGACATTCAAGTTGCTATATGACAAAGAAGATCTGTGAAAAATGCTAAGTCCGAAAGCCATTCTGTATCTTCTAACATTTCGCACTCCGCAGACCACTGCTTCTCATAAAAGAACAACCCAATGTCGTCTTTCAGCTGCCTAACTCGCTCAAAAACACATCCTGCACTAAGCCACCTTACTTTTCATGTAATACAGTACATCAGAGTATTCAGGTTGCACCGACTGAAGAAAATCTCGAAATTACGAGTAAGCCCACGAGATCGAATCGTATTTACAAGCTTCACGACTGCGTCAAGCACGGGTTTCATATTCAATGCAGATTTACAAAGAGCATCTTGATGTAAAACACAATGTAGAAAAACAACATTGTTCCCGGGATAGTTTTGATTAAAGAGTCCAAGAAATCCAGATTTTTTTTTCTATCATATTTGGTGCTTCATTAGTCGTAATCTTATATAATAAAATCCCAGAGTAAACATTCTATGTATGTAGGTAGGTAGGTTTGTGACCTCCGATCTTCTTGCGCGCGTCTCTCGATCGCATTGCGCCGAGACGGTTGGTCGCAGACCTACCGAATTTTGCATACGGCTTCACAGGGACAGATCCTAAGACGCCTCGGAGCGATTTTTCCGAAATTCGAATTAAAAAATGTTTTATTTTATGTTTTGTCCGATTTTTAGCGATTTTTCTTGCATAATACGTAATAACGCCGGTCATTGCACTCGCAATAAAACGACATTTGCATCATCGGATAGAGGAGAAAATTTTCTTTCGAAAACAGTTTGTTTTGACTATGTACCATATTTTGCCGATTTTTGAGAATTTTTAAAAGGAATTTCTCTTTTGACGACGTTTGCATAAAAATAATTTTAAAACTGTTGCATCTTTCATTCTATCTGTCCTAACTTTTTTATATTTCGGCAAAAGACGGAGCATATATTTCGTCCACTTTTAAAAGAAGAACGGAGGAAAAATATAAATTAGGAGATTTTTTACGAACTTTTATGTAAAGAAGGATTTTGAATTCAATAAAACCTGTTTCAAGATTTCGGTATGATATCTTCTGCTATGGTTGTCTGGGAAACAGTAACGATGAATAAAATTGCCATTTGAAAAACATAAATAAAATGACTTTAAAATAACTGAGTTTCCACATGTGAAATCTACGTCATTTTGATCTAACGAGATTAAAACCCCTTTCGAAACTCAATCAAAATAACGGGCTCACAAACAAACCATACGCCACGCACGAAATTATTCCCTATTTTATATTACGTTGCCAGAAAAAGAATTGAATGCTGTTTTTTCAACGATGAATTATCCAACATTATTTTCGATATAATTTTTAAACGGGACACGTTTTCGAGTCGCAGGAAATATTTTACGTGCTAAATACGCCAATCTAACAAGAATTATGCATAAAAATGTATGGAGAGCTGTTTTAATGGCAGCCAGAAAGTGAAATGATTATCGTTTATACTAATGCGTAAATTGCAAAGAATCACCAAAGAATAAAAAACTACATTAGTGGCAAATAGCTAAACCGTTTCTTTAAATTAAACATTAAAGATGTAAAAATGAAAATATATTCGTATCAGTAAAGGATACTATAAGTAATAGTTATTAGATATGCTAGGGCAATATTGATCAAAGCATAACATACCGCGTTAATAAATATTTCGTGAAACTATTAGTTTCTTTTCGTTTTTCAACAGCCATCTTACATCACAGCTAACTAATCATTAAATAATTCTACATCGCGTTAATATATCCCGCGGTAATTGCAACAGAAAATTCTGTACCTGAACTTTTTTTTTTCTTGGAGAATCTGTTTTGTCACAAGTAGTTATGATCACATTTTAGGAAAATGTTCTCTTCTTGCCTTGCGAAGAGCGGGTACACACAACTATTTAATTATAAAATAAAACGGTTCTTCAAATCATGTAATATCTAAGGTATTAATGGTATAACTTAAATCTAAAAAAGAGTATGATGTAGAAATGAGACATTTTGAAAGTTAGAAATTTTTAGGAACCGTCACGCTTTTCTTTTTCTGATCTCCAATGACACCGACATAGTTTTTTGTTTCATAATATTAACAATGTTCTCAGATCAGTATTTATACTAACTTTACGAATAACTAATGAGTAACTTTACGCCAAGAGTCAAATCATTTTGTTTATTTTTAGATTCCACATTACTGGAATCAATTCGAATTATACATGTAAGAAAAAGTTCTGTTCCCTACCGTGCGGAGAACGGGTACGCAGCTAGTATTACATATATTTGTTATAGGCACTTTCAAAGTTAAAAGCCCTTCCTGAAATTCACGAAAAATATCACATCCCGTTGTAGTTCCCTTTAAAGAACGCATGCACGCCAGTTCCTTGGTAATTTCAAAGCCTTATCAACACCCATGGGCGCTGGCAGCATAGGGCAAGGGGGGCAGTGTCCCCCCCCCCCTTGGGTTTTTGTATGCAGTGTTTTCCCTTGCTTTTTTGCTCTTTCCAACATGGTAACCATACGTTGAAGTAGTCTTTGCCCCCCCTGGAGTAGTCTTTGCCCTCCCCCTGGGAAATATTCTGCCGGCGCCCATGTCAACACCTCTTATAAATAATACTAACTGACCAGTATCATTTATATCAGTGCATTCATCCATAGCTATGGAGCAAACTTAAACTGGCCAATCTTTGACTCTAATTGTGATGTCAATTTTTTATCGATGGCTTCGTTTCTAGATGTCGCCGTTTTTCGAGGTAAGCATACAGTCTGAAAATTATTTTTCTTGTCTGGACATAAAGCATCACAAACTTGGAGCATGCATTGTTTAACGAACTCATTATCACTGAGAGCTTTATTATTTTTAGAAATATTGTATGCTACAATGTAACTTGCATGTGCAGCTGATTCTTGGATAGTATATTTACCTTGAAAAAATTTTGTCGGCCTTTTGTCTTTTACCGATTAAAAGCTGTTTGTGCTTGCTGTTTCCGTCGATTTATGTTTTGTAGAACAAAGTAAAAAGATCATCAGTCCTTTGAATAAAAGGAAGAAAAAAAATAATATTTAAACGAAGTAGAAAAAGAGATGGATATATAATATATAAATATATGTTTTCTTTTAATTTCCGTATAACGGACAGATTAAAATTCTATCCTCGGGCAGAATAAAACTATCCGGCGGGCCAGATTTGTACCGCGGGCCGTAGTTTGCCCATTCCTGTTCTAAACAATACAACGGTAGCGTTTTATTCTACACATCGTTTTGATCGAGAAGTTATGAGTTTATGGGACACAAAACAGATTTCGACCATAGAGGAGAAATAGGTGGAGAGAGCGTCCTATTGTATTTTGCGGAGAAAGTTGAAGTTAAGACAGCAATGTTGCAGGGAATGATTAACAGATTTGGCTGTTTGTCGCTGTTTTGCAAAACCGAGCATTTTATTTCTCTGTTGTTGTTGTTTCATGTCCTCCTGGTCCAGGAGCACGTAAACCAGGTACATGACGCCATGTCGTTCTAGCAACGCCTCAAGTCCATTATCCTTTCCACTCCAATGCTGTCTGGCAGAGGTGCCCATACAGTTAATGACATGAGCAGAAAAAATAGGACAAGAATAAGGGAAAGATGAATAGGTCTTCCTTTGTCGACAAATTTCAAACTTTTGATGTGGCCGCTTCGTAGCCTGGCCAATGCAGTCTGTGCAGATCTTATGCCTTCGAACTGCAGAGACAGACCAGTACAATTTCCAGGGTACCAATCGTGTGTGGGAGGGACTCTCCAGTAGTCTTTGCTTTAGCCCTCTGGATAGAAAATATTTCGGTTGCAAAAATCTCGCAAGAGGTGGTAGAAAGAAGAGCGAACTTCTCTCTTCGAAAGATTGTTTTGAAATTTTGACACAATGTTACATTCGAAAATGGACGTGTTTTTATATAACTTTTATAAAGACAGATAAATACGTACTTTATTTGAAAAAAGTCGCCAACCGACTACCTGAAAGAGTTCTTATCGCCTTCTGTTAAGTACTTTGGCATGCGTCAAGATGCAAGTAACCTCGTGGTCTGATCATATGACTGCGAAAATATCCGATAAAAATAGATCAGTAAACATCGTGAGATTAATGTTTCAGATATTGCGAGAGGGACTGGCGTTATTTTCATGTCACGAGTTTAAAAATGCAGTTTTTAAAAATCACGAATTTAGAAGCCCGATTAGGTCAACAGGCTTTCATAAAAAATTATGCAACGAGCGAAATGACATGAGTGGGGACTTGTTTTTCACGAGTTCGATAAATCGCTTTAAATATCAATTTAAATTCTGTTACACAATTTACATCACATGCAAAATTATTTCGTAACTTATCAGATTTCGGTTCTTGGAATCGCTCTTTGAAATTAACAAGATTGATTGATCCCCTTTTCGTGAGACCTGGGTGGTTATTAAAAGCAAATCGGAATCCGGAATTTGCGGATATTGTAGCTAAGTAAAGAACAAATGCACTCCGCGGCTGAACAAATGCGGCTGAGTGCTAGCTTGAAAGCCGATAGTGCTCTGCGAAAAGATAGCTACATCATCATAATGGTGAATATGCAAAATGTTTATTTTCTCCCTGTGATCGTGCCTCTAAAGTACAATTGGGTATATGTTATCCTACAAAACCACATCTCCCCAGACACTTTGTTATACTAAACTTTAATTTTCTATTGAGATATTTGAATATGGCATTTTGATTAATGTTATTGGAATGTATAAGAATAAATAGATGTTATTTGCGGCTCATATAACTTTTAGATTATTTCAGTGTTTGGATGTATTCCATTATTTACCTTTTTTTCAGCGCTACTCTAGGAGTACTTGCCAGGTAGGTTATTCGCGGCACAATCCCACCTTACGATCATCTTTGGCCTTAGCATTCATTAAATTTTAATTATTTCAAAATTCCACCTAGGGGTACCGCCACACCGGAGAAACTTCAAAAATAGTTATGGTCCAGTAACTTTGTACATCGAACCATCGCATCAAATCAGGTAGTTCTGATTTTTTGGTGAGTTCTTTATGGTGTTGACCTAATGAATATTCAAAGTTTTCAACCTCTGACGTCGAACTCAACTTTTTCGAATATCAATATATATATATATATATATGTATATATATATATATATATATATAGCTTTTTCCAATTTTTGACGATTTGAACCAAAAGAACAGTTTTTTCATGGCAACAATTAGCTGCATTTTTAAAGTAGACTAAATTTACCACAATTTGATAACAGAATGGTCACTGTAAGTCCAATAGTTTCTAAGATACAGCCTTTCAAAATTTCTAAAAAATTTTTAATTGTGTTTTTTAGCAATATTATAGTCTATGAATTCCAACCGAGAGAACTTCTTTCGTAAGTTAGCTTTCCTCTTCTCTGATCATAGGATCAGAGTTGAATCACACCCACTGAAAGCGTGGAAGAAAAGAAAAAGCTCAAGTTTTGACTCGTGCTGCGAAATGTTGGAATAAATTACATCAGGATTTTTGCCTCACCCACATTTCTTCCAAAAGATCTCTCGCCCGCCGAGTTGTGTAATCCCAGTGAGAATAGTCAATAAATCGACATCCACACCCGCAATTATCACAGTATTGTACTCTGAGGCTCAGGGCCGTAGCGCTGGGGGCGCTATGGACGGCTCAGCCCCCCCTGGAAAAACCTAAGTCCCCCCTAGGGCAATTAACAGGCACCAGGAATACCTTTTTTAAAAATAAGTTTTTACAGTATCTATCCCTAAAATTAACATTTTCTGCTGTCAAAAATGGAGTTTCACTAGTCTGCACTTCGCTAACTCTTGAAACATCGTAACTTTCAAGAATTTTGCAACACTTGTCAATTTTTGCCCTTTATTTACTGCATCCATGCACACACTAAGAACAACTTCTTAAAAAGAGTCTGAGTGGGTTATACAGTTTCCAGTTTGAATACGTCTGGGAACTTTTGCCAATTAATTTCCTCACAAATCTGACCGCTAAAATCATAAATCTGAATATGGAATGTCGAGGTATCAACCTACATAATACGCTAACGTATGCGGTACCAAAATCAACAATACTTCTACCCTGCGAACAGCATTCCCAATAAGATGTAACAGGACCGTACCAGAAAAAAATTCGGGGGGGGGGGGACAAAGAGGTGAAAAAGGCAAAATTCTTCACAAAAAGGCTTCATCATTATTGGTATGTAAAAAAAATTTTTTTTTGGGTGGGGGTGGGGGGGGACTGGACCCCCCCCTCCTGAGTATGGCCTTGAGATGTAAGCATTAGCATTGACTGGCACTGCACTGAGTAAAGAACAGTTAGGCACGGGGCAGCGAAGCTGGTCGCCTTGACTGCTAGTTTAGAATATCTCTACAATGAGCGTTCCCCGCGATCCGGGAAACTGCAATCAGCAAAGGAGAAAGTGAGAAAATTTTTGGACTTCTCAAAGGACACAAATTCTGTTGACAAGGCCACTTCTAGACGTGCCTTTATGAGAATTTTCTCTTTGGCGCCCCCTCTCCATCTTAGCCATCTCCTCCGTCAGAATTTCCACTGTCATTGTATCATGTTTTGGCGGGTAAACACTAGCGCGACTAGGATGAACGAAGAAACTAATGACCTTACAATAATAACACCAGTTCCTTCTGGAAATAGTCAGTCATTGTTTTCTAAATGCCAAAAATCTCGCCGTTTGTCGTCGACGTTAGCAAGTTTTGCCGGAATATCGCCAAATTTGGCGCGAAAAATAATTTCGAATTTCGCATAACTCTAAAACTTTTTAACCGTACAATGTTGAAATATTGTATTTCCAGCAGTGCATCTTTTTTTTTTTATTGCAATTGACTGGGTAATTTAGTTACGGGGTCAGCCAAGTGACTTGCGTTAAGGTGCATCTATCGCTGGTTACAGTTACAGCTGGTTACAGTCGCAAGGTGCTCTAAGGTTGAATCTATCGCTGAAAACAGATTTAGAATCGGCTTTGCAGCTACAGAGATACCCGTAGAGCTTAACGCAATTCTATGAGTGTCCGTGTTAAATAACCATTTTTGTTATATACTACTAGGAGCAGTAGCGGATTCAGGGGAGGGGCTAGGGGGCTTCATCCCCCCCCAAAAGAGATTGATAAAGGGTAACATTCTGCTTCATTATGCACTTTGAATATGTACAGTGATCTTTTCTAATCACTTAGCTCCTCCCAAAAGATTTTACATTGGTTTAGAGTAAAATTTTGCTTTATTGTACATTTTGTTTGGGTGAAATAAGCTTTTTTCAAAATTTAGCCCCTCCCAAAACAGAATTTCTGGATCCGCCACTGACTAGGGGCCAAGGCCCCTGGACTCGCTACGCTCGCTTTTCGTATGAGGTATTCGGCCCCTAATAAGGCTTACTCGTAAAAAAGGCATAATTTCAACAAAAAAAAAAAAAAAAAAAAAAAAAAAAACGAACGTTGGATCAGATTTAATGTTACCGAACTACATATTTCTTGTTTCTTGCATGTTCCTTGGAAGATAAAAATTTAAACTTCGCCCTATTTTTAGTTATCTGAAAAGCATGGAACACCTTGCGTATTAGCCAATTAGGGCGATTTTTCATAATTTGGCGACTTGCGTATATGTATAGTTAATAATTAGCTCTAAGAAAACAGTGCTTCATATATTTTCTTTGATTAAAACTACGGAACAGCTAGAATAGCTTGCCACCCATGGCGACTTTTAATTATTTGGCGATTTACACATGCTCACAATCTATAATTACTGCTAATGTAAGGTTCCCGGAAAACCATTATCCAATGTTTCATACACATAATCCTTTGCAGATTGGCGTATTTAGCACCACGAATTCTATCATCTCGCCGCGCTGACAAATATCCACTATAACTGTTATAATGGCATAGTTAATGCCTCCAAATATTTCTACTGGTGGCAAATAGTCCAGATGGACAGAACCGGCCTTAAAATAATCTGCATTTTAATTATTTTTCATTTTCAAGATACTGGTTTCTAGCATTTTGGAAGTCGCTCTTTAGATTCACCCTGCTTGGAACTATGGAACTACCATTTTGCTAGATCGTACCTAATGCAGAGATGGCGCTTTTAAAATCAGTTACAATTAGTTATTCTGTTTCGGAAATACTAATTATCGCTCATTCTAAACTCCTGTTGTCTAAGCGAACGTACTATTTGAAAATTGTCAACTTTGTTTAACACACTTTGAGTTATTTATTTCATATACTTTTTAATTTGGCGTAAAATGGGTGTCATTCTACTTTGTCAATTTCACGCGATTCTACATAATTGGAAATGCTTTTTGCAAAGGAATGAATGATTTTATGCCAAATCTGGCAACCATTATGTTTATTTTTTCAGTATTTTATTAATATCTTCTAAAGTAATTCGATTTTCGAAATTTCAGTCAGCTAATCAAGTTCCTCGGAATTTTCCGAATACGTGGACTACTTTGTCGTAACTCAAATCCCCACGGTTTAGGAGGAGATAATCGAACAAGCTCTTGACAGCGGCAGCAGCGTCAGCGGCCGTAACTTTTTTTAGAATAGAGAGACGGGGGCCAAGGCCCCTGGACTCGCTACGCTCGTTTTCGTATGATGCATTCGGCCCCTAATAAGGCGTATTCGTAAAAAAGGCATAATTTCAAAACAAAAAACTTAAGATTGTATCAAATAGAATGTTACCGAGCTACACATCGCTTGGTTATGCATGTTCACTGGAACATAAAAATTTAAACTTCTGACTATGTTTAATTATGTAAAAGCTATGAAAAACCTTGCGTATTTGCCACCCATGGCAATTTTTCATAATTTGGCGACTTACGTATATGTATAATTAATAATTAGTTCGAAGAAACCAGTAATTTATATGTTTTCCTTGATAAAAACTGCAGAACAGCTAGAATAGATTGCCACCAATGGCGACTTCTCATTATTTTGCGATTTACACAAACTAATAACTAATAATTACTGCTCATGTAAGGTTAACGTGTAAATCGTTATCCATATATTCATATACATAATTCTTTCCAGATTGGCGTATTTAGCAGCACGAAATATATCATCTCGCCGCGCTGACAAATATCCAAGCTGTACTATAACTGCTATAATGGCATGGCTAACGCCGCCAAATATTTCTATCGTAGCAAATAAGCTGCACCTAACCGGCTTTACTATAATTTGCATTTTAATTAGTTTTCATTTTCAAGATACTGGGTGCTAACATTTTAAAAACGCGTTTTAGAGTTACCCTGCTTGGAGAGATAGTCTTTTGCCAGATCGTACCTGTACCTGATGCCAAAAGGGCGCTTTTTAAATCAGCTAAAATTAGTTATTCTGTTTTGGAAAAACGAATAATCGGTAATTCTAAACGCCTGTTATCTAAGGGAACTTTATATAACATACTTTGTCTTATTTGTGTCACAAAATTTTAAATTTGGCATAAAAAATTTGTGTCATTCTACTTCATGTTTGTCAGTTTCATGTGATTCCACATACTTGGAATTGCTTTGTTGCAAAGGCATGAATGATTTTATGCTGGCGAAAATTGCCTAGCCTGGCAACCATTATGCTTATTTTTTCAGTTTTTTATTAATATCTTCTAAATTAATTCGAAATTTAAGTCCACTTATCGGCTTCCAGGGAATTTTCCGAATTTGTGGACACCTTCGTCGAAACTCAAATCCCCACGGTTTCGAAGAGATATCAGAACAAGCTTGCGGCAGCAACCGTTACTTTTTTTTAGAATAGAGAGAAATAAAAGGTAGTCCATAATACTTAGGAATAGCGAAGCTTTCTGTTAGTGAAAACATCTTTAGAATCGGTCCAGTAGTCATAGAGATGTCCTTAGCGCGTAATGTATTAGAATTATTTTGATTGTCCATGTAAAAGTACTATTTATGCTATATGCATTAAAGGTAGCCTTTAATACCCAGGAATAACGTAATTTTCTGAGTGAAAAAATGTTAAAAATCGGCTTCATACTTACAGAAGTACACATAGAGCGTAACGTAATTTTTATGAGTGTTCCTATAAAAAAAAAAACTAAGTATGCTATATACAAGAAAGTTAGCCTACAATACTCAGGAATAGTGCAGCTTTCCGTCCGTGAAAAAAGTTTTAGAATCGGTTCATTAGTTCCAGAGATTGTAATGTAAATGGAATGAGTATCCCTGTAAAAGACCTATTTGTGATATATGCATGACAGGTAGCCCATATAATACTCAGGAATAGTGTAGCTTTCTATCAGTAAAAAAAAAAAAATTAGAATCAGTACAGACGTCAAAGAAATACCCATACAGCTTAATGTATTAGAATTAATTTGAGTGTCCGAGTAAAAGAACTATTTAAGTTTTATTTTATTTTATTTTTAAGAAATTCATGAAAAGTAGCCAATTGTTGCAGAAAACTCTGTTTAATTTCTGGGTCCATCGTTCTAAAGTCCAGTAGGAGTAGAAAGTTCTAGTAAAGAGTCCACTTGTTAGGAGGGAAAACGAACTTTATTGCTTCTAGCTGTACAAAATTCACAGACACTAACGGCCAGTAGCTTGCTTTAACAGTCCGCTCAGTACCGAAGCCTTTACAGATGTTGTAATTCACACCCAATAAAATACTTCCAGAAGAAAAATATTCAGTGGAATCTTATGAGGGATTGCGGGAACAGTCCCTCAAAACTAAGCAATGAGGAATTTACACAGCTCTTAAAAAAGGGCTTTTAAAAACATGCAAATTACTGCTTCTATTGTTACGAATTTTCGGGGCAACCCGCTGCCCTGGGGCTTAAAATGGTTTAAAATTCGTATTCTACGCTTCAAATACATAAATTTTGCTTTTTGTTGCATCAAAATCGGCCAATTAGAACCGGAGATATGGAGGTTTCGGTTTGCCATTGTTTTTCAATGGAGGTTCTAGAAATCTCGAGAAATATTAGTCCTAGAGCTTAGATCTCTTCACTTTTGAGGACTTATTTTTGGCGCCAAATTTGGAAATATTTCGCCAAAAGTCGCCAAGTTTGGCGACTTTTTGGTCATTTGGCGCGTTTTTCCCAATGGGGCCTGGAAGTTGTTTTTCCTGCATTAAAAACGCATAATAACCTAACATTTATCTTCTATGACATAATCAAAATTCACGCTTTATGTAGAATCCTCGAGAAATTGACTTCTGGAAGCTGCTCGCACCTTCTACCTCGGATATATATAGAGCAGTTTCAACCACGTGACCGGCACTGGACTCTACCAATAAAAACTCGTTTTTGAAGTGACGTCTGTCCACCAGGAATTTGAATGAACCAATAGAAACCTCATATTATTCCACCAGGAATGAATTGTGACGTAATCTGAAACTGCTCTATAGAACCGCGCATTGCCCCGAAAGTTCAGTGCGAGTTGAACGCTCAATGTGTGAAGAGCTCAGTGAGAGTACCCTTGCTTCGTGAATTGATAGTGCTATAGAAGCTGTGTTTTAGCTTGCTTTATGAAGCTGTTTTCAAAGTGCTGTGTGTAAATTCTTCATTGCTGTGTCTTAAGGGATTGTGTACGATATCTCTTGAATATTTTCATTGAATTTTTGCCCGTGAAAGTGACTTATTTTTGTGTGAGAAATACAGCATTTGTGAGATGCAGCCTTCTATTAGGGAGAAAGTTTTAGAACTTCTATCAAGCGCGTAGCCAGGAAAATTTTTCGGGGGGGGGGGGGGGATATGAACTTATATGTGTATAAATAGTCGGAATTCCATCACTAATCCAAAAATTTCGGGGGGGATATATCCCGATATCCCCCCCCTGGCTACGCCCCTGACTTGTATAAAACTTACAGTGATGTACATAGAATGTGATGTATTAGAATTATTTTGAGCGTATCTGTCAAAGAACTATTTATGCTATATGCATAAAAGGTAGACTGCATATTGATCCAGGGTGTAAGCTGTTTTCACTCCAAATTTTAAGCAAATCCGTTCGGTGGTTTTGCGTAATTGAGTCAAAAACACTCTAACACACAAAAATGCGAAATTTTACATTCATCATATTAGTAGAATAACTTTCAATAAAGAGACATAATTTTTAAAAGCAATGTTATAAAATACGGTATAATAATGCTTTTCAAAAATGTGTCTATAATATACTTTGGAACAATAGACTATACCTTTATTAAAAATCGCTTTCGACAAAGGGGCGTAACCGTTAGAATCAATTAAAATATATACAATATAACAATTCTTTTTAAGAATGTTCGTCAATAATATACATTGAAATAGTGAACTAAACCGTTAACAAAAATGATTTTTAACAAAAGGACGTAATTGTTAGAAATGCAAAAATTCACGGTATAACAATGCTCTTTAAGAATTTGTGTCAATAATATACGTTAAAACAATGACTAAACCTACATTAAAAATTCGTTTCAGCAAAGGGACGTTAATTGTTGGAAATAATGCAAAAAACACGGTATTACAATGCTCTTTAAAAATGTGCGTCAAAAATATGCTTTGAAACAACGGACTAAACCTTTATTTAAATTACTTTCAACAAAGGGGCGTAATTGTTGGAAATAAGGCAAAAATGCACGATATAACAATACTCTTTAAAAATGTGTGTCAATAATGTACTTGGAAACAGTGGACTAAACTTCTTTTTAAAATGACTTTCAACAAAGGGAAAGGGACGTAACTGTTGGAAATAATGCAAAAAATCACTGTATAACAATGCTCTTTAAAAATGCGTGTCCATAATATAGTTTAAAACAGTGGACTAAACCTTTATTTAAAATGACTTTCAACAAAGGGGCGTAATTGTTGAAAATAATGCAAAAATACTCAGTATAACAATGCTCTTTAAAAATGTGCGTCAATAATATACTTTGAAACAGTGGACTAAACCTTTGTTTAAATGACTTCCAACAAAGGGACGTAATGCTTGGAAATAAATCAGAAATACACGGTATAACAATGCTCTTTAAGAAAATGTGTCAATAATATAATTTGAAACAGTGCACTAAACATTTATTAAAAATGACTTTCAACAAAGGGACGTTAATTGTTGGGAATAATGGAGAAATACACGGTATAACAATGCTCTTTAAGAAAGTGTGTCAATAATATACTTTGAAACAGTGGACTAAACCTTTATTTAAAATGACTTTCAACGAAGGGGCGTAATTGTTTTAAAGGCAAATGGTTTGGTTTGTGGGATTACGGCCGATTAGCTACGCGGGGGCTCTAGGCCGATGGGTGGGGTGCCCCCCGTGGGGGTCTTTCTAAGGAGTCCTAACCCGTATTCACGCTAAGTTTTAAAGGCAAAAATACACGTTATATTCTTTAAATATGTGTTTCAATAATATACTTTGAAACCGTGGACTAAACCTTTATTTAAAATGACTTTCAACAAAAGGACGTAATTGTTGGAAATAATGCAAAAATACACGGTATAACTAGCTCTTTAAAAATGTGTGTCAATAATATATTGTTGCGATTTTTCGGGGCAACTCGCTGTTCTGGTGCTTAAAATAGTTTAAAATTCGTATTTTACGCTTCAAATAGTTAAATTTTGCTTTTTGTTGCATCAAAATCGGTCAACTGGAACCGGAGATACGGAGGTTTCGGTTTCCCCTTTGTTTTTCTATGGGGTTTCTAGAAATCGCGAGAAATATTGTTCCTAGGCCTTCGGTAACTTCACTTTTGGGGACTTATTTTTGGCGCCAAATTTAGCGATATTTCGCCCAAAGCCACCAAACTTGGCGACATTTTGGTCATTGGGCGTGATTTTCCCAATGGGTCCTGGAAGTTGGTTTTTCTGCATTAAAAACGCATAATAACCTAACATTTCTCTTCTATGACGTAATCAAAATTCCCGCTTTATGTAGAATCTTCGAGAAATGGACTTTTTTCGAAGCTTCTCGCGGCTACTCCCTCCTCTATAAATACCAGAGCGCGCTGTTCCGAGTATTGAGTAGTGTGTGTTCCGAGTAGTGTGTGAGTTAGCTCCCGCAGTGTGTGGAGTGATCTCCGGTCGAGAGCTGATAGAGCTGCCGATGTATACGGCGCTTTGATCTGAGACAGAAGCGGTGTTGCCGCGTGAATTTTCGAAGCTGTTTTTCCCTTTTGGTCCGAATAGACTGGATAGTTTTTCTACAGGGCCGCCCAAAAGATTTGAAATACTTTACGCTCTATGGGAAGATATTAATTAAAGCGCATTTTAGAGATATTAGGCTGCTTCAAACGACTCAGAAGTGATATATGCTGTTAATTGTTGGAAAATGAATTTCTCCATCGAAAAAAGTGTCTATCATTTATAGTTCTGCTACAGTAACACTCAAACGATTTTCAATACATTACGGTCAATAGCAATTTTAATGACATTTTTGATCCATTTCAAGCACAATACCGTCCAACCATATAAGTTAAGTAACGGTCCGACCACGGTCACGTGCCTCCCTCAAGAATTACACCAAAACTCGCCAGGCTTGGCTACTTTTGGTGTACATGTGTATGTATTTAACTCTCAAATCTCAAAAACTATTAGTCGTAGAATGTTGAAATTTCTTACATAAGATTGTAGCAACATCTAGTTTTGAATCTCGATTTTTGGCTCCAATCTACTGGAGAGTTAATTACAGGACCACCCAAAAGAATTTCAGTACATTAATATCTATGGACATCTACAATATATTATATCTGTGGTCAGTCATTGTTTGGTCCATGCCCAAAATCTCGCCATTTGTCATCGACCTTGTCGAGTTTTGCTAAAATATCGCCAAATATGGCGATAGTCAGTCATTTGGTCCATGCCCAAAATATTACCTCTGTCACCATTCTTGGCGAGTGTTGGCGAAATATCGCCAAATTTGGCGATAGTCAGTCATTGTTCTGTCCATGCCTAAAATCTCGCCCTTTGCCGGCGAGTTTTTCCGAAATATCGCTAAATTTGGGTACAAAAATTATTACGTATTTTGCATAACTCGAAAACTTTTACCCGAAGAATTTTGAAATTTTGTATTTAGAACTATTGTAACATCTAACTGTGCATCTCTTTTTTGACTGCAATGAACTGGGTTATTTATTTACAGGGTCAGCCAAATGACTTAGAATAGATTAAGGTGCATGGATATATTCAATTCATTGAAAGTCTGTGGCCAATGACTACCTTGGCTATCCCCAAAACCTCGGAAACTATCTCAAGCTTGTCGGCTTTTGGTGAAATATCGCCAAATTAAATGCCAGAAGGAAATCTTTCAAATTAAATCCAGCTTGGTGATGTCGGAAATATTTTGATAGAATTCGCTAAACCTTACTATTACTGCAGTATTTTATCTCTTTCAAACAAAATAAGTTTAGAAGAAATGAGCCGAAAATATTTTTGATTTAATAGATGTACAAGGAAGTCATGTGTTGTCCACATCCAGGGGCGTAGCCAGAAATTTTTCATGGGGGGGGGGGTTACGACTACTGCAACTCATATATATGTATACATATGTGTGATAATGTAGTAAAGTATATACATTTTGTATGGCAAAAAATTTCTCATGGGGGGGTTATGACCCCCCTAACCCCCCCCCTTGGCTACGCCTCTGTCCACATCAGATTTCTTCACTGACGGAAAGCTACACTATTCCTGAGTAACATAAACTAAAATTGATGGCATATATCATAAGTAATTCCTTTACAAGGACACTCATATGAATTACACTGCGATCTGTGTGTATGTTTAACTACTGAATCGATTCTAAAATTTTTTCACAAAGTACTATTCCTGATAGGAAGCTACACTATTCCTGGGTATTACAGGCTAACTTCCATGCATATAGCACAAATAGCATATAGCACACCATGAATATAGCACAATCATTCTAATACATTACGCTAGACGGGCATCTCAGTAAATATTGAACCGATTCTAAAAATATTCTCATCAGCAGACAGATGCAAACTGAAACTCAACTAGGACAATGTGCTGTCCTTTTATAGGTGTCGCAGAAGCTAGGAGAAATTTCTCGAATGATCCTCATAAAGCGCCAATTTTGAGTACGTCATAGAAATGCAGTTGAATCGCTAGGCTATTACGTAATATTAATCCAAGAAAACAATATATACTTTTAAACAAACTTTTACCAATTGGAAAAATCCCGCTAAATGTCCGAAATGTGGCCAAGCTTGGTGACTTTTTGGAAAATATCGCCAAATTTGGCACCAAATTAAGTCCCGAAGAGTGAGGTCAGCTAAGCCGAAGCACCAGTATTTCTCGAGATTTACAAAATCCTATGTTAACCAATGGGAAACCCCAAAAATTTCTTATCTTCCGTTCTAGTTAAACAATTTTAATGCAACAAAAAGCAAAATTTAATTATTTGACACGTAGAATGCAAATTTTAAACTACTTTAAACCCCAGAACAGCCACAAAAATTCGAAACAATACATCACAACTAGTTCTTCTGCAGTCCAGACAGCACAGCAAACTTGCATCAAACTTGCAGCAAGCTTGATTTATCAAGTCAGTAAACTTGAATTAAGCTTGAAAATTTCAAGCGTGTAAGCTTAATGCAAGCTTGAGTCAAGTGTTCTAGTTTACACTTGCCAAGCTTGCATTAAGCTTGACATAGCAAGCTTAATAAAAATTTCTTAAATACACGGGGCGCCCGTCGGAGAACTCGCCCCACATATTTTATTTTTCCACGCATTTTCCCCTCTATGCTGAAATTTCAAGTTAATTTAATCTGTTTCCATCACGCGTCCGCGATAGATCTCGGGACCTAAGGGTTGCGAGGCCAACGTGCTATCTGTTCCACCAACCTGCCTCGCGATGGCACGAATAAAGTTTGAAGTGACTTTCATGGTTGTCACGTCGTTTACTGGCGAGATCGATAGTGGCCGATGTGTTGATCTTTTTCTTTTATTTTTCCATGAGATGCATCAAAATTAAAATAATGTTATGTGTGATTTAGAGACTCTACTAATAGGGAAACAAACATAATATAAACTTAACAGCAGCACACGCTTTAAAACTTTCAATATTGCGACACTCATGTTGGGCAATACTGGCCAAAATCGAGATAAACGACTGATTTTGAAATCAATTTCGTAGTATAATTGTATTTTATCATATATGGAAATATAGAATCTTTTTTTTTTTTTTTTTTTTTTAAGCACCAGAGTGCTATTAATTTCAACCTTGCTTTTTGTGTAGACACGATTTTGGTACAATTTTCGCGTCGAGTCACTTTTGAAATGTGTGTTTTTTTAATCAATTGTGTGGAGTTTTTTATAAATATATTTCGAGTATAACTAGAAAACACCTGGCGAATATTGTAAAATAGTTTTAGTAGGCGATTTTAAAATAGATTTTAATTCCGAAGAAGTGTTTTATAGAACAGCGAAGACAAGTACGGCACACTGATAGATTATGATACACTTTCCAAGTGGTATTTATAAAGGTGAAGTATAGTTTGACTATGCCAGGCGAAAATTGTTAAACAGTTTTGGTAGGCGATTTCAATATAGATTTCTATTCCGAAGAAGTGTTTTATGGAACAAGGAAGGAAAACACGGTACACTCATGGATTATGATGCTCATTCCAAACAATATTTAGAATGTCTACGGGATATAGTTGGAATATGCCTTCAGAAGATTGTAAAACAGTTTCAGTAGTTGATTTTAAGATAGATTTCGATTCGAAAGATGTGTTTTACGGTACAAGTAAGAGTTGATTCCTATTTTAACGGCCCCGCTCTCGCCAACCTAAAAAATCCCGCACTTTGGCGAGCTTTGCAGTCATGGGTCTCTAGGACTTATGCACAAGTTTCAACGCTCCCAAAATAACTAGATGAAAACTACCGTGAACAAATTAGCGATAAACGCACCAGTTGAGGAATTTGAAGATACTTAATTATTAAAACTACATTAATTGGCAACCCAAAATAAAAAAAATGTAACGAAATGCTTTACTTACATGTAGTTCCAAATCGCCATTTTAATTCTAAATTACGATTGCCACATAAATACAAAAAATCGACGTGGTAGCTCCATATGTTTAATGATCGCCACCTTGGCGAGAGTCGGGGCGTTAAAGTAGGAGTCAAACCAGAAAGAGAAACACTGCACACTCTTGGATTATGATGGACATTCGAAACAATATTTAAAACCGTGAAGTATAGTTGTAATATACTTGGCAACGATTGTAAAATAGTTTTAGTAGGCGATTTTAAGATAGATTTCGATTCCAAAGATGGGTTTTATGAAACAAGGAAGCAAAATATGGCACAGTCATGAATAATGATACACTTTCCAACTTAATGGAATAAGGAAGAAAAATAGGGACGACGCATAAACTATGATACGCTTTTAATATACAGTACTTTGGTGCGTATTTAAAATCTGAAAGTGTTTCAGATTTTTTATTTTTAATTCTATTGTCAAGTACATTTATGACTGATGATAAATTATTTTGTGGTGCGCCTCATTCTACCACCCATAAAGTGAAGTATATTAACTAACTAAATTGTTTTAATTATATTAAAATTTATTTCTAGGGCTAATTAATTAGTTAATGGAATTACTAATGTTAATTAGATGTAAATAAAACTAAAACTCCCCTCGTGTTACACTTCAGAGGGGCTTATGCGTTTTCTAATGTCCAGGTTTTGTGCGATAATAAAATAGAACACAACTTTTACGAACTTTTCTGAGCAAATTTGAGATAACGCTAGAGAAATTAATGTCCATTCTCCTTCTCGCCTACAGCGACAGATGGCGCCATCACCACACGCTCTCCCTTCCAAGCAGTAATCAAGCTGTATTCAAGCTTGACAGTTCAAATGACTTCGCCAAGCTTGCTGCAAGCTTAAAATGAATTGAACTGTCAATCTTGTATTAATACGTCAAATCCGAAAAAATGTCAAGCTTGATTTAAGCTTATGTGCTGCTGTCTGGGAGCGATACTCATACGAATTACATTACGATCTCTGGAATTAATGAACCGATTCTAAAACTTTCAGTGATGGAAAACAGCACTATTCCTGAGTATTACAGGCTATCTTTCATGCATATATTACAAATTTACACGGATACTCATAAAAATTACATTCTGCTCTAAGGGCATCTATGTAACCACTGAATCGATTCTAAAAAATTTTTCAGTGATAGAAAGCTACACTATTTCTGAGTAACATAGCTAAAATTCATGCATGTATCATAAATAGTTGTTTTACAGGGACACTCATATGATTTACATGGCGATCTATTTGTATGTCTGTAACTAAGGAATCAATTCTGAAAACTTTTTCGCGCTACACTATTCCTGATAGGAAGCGACACTATTCCTGAGTATTATAAGCTATCTCTCATGTATATAGCACAAATAGTTCTTTTACAGGGGCACTTAAAATTATTCTAATGCATTTCGATCTACGGGCATCTCTGTAACTACTGAAACGATTCTAAAACTTTTCACTGATAGAAAACTGCATTATTCCTGCGTAATATAGGCTACCTTTCATACATATATCACAGTTTTTTTACAGAGTCACTCATAAGAATTACATTACGTTTCATTGGCACTTCTGAAATTACAGAGCCGTTTCTACAACTTTTGTCACTGATGGAAATCTGCACTATTCCTGAGTAGTGCAGGCTACTTTTTATGCATATTGCATAAATAGCTGTTTTGCAGAGAGACTCATAGAATTACATTACGTTCTAAGGGTATCTCTGTAACTATTGAACCGATACGAAAAATTTTTTCACTCATAGAAAGCTGCTCTATTCCTGAGTATTATAGGCTAATTTCCATCCATATAACATAAAGATAGCTCTTTTACAGGGACACTTAAAATAATTATAATACATCATGCTCTATCGGTATCTCTGTAACTACTAGACGGGTTCTTAAACTTTTTCACTGATTGAAAGCTACACTATTTCTGAGTATTATAGGTTACCTTTTATTCATACATCATAAATAGTTCTTTTACAGGGCCACTCATAAGAATTATATTAAGCTCCATTTGTATCTCTCTAATGACTGAACCGATTCTAAAAGATTTTCGCTGAGAAAAAGCTACACTATTCTTGAGTAATATAGGCTACCTTTCTAGCACATATCACAATTTTACAGGGACACTCATAAGAATTACATTACTCTTGATTGCCATCTCTGTAACCTCTGAACCGAGTGTAAAAATTTTGTCACTATTAGAAATCTACCCTGTCCTGAGTAACATAAGCTAAAATTCATGCACAAATAGTTCTTTTACTGGAACACTCAAATAATTCTAATACATTACGCTCTATGGGCATCTCTGTAACTACTGAATTGTTTCATATATATATATATATATAAAATTAGACTTTTGTCTGTACATTTCTTGGAATTCAAAAATTTTGCGATTTCTATCCGTTTCAAGCACCCGGGAATCCGATGCAACCCTCAAAAAAAAGTTTGTCTGTCATTCTGTCGTTCTGTCATTCTGTCCGTCACGCTTTTTTTGTTTAAGCATCACGTAAAAACGACTGAAGCGAATGATATGAAATTGGGTGTCATGATAAGTGGTCACTCAATTTAAAACATAGGTGTCGAATTTTTAAAAAAATCTGGATTGGATTTTGAGATTTTGCGAAAATCTTTTCAAACTGCGTAAATTTGTGTTCAAGCATCACGTAAAAACGACTGAATCGAATGATATGAAATTGGGTATCATGATAGGTGGTCACTCAACTTAAAACATAGGCGTCCAATTTTTAAAAAAATCGTGATTGGATTTTGAGATTTTGCGAAAATCCTTTCAAACTGCGTAAATTTGTGTTCAAGCATCACGTAAAAACGACTGAAGCGAATGATATGAAATTGGGTGTCATGATAGGTGGTCACTCAACTTAAAACATAGGCGTCCAATTTTTAAAAAATCTTGATTGAATTTTTCGATTTTGCGAAAATCCTTTCAAACTGCGTAAATTTGTGTTCAAGCATCACGTAAAAACGACTGAAGCGAATGATATGAAATTGGGTGTCATGATAGGTGGTCACTCAACTTAAAACATAGGCGTCCAATTTTTAAAAAATTTTGATTCGATTTTGAGATTTTGCGAAAATCATTTCAAACTACGTAAATTTGTGTTCGAACATCACGTAATAACTGAGGTGAAAAAATGATATTTGGTGAAATGATTGGTGGTCACTCACCTGAAACTATAAGCATCTAATTAAAAAAAAATCGATCAGATTTCGAGATTTTGTGAAAATCATTTGAAACTGAGTGAATCTTTGTTCCCTCATTACGTAATAACGACTAAAGCGAATGATATGAAATTTGGTCACATGATAGATGGTTGCTCAACATAAACTGTAGGTGTCCAATTTTTTAAACATTTTTATTAATTTTGAGATTTTGTGAAAATTCTCTCAAAATACGTTTATATTTCTTCAAACATCGCGTAATAACGACTAATACGAATGATACGAAATTTAGTGATATGACAGGTAGTTGCTAATCTTAATTTATAGGCGTTGAATTTTTAAAATATTTTCATTACATTTTGAGATTTTGCGAAAATCGTTCCAGCATCACGAAATAAAGACTGCAGGGAATGAAACGAAATTGGGTGACATGATAGGTTGTCACTCAACTTAAATTCTAGGCTTTCAATTTCTCAAAAATGTTGATTAGATTTTGAGATTTTGCGAAAATTATTTCAATATGCGTCAATATTCGTTCGCGCATCACATAATTACGACTAAAGCGAATGAAATGATATTACTTAGTTACCTGTAATATTTTAACAATACATAAAAATTATAACTTCGCTTTCTTTACTTCGGCAACATACTACATCCATTCTGTGTACTCCTACAATGCAAGTTCTTGCTTTTTGGAAATTTGCATTCACTAACCCGTCAAGGACGGGTACTTCAGCTAGTATCTATATATACACATATATGCGTGTGTTATATATGTTTACGTGTGTATATATGAAAGCCCCCCTTGGAAAATTTGGAGCCCCCTCTATAAAAACGGAATAGCTAAGGCCCTCCTGAGGCTAGAGAGATAGCTGTTGTGATGATCAATCTGTCAGCATCTTCCTCTGTGTCTTCAGGACTTGAATATTTTCTTTTCCCAATTCCACCTAAAAAAACTCAATGAAACGAATTTGTTTTTTACATTTGGCAAAAACTTCTCTTGAGGAACCTGAACCATGATTATTTTATTGAAGATTATTTCAGGATATGCATATGATTTAGTCCTGCGAATACGCTTAGAACTCTTGGTGCTTTTTTCTGCAGCATCAGTTGGATAGCCATCGAAAACTACCAATATTTGAATATTCCCGCACCGTCAGTGCTTTTTGAAACTCACGAAAAATCCCTATTGGCTCTCATTGCTGAAAACTGTAGATGCAGCGCCATTTATGAACACATTTTGGAAGTAATTTGTTTTAAGATGGGAAAATAAAGTCTTGATTCTGAGAAGCATTATTGTGCGAACCGCATATTCATACAATTTGTTGCTTTTCTTTGAATTTTTGAAATGTGTCAAGGACTTTTTGGACACCCTGTATTATTTTTTATCAAAGAAATTTAATGCAAAACCTTAAAAATTCTGTTCCATACATGTATAAAGCTACAAAAGACAGCATTATAATTTCATTTTAAATATTTAAAAGGGATTTACTTTTTATTTATCAATCTCTAAACGTAATTTAACTTAAAATAAAATTAAAAATGAATTAATTAATATTAAATGATTAAAACAGAAAAAAGGGCATCAAATTTATATTTGGAAAAAAATAACTCATCTATCATAGGTATCTTATCAAAATTATTATACCTTAAATAAATTTTTAAAATATGCATTTCTTTGTAAAAATAATCTACAATTATCAATGTATATACACTGCTCAAAACAATTAAAGGATATTGCGGTTTTAGGTGGATCTTGTGGCTGGAAACTTTTTAGCTATGATTGATACATGGTCGACAGATGTAGTAGGTTATATGAGAATAAATTACACATTTTTGGCAGAAAAAAATGCATTTTATTGCGCATTTGTGTAGAATAGGAAAAAAAACACAATTTGTGCATATGAGAAAAAAAGAATAAGAAAAGGTGTTTTCTTCAAAGGAAATCATTTTCAGTAGGGGATATGGTTTCCACGGACGGCTAGCAACGTTGAACACCTTTGAGGCATGGAGTCAATGAGGCTATTAATCACGAGTTCGGGTATTCTGTCCCACTCATCCAGAAGAGCTCTTTCCAGTTCTTGGAGAGTTTGTGGAGGTTGTTGGCGGCCAGCAACTCGTCTTCCTAGAGCGTCCCAAACGTGCTCTATTGGATTCATGTCTGGAGAACAGGCTGGCCATTCCATTCGTACGATTCCTTCCTCGAAAAGGAAATTCTCCACCAGGTTAGCACGATGTGGCCTGCAGTTATCGTCCATTAAAATGAAGTCATCTCCGATTGCTGCAGCGTAAGGGACTACAATAGGTCTGAGGATCTCATCCCTATATCGGCGACCAGTCAGAGGTCCATCTCGAATGATGTAGAGGTCTGTGCACCCGTCAATGGAGATGCCACCATACACCAACACTCCCCCACCGCCAAAGCTGACAGTTTCGTGCACGAACGCAGGATTATTCCTACTGCCACGGTCCCTCCAGATGAAAATACGCCTATTAGCAGGATGAACTGAAAAACGGGACTCCTCAGAAAAAAGAACATTGCTACATTCATTTCTCCTCCAGTTCACATGCTCTGTTGCCCACTCCCTGCGGTCGCGACGATGCCTTGATGTTAGTCTAACACATACCATCGGTCGGCGAGCATACAGACCTACACCAGTGAGCCGGTTTGGACAGTCTGAGTTGAAACCGTGGTGCCAGTACGGCAGTACCCGAGCGAAGGTGTTGTTGGAGAAGAGTAGCGTTCATATTCCGGTGTCTCCGAGCCGTTAACACTAAGTAACGATCTTCATTGGGCGTTGTTGCCCGTCTACGACCTTGCCCTGGTCTTCGGCCTGCACCTCCAGTCGTCGAAAACCGGTTCCAGATCCTGGAAATCGCACTGTGTGACACTCCAATGGCTTGCTTGGCGCTACTTCGGCTTGAGTTTGGCCCCCTTCTAACCTACCGACAACTGTCCAAGCTTCTGAATCGGTTAAATGACTTCGCTGAGACATCGTACTCATCGAAACAAAGCAGTCACTGAATGCCGATCATGCTTGTCTTCACTGTCTTTTATTCAGTTGAAAGTCCAATTTCATTCACTGCTGCTGAAGCGAAGTTTTTGACGTCGAACTCAAAATTAGCATACTCCACAGTTTGAAAATCAGAAAAATTTGCATTTGTGATTCTCTTCTTCCATTTTCGGCAAAAAAAAATTTCGCTTATATCTTTATTTTATATAAAACTTATAATATCCTTTAATTGTTTTGAGCAGTGTATAAATACGCTAAGCAAAACCTTAGTGTCCCTTTTGCAGCGCATTGCGCCAACGGATGACCGTGAAATTCGGCACAGTTAAAGTTCGTATGGAATTGTTTGTGCGAATGTTAAAATTTTTGTGTAGTATGCTAATGCACGGTAATTTGGCACGCAGTATTTCGCGCCAAGTTGGTCGATGGTTACTTTGTTGTGTCAATTCTGAAATAACAGTACAATAGGGTTATAGTATTAAAACAAAATTTGCAAAAAGTGGAATTATTCCCTAGTTTGGTGATACGCCAATGACTAAAATGTGCTTTAGCAATGTGCTTGGCGACTTTTTTTAGACGGCGATAAGTGCGCGAAGTGTTGTAAATTCCATATTTAAAAGCAGTAGAAAAACCTTGGAGGAGAGAATAATATTTACTATTCGTTCCGGGCAGGTCGGAATCCAAGAGACGCTGCACAGAAACGCGCCAATTTCTTCATAACCTCCCGCCAGGCAGTATGCTAAAGCAAATTTTCTCCAAAAATGTTATTGAAGAAATACCTCAGCAATTAAGAGGGAGTGAAAATAATATTATTAATGAAGTGTATGGAAATATTTCTGAAAACATACTGAAGTCAGTTATAATAGAACCTAAAAATGATGATTGAACTTTTATTAATGTTAATAATCGAATATCAGGCGCGGATCCAAGGGGAGGGCGGTGGGGGCGATCATCCCCTCTTTGGGCGAAGTCCAAAAATCTGTTAATATATTATGAAAGTATAATGAAAATAATGTAGCCTTTTTCTAAGGGGTGTATTGCGGGTACTACTCCGTCCTTTTTAATCATAGCTCATATATAGATTTTATCGATAAAATAATTAATTACATAAATTGGTATAATTGATTATATTAATTAATTATAAAATGATTTTGCGCATTCTACCCCCCTGTTTCAGGTATCAAATTGCCCCCTCCTTGAGTAATTTCTGGATCCGCCCCTGTCGAATATCTGATGAATAGAGAACATATCACCGTAGCTACGGTAAAATAATTTTTTATGATGACAGTGAAATCAATAACTATCCAGTAGAGTTTTTAAATTCTTTGACGGTGAGTGGTTAGGTTTTTTTTTTTTTTTTTTTTTTTTTTTTTTTACTTTTCTTTTTCGGTTAGCCGGGAGCAAGTGAAAAATTGCCAAATAATTGTGATCTGCGCGCAATTCTTACAAACCTAAAGTGATTTCCAGTACATAGTTGTTTATCCCTTTCCATATTTTGGAAGTTTAATTTAATTTCGTATTTTTATTCAATTCCACACGTTTTCAGAAATTCTCCATTATGTAACCAATAAGCATACAAATTTCTTTTTAGTATATTGATATTTTTGTATTTATTTAATTCTGTATCTAATTACTATTTTCTATACGGATTAAAATTTCCACCTTTTTTGGGGGGAAAAGACAGTGTTTCAGAAGTTGTCTTTAAACGTTTCCCAGAAAAAAACAGTTGGCGGGATTTGCACCTGGCTAAAAAAAATAACAGAGTTTGCCACCACATAAGTTAGTAAATTGCATCATTATACTAATAAGAAACTTAAATACAAAGCAAGCATTAGTCCATGCAACAGGAATGCACATCAAGTTTATACATTGTAATGCTATTGATTGCAAAGTTTGAACTGGAACCGGAGGCAATAAAAGAATTTTAATTCCACTGATAAAATATTCTGGTACTATTTTACCATATCCTTTCAAAAAACTCAATTTCAAAATATACCTGCATTTGCGATGATAGTAAATAAATCTCAAGGACAATCATTCAAAAAAAGGGCAAATTTATTGAGGCAGCTAGGTTTCATACATGATTAATGGTACGCCTCAGCAAGTAGACTTGAATAATTATACTTTTTAAAATTTTATAACTCCAAACATAATGGGTCTTTAGCCGAGGATAGTTCCAGGTTCAATTTTCGGAGGGGGCCACTAGACTTTTTAGGTTAGCTTAAATTGTTCAAAATGCAAACTGAATGCATAAAATCCAAGGTCGGTAGAGGGAGATGACCCTATGACACATTCGCTGGAGCTGCCTTTGTATTTAGCAAAATATGATAAGAGTTCTTACAAAAACACCATCTTTACAGAAAAGTGTGATGGTTGTTAAGTAAAATTTTACAAAAGTGGCCACTAAAGATAGATAATCTCTTAGCCAAGGAGGTCACTTTAGTAGGTTCCAGTGTATATGGAATGGTGAGATATATTCTTCGACAGAAAAACTTTCTCACTCAAAAAAAAAAAAAAAAAAAAAAAAAAATTAATGCTTTATGGTCGAATTTCGACCACTAGCAGACAAATAGTATTAACAAATGTGTCATGGTTAAAATTTATTTGCTTCTGCCAGTAGTGTACAAATACAAAGAATATTTTACTGTTTACCTTTTAAGTAACATTTTTTATGTACATATATGTAAAGATATTTAGTTATTTTAAATTATTAAAAAATACTTTAATGATGTGTGAAACATGTTTGCAATTTATTATTCTGATGTCACTATATAAAAAAATCTGGAGTGCCTCCACTCGACTTTCCGAACACTTACGATTAACATCATTACCAAGCATTTAAATAAATTTTAATCGATGAATAATTCAAATATATATACCAAATTAAAGCTCAATCGTATGTGCCGTTTAAACGCTAGCTCACTTTCAAGAATTTCTCCCCATAGGTCATAATGTAAAAGAAATCTTTGTCGTGACCCTGTAGAAAAACTATAAGTCCAATACAAATCAAAATCAATACGTGTCTTATGATGGTGGTTTATAACATGTATACGCAATTTGAGCTCAATCGAATGTACCGTTTAAACGCTAGCGCACTTTCCAGAATGTTCCCCCATAGGCCATAATGTAAAAGAAATCTTTGTCTTAGCCCTGTAGAAACACTATCAGTGTTATACACACCAAAATCAATACAGGTCTTGCGACGGTAGTTTATAACATATATACCCAATTTGAGCTCAATCGAATGTACCGTTTAAACACTAGCGCACTTTCAAGAATTTCTCCCCATAGGCCATAATGTAAAAGAAATCTTTGTTTTAGCCCTGTAGAAAAACTGTAAGTCCTATACACATCAAAATCAATACTGGTCTTACGATGGTGGTTTGTAACATCTATACCCAATTTGAGCTCAATCGAATGCACCGTTTAAATGCTAGCGCACTTTCCAGAATTTTCCCCCATAAGCCATAATGTAAAAGAAATCTTTGTCGTAGCCCTGTAGAAAAATTGTAAGTCCTATACACACCAAAATCAATACCGATCTTGCGACGGTGGTTTATAACATATATACCCAATTTGAGCTCAATTGCATGCCCCGTTCAGGAGCTATCGTGTTCACTCACATACACACAAACACACATACATCTCGTAAAAATAGCATAAATGAATTCAGAAGATCTCAAAACGTGTAAATACACCAAAATCTCGAATTCGAATTTTTTCATGATTACAATACTTTCCTTACATGGTACATGTTCGGAAAGTAAAAATGAAAAACATATAATAACTACATACATGTTTAGTGATAGAATCTGTATCCAGCTACCAAATGAGCTCCTGAAATCCGATATCTGGTATACGGCAAAATCAATATCCATTACATCCCTAGTATTAATTATTGAGTACTGTCATAGTACATGTAGTTACTATGTATACTACATAGAATTAGTAGTAAGTTGAACAGAAACAAATTAATTTAAATATTAAACTTAATTTATTACTGTATTTATACATTATGCATAGTGTACGCATGTATTAAGGGTTTTGACTTTACGCATACCTACTAGAGATGAGTTCGGGCTCATTTTTTGAAGCCCGAGCCCCAAGCAATATTATTTAAGTCAGAGCCCGAGCCCGAAATTTCAGCTAAAGATTAAAAAAATAAAATTACTTCATTGATAGAATACAATAAATTTTGCTGTTTGTGCAAATTAAAGACAAATATAGTTACAAATTCTCAATGCACTTTCTAATTCTTCATATCCATGTTTATCAAATGTCCGATCTGACTAAGCAATATAAGCCGATTTTCTAAAATACCCAACGAGCTTCACGCACCCTCTAGGTGCCCGTGCCGCTAATTTTTTTATAAGTACTTTCATTTTCCTCATGAATCACTTTTTAAAATCTGTTTCAAGGAGTATGTTCAATAAATGAGAAATTTTTTACGATCCCGAGCCCGAACGCAATTGGGAATTACAGAGCCCGAGCCCGTCTCATCTCTAATACCTACTCCTGTATACATACTAATGTAGTTACAAAAAACTGAATGATATCCTAGGAATCTGGACTGAAATAGTCATTAATCTTGCTTTCTCGGCAGTCTTGTTTTGACACAGTGATAGAACAATATGGTAATACATATTGCACTGTGTATTCAGAGTGGACAGGAAACATACAAAAAGAAAAAAGTTGTTAGATGAGAGATATAAGAAAAATCCTGGAAGTAGTCAACTTAAAAAGGTTTCGAGCAGTGCTTTGGAACGAATACTACCTAATTACAAGGTCAGCATTCAAGTTAGACAGGTGGTCAACTTATAAAGGGTTCACTCAATGTTAAAGTAATCAAGCCATTTCGTTCTTGGTCAATTAGGTAACTTAGACAGGTGGTCAACTTCACAGGTTTAACTATAGTACATTCATTTCATAGCACAGTTAAAAAAATATATTAGAATGGTTGACGAATGACCAATAGCAAATTTGAAAAGAAAAGGGAGTTGACAAAAACAGAAATCTGATTTTCAAATGAGTCGCCTTGAGTAAGGTACAAGTAGCCAAAAACTTAAAAATAGTATGAAAATGCCGTTTCTTGATGAAAAAAGTTGTCTAATCTTTAAATTAGTAGCAAAAGTCGCCTTATTGGTCGACGGTGGACACCCTGTTTACAGTGACCATTTTGGTATCAAATTGAAGCAAATTTAGTCTATTTCAAAAATGTAAATAACACTTACCAGAAAAAAAAATGGTTCTTTGTGATCAAAATCCACAAAAGCCGATTTTTTTTTTTTTTTTTTAAATTTTGCTGCTTTTTCGATATTCAAAAAAGTTGCGTTCGATGTCTGAGGTTGAAAACTTGAAATACTGATTGGATCAACGTCATGAGCAACTCAGCTAAAAATCAGAGCTACCTGATTTGATGCAAGGTGCACCTCCTTTTTGACGACAAAGTTATGTATCTATTATTCTCTCAACAGAGAGCGCCAAAATATTGTCTGCAGGAAATCAAATGCTGAAAATATCATATTTTATATTCCTTTAGTCGAGCATGAGCACACACACATTGTTGGCAAAAGCTACCCTCTCCCCGTAATTTCCTTTCTAGCTAATGTTCAAATCGATCCTACTAGCTGTAAACTGCTAAATTTAATTTATTTAATTAATCTAAAACTAAAAATCACCTTTTCCTGTAATTTTACGATAAATGTTGTTAGTTGAAATTTATTACTTTAAATTTAAACATTATTTATTAACTAAAAGTTTAAAAACGTAGCGAGCATGATCACTCTCTTAAAATGCAAACCGGCAGTAGGTGCCCCCGTTTTTGCCAGGACGGACTCAGTTTGCCGACTGTGCTACTCCATGACTATGGAATTACGGTGAAGCCCGTATTCCTCCACAGCTATTTAAACTCGTGTTTTGTGGAAGACCGGTGATGCAGATTTGCTTATTTGAGCTTGCATTGAATTGCGCATTATCAGCCACTATTATGGATCGTATATTGAATGAATAGTGGTAATGTATGATTTTTTTTTTTGTTGTCTGTATTATTGAGTACTGTGATTTATACGGTCTTCAAGGACTATTCAAAAATAAAATATTTAGTTTTTAATAACTGTGTCATCTTTAAGTGAAGTCTATTCTATGAAAGTTTTATCTGCCCTTGGCAGTTTCCACAGCATATCTTAACTCTTCACTTATAGAAAATTTTAGTCATAACAATTGAGAGACTTCGGGTTTTTATTTTTTTTTTTTGGTCGTCTCCCAATGTTACAGCAAACGCACACACGTGTATATTTGGTTCTAATCTGACAACCAAAATTAAGTTTTCATACATTGTGGGTGTTAAACCGCACAGTTTGGGATGAAAAATATAGCCGAATGGTCGAAGGGCTAATACGCAAATAGTTTTCTATGCAAGCATAGAACTCTAAACCGTTTGAGAAACAAACTATTAGATAACGAAAGGTGAAATGCATTTTTTTTTTCTTTTTTCAATTTAGGTTGGCTATTGTGTTGTCATGTTGCCAGTGAAACTGTTCGGTAGTTTTGTGTCGATTGAATAAATGGTAATTATGTGCGATAGAAAAAGTCTGCTTTCTTCAGTACGAAGAATGGGTACTCAGCTAGTTTTACATTAAAAAGTAGCATTTAATGAATTTCTTAAGTACCTCCACCGATGATCAATCAGCCAAGGTGGATTTGCATATTGCAATAAGTGTTTGAGCTTGTAAATATTCTCAAAAACTACTTTATATTTAATCCATCTTTGAATAAAAAGCCTGATTTTAAAAACTTTTTTAAGACTGCCATTTACTAAGAGCAAGAAAACCAGGCATTAGACATGTTTTAGTGTCGGTAAACTTGCCATTTGAAACTGAATCTAAAACAACAATTCTGTTGGGTATGTCTGTGACCTAATCACCATGCATGTTCTCCAATATTAGTAGTATTGGCTGCAATAAAGTTTTTTTAATAAATAAGATATCTTGATTAAAAGGAATACTAATACAGTTTTTAAATTAATTATTGCAAATTTTATTTAGAATTGAATAATTTCTTAAAACTTTCTGTAAAACCGATTAGGGTACATAGTCACCCCACTTGCAATGCCAGTTTTGGATGGGTGCCTTTTGTGGGTTTATTTAACCCTTTGTGGTTACTTGCCACTAAGTTTTAACAAAACATAACAACCTTAATAAAATCTCAGTAGATATGATAGAATGGCAGCAGTTGATTTGCTGTGTTTACATTCACCCTCACAGCACTGCTCAAACACCCAATTTAAGGGGAATTTTTCTAATTTACCATCAGTTAAATTTTGCACTTGGTGTAATCTCTGATACATTAAAATTCAAGAAATTACAGATTGATGCAGACGAAATTTAGGTATAATCTGCAGCCCCTTCACAAAATTACAATTGATTAAGATTGCCCCTTCACAAAATGTTTAAAACAGCCCTTCATTGGTGCTTTGCCTTAAATTTTAATTTGTTCTGTAAATTACTTTTACAACAAAAACAAAACTTGGAGTGAAAATTTTAAAAATAGATGTTAAAATTAAAAAAAATTATTAAAATTTACAAAAATGGCACTGTGGAAAAAATTTCTGGATTGACATCAGAAGGAGAAAACAGTACGTGTACAAATTCATATCAATAAGTAAGAACTAGAAAACTAAATATCATAAGACATGTTGTTCTAGTGTCTGGCTTTAACAGGTTGCTTGAGAATAGTCAGCAGAATAGGTTTGTTCCCCATGACCTCACCATTTACAGAGTGGCTACAGAAATAGAGAAAAGAAGTTCCCTGATTTTTCCCTGACTATCTTTATCAAATTTCCAGAACTAATTATATACATACCATAATCTTTCATGTAAATCACCATTGTGTATCATGCACCAACAGGTGAACGCTTCATATAGGGAAATAAAATATAGAAAACCACTAAAATGTTTAATATTAATAAAATTTTGTTCAGTTTCATAAATCCAAACATAAAATTTAGTTGAACACTAAAAGACAATATGCAGCGGAAAGTTTCCTTGGTTTATAGTGTTCAATTTTAAGCGTAAGGATGACAGATCAAAATAAACTGGCCACCTAGTCAACTTATTTTATTTCAATCAATGTATCGTTTCAAATTTTAAAAAATATGTAAAAAGGCTTTAAAAGGAGCACTTATCTATAAAAAAAAAAAATCATCTTGCGGGGGAGCTTAGCTGCCATCACTTAAATGTCCCATCACTTTAAAACACACAATGGCGCAGTTGAAGACTAAATCATCTTTTACCATTCATTTTACCTACGACTTTATTCAGGAAGCAATTCACATGCGAAATTAATTCACATATCCGGTTTCTTGTATGATCCACACATCTTAGAATGAGTCCGAAAACATGCAATTTTTCGGATTTGTATAGTAATAGTGTCTACATCACTTGAGTCTTGGATTCATATTTCTATGTTCTCGTATGATCTGTATTCTGGTTTCGGATTCGTAAAATGTATGTATCTGTGCATCAGTTGAGTATCGTGTGATTCAGAATGGAGCGCTGCACATCAGATTGACAATTAAAAATGATCTAGTTCACTAGGCAAACGCGAAAGTTCCCTGATTTTTAAATATTTTTGCAAAATTCCCTGATATTTCCATGATTTTTCCAGATTGATTTAGTACCCTGATTTTTCCATGATTTCCCTCATCTGTCGACACCCTGATTTACTGGCTCAGACTTATGGTGGCTAAAAGGTACTGGGTATGAAAAGTACAGGGAGTTTTGCATACATTTTGAGATTTTTTTTCAGGATTCAAGTAATTTTATTCATAATAGTTTTAAATCATTGTGAATTCAGTTGCACTAATCACCATTATTAAAAAAAATTACCCATGAAAAATTTCAACATTTATAAAAATAAATCCCCTTTACAGTCATAATTACATTTATAATCTCTTTCAAGACCTGCATCCACGACACAAAAATTACCTATACTATTGTACAGGATATATGTTGAAATTTGTGAACAATGCAAGAAAAAATTCCTTGAAAATTTGATAATCAAGATTTTTGATATTTTTAATTACACATTTAATCTCTACTAACAATAGAAAAATTGTTTAATCAGATCTGAAGGAGTTAAATAAAATAACGATAAAAAGCAAAATACTTTTTTTTCCCCAAGAAAAGCAATTTCAGCAAAACAAAATAATTAAGCAGAAATTAAAAAAAAATTATTTATTATTTTATATCATATATATATTTGCATAACAATCTCCTTTTATAATTTTCATCCTCAGTAAAAGTCACTGCATATGTGCGAAACACTACTGCAGTTTATTTAAAGAAAATTTTCTTATATTCAGGGATGTGCCAGCTGAAATTAAATTTTGGAGCAATTTGTGGAGCAAGTAAAACAGATTAGTGGAGCAATTTGGAGCAAGGAAAAGTCACTTTTTGGAGCATAAAAATGTCAATTTTGAAATACAAAATTTATTTTTGGAGGGAAAGTGAAAAGTTATTAAAGAATGCCAATAAAAAAAATTAAAATTAAGGAGGTTCTTAAAAACTCTTAGCTTATAACAAAAGCCAGTTTTTTATGTGGGGGGAGGGGGGAGTCGGAAGCTTATGGAATAAATAAAAAATTAAGTTATTTTATACATTGCTACACAAAATAAAAATACAAAATTTATTAAACTATATTAATACCCATTTATGTCTAGCGTCCCTTTTTTGGGACGGCATTTTCGCTATCAGTCGAAAGCGTTATTTATTTTTCCTAGCCTTTATTCACGAGTATAGAACCTCAACTCCAAATAATATTTTAACATGACCCAGTAGGATGTTGACATTTAAATTTTTATACATAATGGTTTTAAAAGAAATCATCCCTTGCTCAAGAAGTTGACATCAGAAATTTATCTATTATTGCTGGTATTAGCAAAAATCAAAGAAAGTCTCAAAAATATCTGGGCACAAATGGGTTAACTACCATCAGCAGCTAATAAAAAATTAAATTTAAAACAGAGGTCAATTTTTACTCTTAAGGCATTGGAGGTTTAAACAAAGCGATGCCAAAGAAAAAAAAATATTCATTTTTAAGATTAATAGAGAAATTTTGAAATTAGGATGCTTAGAATGTGTGATGACTTTTATAAAAATTCGGAAGATTTATAAACGTTTAAACATATATGGAAAAATTAAAAATGTAGCAGTTTTGCTGAATTTGGACCAAAATTTCCAAAAACGATCTTTTTGTAGCAGATTGGCACATCAGCATTGATTTGGCACAATTTGGAGCAATTGGAGCAGCTGGCACATCCCTGTATATTCAAGTAAATCATGACAAGAATAAAAAGTTACATTTGAAATCGAAATTCACGTCTCCAAATTGAAAGTGGGAAACATTGAAATTCATCAAGTGTCAAAAATGTCCTTTTTTACTAGGTCATCTGTTTTTATTAGAATCCAACTATAAAATTAATTAGATATTAAATTTAAGAAGCAAAATAGAGCTTGTCTTCGAAAAAACTCCCAGAAAAATGTCATTTTGTAAAAATTTTAGATTTTTAACAAAAGTATCTTTCTACATAACAACCTGCTTTTTAAAATCCAATCCTCCTTAACAGGCACTAGTTATAGAATTACCTAGTATCTTTTAAGTCAAAACATCACAGATTCAAATAACAACAAAAAAGAAAGAAAGAAAGAAAGAGGCTCAACAACAAAGTATTTATAAAAAAAAACAAATTCTAAATATTTTATTATACACAAACGTATACTCCTTTCTATTAAAACATGTTACATGATCATGATAATCTAACTTAGTTTTTGGTATCTGAATGAATGTTCTTTTTGAGGCTGTTCTATTAATAAATACATATTTTACAAGGTCAAAGATCAAGCTAAAAAATAAACATATTCTGCCAGAAATGGGGGGGGGGGGGTTGCTTTCATAAACAATGTAAAACATACATTTATACAATAAACTTATCTAAGCTAGCACATTTTCAGAAAAAAATTCTGAAGCACAACTGCATTTCAAAATGTGCTAGCATAACCAATTAAAAGAAATCACTGCTTTTTATTTTATTTATTTATTTTTTCACTGAAAATCTGTACAGTAGACTCTCTGGAATTCCCATGCTCAGTTGAGTATAATAAAAACTGAACTTATAGTATGACTGAATATGTCTTTTTAGAAAATTATACATTATTAAAAAAGAAATTATAGCAAAATCTTAAGTTTCAAGGAACTGAAGTAGAAATTTAAATGCTTTTCAGTTCGCACAGAGCTAAACTAATGGGTCAAATTCATCGTCATCTATTTTTAAAGTTTACATTATTATATCTGCAGTTTGAGATCAGTAGAATAGTATAAAATAATAAATACACACAAAAAAAAGGGCTACTAAGTAACATTTAAGTAAAGGATTATTTTCAAAATTTACATATTACACTTTCAAAACTGATATTTATCATAGTTACACAATGTTGATAAATACCCATTTCCCCCGAAAAAGGAAATATCGAAATAGAAATATATTTTGACCACATTGCCATGGTCATCTTCAGTCTCATCCATTTGATGACCATGGTCCTGAAGATGACCGTGGTAATGCAGTCAAAATGTATTTCTTCTAGGGGAAATAGGTATTTATCAACATTGTAACTATGGAAATCCTCCGTATTTCATTTTAATCTTTTAATATTAATGTTATTTATCATTTTGCATAAATAAAATATTTTCTGAAAGCAAATAATCATCAGTAACTATTTTTACCCCCCTATCCTTTCCCTGAAAACTTTACTAAAACTATCCTAACTTTCCCCTAACTAGTACTCAATAGCAACTGGTTCCATGCTAATGCAAAAGCACCAAAATTTGTTGCTGCATAATTTTAAAGCCTTAAGGATTTTACAGGTCTATGGGAAAACTCAAAATATATGGTAGACTACAAGAGTTCAGTTTGTTTATTTGTGGATTAAGGCTGATTGGAAGTACGAGAATCCTATGCCTATAGGGGGAATGCCCTCCGTGGAGAATCTACAGGAGTTCAGACTTCAGAGAGCTTATTACAGCACAGTTTCAAAAATTCATAAACCCTACCATTTCTGATATATGTTTACTTTTAGCTATGACAATAATTTTTCTCTCACTTTTTTTGTAGAACAGCCTGCAAATAAAAAAATTCTTTCTCTAGTGAGAATTCTTTTAAAAATTCATCAGACACTTCTAAGTGAGCTCAGAGTTTGTAAGTCAAAGAATCTGCTGAATAGTTCATTTTACCACTAAGTAAAAATCTCCTGAAACAGTCTAAGTAACAAACTCAACACTTGATTGATCTTATTGCTGTACAATGAAAATATCTATGTCCAAAAGATGTGAAGCATTTGAACTTTTTTAGCTGCTAAGCTCTCAAAATCTTGGAACAGCAGAAAGGCCCCTGAAAAGAATTCCATTTACTGGATAGGTATCACCAAGTTTGTCATCAGTTCTCGGATGGCAGGATATATACTGCATTCAGCTAAAGGAAAAAAGAAATTAACTCATTTCTATGGAATACATATAAATGATGTTTTCCAATAATATTTTTTTTTTTTTTAACTAGTCATATACAACTAATATGATCTCAAAATACTAAAAAAAAAGAAAGAAACTGAACTTTTATTAGATTGTGAATTAAACAAAATAATAACAAACTGTTCCATATAGTTTTACTAATCAAAATTGTGAAATCAAATACTAACTATAATGCTAAGACTAAAATTTAAAAAATCTGATGTGAATACACATGACTTCCTTGAACGTCTATTAAATTATTTATGCACTTCATATATATTAAATTTGATATTGAGATATCATTCAATATTAATAAAGTTTGGTGATTCCTATCCAAATAAAAGAGGATAGAAATCACCATACTATTCATGCCTATGGTGATGGAAATAATATCGCCAAGCTAAGTTCTATTTTAGAAACTTATTTTTAGCAACAAATTTGGTTGATAATTCACTTGAACTCTAAAAGCTAGGCAACAGTTCGCGAGATGTTGCGCATGGCTTAAACAATAACTATCCATAGACTTTTAATGTATTGAATATGGCCACAGACCTTAATGTATTGAAAGTTTTTTGGGTGGCCCTACCAATAAATTTTTGATGGCAGTTCATTCAAATTTACTTCATTTTAAACTGAGATACAAACTTCAATAGTATTAAGGTTAGGAGATTTCTCGTTAAGTTGTGTACAGTTTTAAAAACTTATTTTGTTGCCAAATTTGGCATTATTTTACCAAAATATACCAAGATTGGGGAAAATTAGTAATATTTTGGGTATGGCTCAACCAATGATTAACAAAAGACTTTTAATCAATTGAACATGTTCATAGACCAGACTTTTGGTGACTTTGTAAATAAACTACTCAGTCGATTGCAATCAAAAAGGAGGTGCACAACTAGATATTATAACAGTTCTAAATATAAAATTTCAACATTCTATGCCTAGTAGTTTTTTATTTATGTAAGTTGCATACATAAATACATATTTACACACACACACAAATGTCAAAATGGACGTGGGATTGCTTGAATTAGATCATACATGCATATATACATTCTTACATGTATATGTTGAGAGGTTATGCAAAAACTCAAAGTAATTTTAGAGATGCTTAAAATTGATTGATTTTTTTTTTTTTTTTTTTTTTTTTTTTTGGTCAAAGTCTGTATACTAAAATTTTTCGCAATTACTATACTTCCTTTTACTTTGTCCAAGGAAGTAAAAAGTAATATTTTGTAGGTAATCCCACTAAATAAAATATTTGATATTTTTAGCTTTGGTAGTTTAATTGCCTTTATTTTCATAAATTAACTTTCCTAGAGCGAGTAGTTTTTTGCTGCACATACTGCTGGATGTAAAGATCTTGTTTATTTATTTTTTTTTTTCCTTGCTAATTTTGACACTAGAGAAATTTGTTGCATTGATTTTACACCAATCAAAATGGTGATACTTCAATATCTTATTATTATTTGCATTCACTTTAATTGCAATAAACCTGTCATGTTAAGAAATAATGCCAATACTTCACATGCAACCCAATATTTTAAGACTAAACCAAGAATCAACATGAGTCAAAATAGTATCGTAAAATTTATTTAATCAATAACCAAGCAATATAAAATTAAAGTATCCAAACAGCACAATGAAAGTTATAACGTTGTGTGTGTGCTTGTGTATGTATGTGTATGTGTGTGTATATATATATAAAATTCAATTTTAAATCCTTTAGTAAATAAATTACACTTATTCAGTAGATTTATCTATACTTTATTTAAAGTAATAATTATCTTTTATCAGAAATCAATTAAATGTCCTAAAGCTTTGTTCATAACTATCATGTTATTTATTTTCAATGCCTTTCTTATCACAGCACTTGAAGAATGACAAAATGAGAAATCCTTTAAACAAGTGAGTTCAGAAAAGACAGTACTCAATGCATAACATTTTTAGACAGGTGTAAAACATGGACAGGTCACAACAAATTGAAAATAACTGGAAAAGTAGCTTTTTCCTTTAAAAACAAATTCAACCCTTCCTCCGGAAGGATCTGAAATAGCACTACAATTATTCCATTTTTTAGGGTCTATTTATTTATTAGTTTTTAAGCTCCCCCACAAAGCTAGCCAATTAATTAAAGAAACAACTTACTCAAATTTGGGTTATAATCTGCAAATCTCTTTAACATTGTGGTAATGAGGTAAACAGGGTCAGTGACACTCATGGGCATTGCTTCACGGCGATTATCAGGTACAGTAGTAGTATTGGCTTTGATGTCATACACAGCTGCGAACACAACAGTCTGAGGTTCGACCCCTGGAGCCAAGTTCAATCCAATTCTGGTCAGTTGAGCCTGAAAAGTAACAAAATAGAAAATAGATAATTGACCCTGACTCATTCTTAAAATAAACAAGAAAAGTATATTATGCCAAATGAATTGATTACAAAACTCTAATTTTACTTTGATTATACTTCTGTTGAATGCATAATTTACCAGCTCGCTACTATCATTGCAAAGACTCAATGACAGCAATACCTCCTTCCTGGGCCTTTCGCTGCTTCTTAACATGAGTTTTTGAATGTTTTTAGTGTGTCTTCTAGCACACCCATTTGCATGCCAAATGAAGGGCCATGCCCACAATATGGCATTCAAAGATCCATGCCGAGAAATAATGATGGACACAGTCCTATGACTTCGGTCTATTTTTAAAAGTACCAAACCACTTTCTGATTCACTGGCAGGTCTGTAGTCAGAAAAATAAAATGCAAGGCCAGGAGGAGTGTAAGCCTCGGTCACGCGTTTCTAGGAGCTCTGTGGCAGGTTTCGGCGACGGGGACAGGTGCGGAAGGCTGCCGGGGCTTTTGGGTGGAGGCCGCCGGCTGAGTTCTGCTACCTTGCTCTCGGGACTGGGGTCTGTTGCATCTCAGTCACTCTGGAGTTTAATAACTCCCAAGTATTCCACACTGTAGCTTCGCTACATTTTTACAGTCACGCTGATTGCATGTCACGCTCTCCAAGTCGCCCATCGGACTTTCTTCGGAAGAAACATCCTGGTACGAGTCATCGGCCCAAAGATTGTATGGAACCAACCCTACTTCAGCGTGGTTAGATCTTCATGGCTTTCGTCTTCGGCTTGCGAGTGACAGTCAACCTATGGTGCTGAGATGGATGAAGTACGCGGACGTCACCGTTAAGAAGAGCCCAACCGAGGCAGACATAAGAGCTGTGGAGCCGGGCTCCGTGGATGGCATTCATCGAAGCTTTACGGGTGTGGCACCCCTTCTGAGGCGACATAGGGCGCCGTATTTCGTCATGCTGCAGAGATCTCGCCTCGTAGGACATGCTTGGCTTCAGGCCTTCTTCTATTGAATAGGACCTTTTTTTTCTACGTTTTACGTAGACTTTCGTCACCATTTCTTGGTTTTCTTGAAATTTTCGCTCTGCCAATTTTATTTGGCCTTTTTCATTCTGCCTCACGGCACAAATTTTTTCTGACTGCTTTTCGGCATCCATTTTGTGTCTTGGTCGAGCAACCCGTCTGGAGCCCGCCCCTTTGGGCGGAGGGAAGGGCGGGTCGACCATCCAAGCCCCGCCTTGAGCTTACAGCTCAAACTATTGTCTCTGGCTGAGCAACCCGTCCTAAGTCCGTCCCTAGTGGGCGGGGGGAAGGCGGGTCGGCCATCCCACTCGACTTTCCATCTTAATTTCATGCAGCCCGCATCGGCTCTTGATCTATCACTTCTCTTTACCGTCGATTCCTTTGGCCCGATATTTTTTCGAGCCTGAATCGAGTTATTCCCCCGGTCATCTTTTGGGGTTTTTCATTTTTTCAAGATCATCAACAAACACACTGCAATTTATCATTCCTGGAGGTGAGCGCCTTCGGCGTAGGTACTCCCTTAAAACAAACCTTCGGTTCGGAATAAAATGCGAGGGTTGTCCATAAGGTAAGGTTCCCAAGGAGCTGTAGATGTTTTTTGTGTGCAAAACACACTGCACCAATGGACATTCATTCGCAACAGTGTGAAGTGTACGGGGAAAAGCGTGTAAGTATGCAACACATGTCCAATGGTGCAGGCCAGCCATCGGTTTCAGACAAAACAATTCCAAAAGAGGAAGAAGCAATGGTGAAAGATCAAAGGATGACAGTTTAGGACCTCAGCAAGATAATCCCTGATGTCAGCAAGTCCTACATTCACAAAATTTTGGCAGACTGTTTAGGACATAGGTTCCCAACCTTTTTTGAACTGGTGCCACCTTTTCTAGTGAATATTTCAATATCGACCCCCCTCCCACTCCAGAGGAATAAGAGAGTACATAATGCATGGTGAAAACAAGAATTAAATTTTTAAAAATTACTAATAGATAGAATATCGTTGGAATTGAAACTCTACTGAATTTCTACTTCATTTAAAAAGGAGGAATAAAAGTTTTAGAGAGGTATCTCTTTCTCTCAACAGCGATATAGGTATAGCGTCTCATATCGAAATAGGTGAATTTTCGCACACGTGATAGAAGTGAATTATCAGAGTGATTTTTAAGTCTTTCTTAAGACTATATTTGGTTAATCTTCCCATGCCCCTCCGTGCCATATCAACGCCCCCTAATTTTCTCTGGGTCTTTTACCGCCCCCGAAAGCCTCAAACGCCCACAAGGGGGCGTTATCGCCCACGTTGGGAACCTATGGTTTAGGATATGCCAAGGCTTGTGCAAGGTGGGTCCCGAAAATGCTGATAAATGAAAAGAAATGGCAATGTGTGGAAGTAGCTCGTGAATTTCTTTAGGCCTACAAAACCAATGGCGAGGAATTCTTGGACCCTATTGTTACTGGGGAGGGGACGAGATCTAGGTTCACTACACAACACTGGAAACAAAATAACAATCCTGTCAGTGGAAATATCCTGGCTTGCCGAACCTGAGGAAGTTTAAACAAACATTGTCTGCTGGCAAAGTGATGGTGAGCGTCTTTTAGGACAAGAAGGGGTTATTATCGCACGAATTCATGCCTACCAGCACAACAATCAATGCAGGCTGCTACTGTGGAGACATTGAAGAATCTTCACCACGCGATTTAAAACAAGAGGAGAGGCATGTTCACAAAGGGAATGCATCTCCATCGGGACAACGCTCATCCGCACATCGCATGTGTCACAACCAATGTCATCTACAGATTTGGATGGAATACTGTCACACACTCACCCAACAGCCCAGACATGGTACCCAGTGATTACCATCTCTTTCCTGCATTCAAGAAACACCTGAGTGGGACGCATTTCACAACCGACAGGAGCTGAAAGAAGTTTTAAGTTACCTTTGCCACGCAGCGGCAGAGTTTTACCATTCAGGCTTAAAAAAGATGGTACACCATATGCACAAATGCATTGATCACAATGGCAATTATGTTGAAAAATAGGGGAAAGCCCAAGCTTTCCAAACATGTATTATTCAATGGCAATAAACACGTTTTTCATTGTAAAAATTCATTGGGAACCTTATTATTTTATGGATAACCCCCGTATTTTGATTAAAAGAACATGATATTTGAATAAATATCAATACAGGAAAAATAAAAAAAAAAAAAAAAAAAAACAACACACACACACACACACACACACACACACACACACACACACACCACACACACACACAACACACACACACACACACACACACACACACACACACACACACACACACACACCACACACACACACACACACACACACACACACACACACACACACACACACACACACCACACACACACACACACACACACACACACACACACACACACATATACGTATGTATGTATGTAATAATAAAATAGCCTTTGCCCATTTAATATAATTTGTCTTGAAACTGTCTTTAATCTTCGTGAAATGGAGTACTTTCCTGTGAAGTTTGTTTCTCTATTGGATATTTATTACTTTCAAAGAGGATTTTGGAGCTCACTTAAAAAAGAAGAATGCTGAGTAAGTGCATCTCGCAGCTTTTTACGGTCAGTGTCGGCATCTGCCCTGCAGAGATCCAGACCCAGGCTAAATTCCTAAATCCACAAAATGGCATCATGGTGAAGAACCAATTATTGGTCTTGACTCTCCCCTTATGCCTTAGCAACAGGTGTAAGAACTAGGGGAGGGGGTATGTATGTCAGGAGCGGGAAAATTACTGAGATGTATGTTGTAAACAATAACTTACCTTATATCTTAATAAGTCTACCCCATTGTTGTGTGTTTAAACTAAATATAGACTATACAAAGAATAAAATTACTCAAATGGGAAAAAATGTATCACTAATGACACTTAAATATGATAGTTCTACAGAAAAAACCTTGCACATTGTTCCAGATAGTGATTATCGTAATGAAAAGAATCAAGATGATGTTTGTCAAAATAATTGTTATGATTAAATTGTACATCATAAACAGGGTGATGCTTCCTTAAATAGTATAGAATTTAATCAGAGTTATAATGAACCTCCTGAGCTTGATGTTACTTCAGCCACTGAAGAAGGAAATCAAGGTCTTCAGTTAACCAACAAGAGTAAATTCAGCTCTCTTAGCTAAATATGTCAAAATTTTTGCTAAAACAAAATATGATGTAGGTAGAATTAAAATGGAGCCCCAAAGAATTTATTTAACATTCGAGTTACCAGTTGCCTAAAGAGTGTATAGAGCCTCCCCTAAGGAGGAAAATTAAATAAAAGAACAAATTCAAATTTTATTAGAGGCCGATTTGATTAAGGAAAATCATTTCCCTTACTCTGCACCCGTCCCTTTGGTGCTTAAGAGAGAGGAAGGAAAGAAAACATGTCTTTGTGTTGACTTTCGGAAACTTAATGCTATTATTAAGACAGATGCAGAACCGTTACCCAGAATTGATACCTTTCTTGATAAATCAGCAAAATCAAAATTCTTATCCACACTGGATCTCACGAGCGGATATTGGCACAGGGTGTCCACCAATGTCAGAAGGCAAAAATAGTATAATTAGTAGCCTCACCGACATGAAAAAGTCGCCAGTTTAGTATCCATTTTCTTACATTTAGATGCGAAAATAGTAGCATTTTTGATTGATTTTGTAGTTAAGAAACAAACATGTGCCATTTAGCTTCATTTAAGAAACTAAGTAACGTATGTTAAATGATAAATAAAATTACAAATTAAAAAAAGCTTCATGCGTTATATAACAGAGCATGTAGTACATTTACAGTAAGATAGAAAACAAAAAAGATTAGAATGTTTGATGAATGATCAATCGCAACTTAGAAAAGAAAAGGGTGTTGATTCCTACTTTAACACCCCCACTCTTGCCAACCTAAAATATCGCCATACCTTGGCGAGCTTCTGAGTCACGTGGCATGTGGACAAAGGAACTAGATTAAAACCAAGTAAACAAATTATCGATAAATGTACTAGTTAAGGTAAAGAGTTTGAAGACACCTAATTATTAAAACTACATTAATTGGCAACCCCTGCCTCCCAAAATCAATAAATAAAAAAGTAATGCTGTATAGCATTAGTTAGATGCTGTTCCACACTGCCATCTTAATTCTAAATTCGGTTGCCACATAAATACAAAAAATCATTATGGTAACTGTATATGTATAATTATCGTCACCTTGAGGAGAGTGGGGGCATTAAAGTAAGAATCAACCGAAAAGGGGATTAGACAAAAATCGAAATCTGATTTTCAAAATTAGTTGCCTGAAGTAAAGTACCAGTACCCCAAAAACTTGAAAATAGTATGAAAATGATATTTTTAGTCTAAAAAAGGCACCCAAGTCACCTTACCTTTAAATTAGTAGTAAAAGTCGCCTCCTTATTCGCTGGTGGACACCCTGTTGCCATGTGCCTGTGCATCCCAGAAATAGCAAAAAATTTGCCTTTGCAAGCACATTTGGTCTTTTTGAAAGGAAAGTTCTAAGCTTTGGATTGCACAATGCACCCGCAATATTTAATTGTATCATCAGAGGAATTCTAAATAAATACAAAATTGACTTTGCATGTAACTATTTTGATAATATTACTGTTTTTTCTCAATCTGAAGAAGAACACCTACATCACTTGCAAAATGCCATTTGACATTTGTGTCAAAGAAAATTTAAAGCTGAAGTTATCTAAATGTACTTTCAGTAAAACTAAAATTAATTTCCTTGGCTATGAAATCTCTAATGGTTGAATCACTCCTGATAATCCAAATTTAGAAGCCATTGCAAAGTTGAAACAGCCAACCAATGTGAATGAATTGCAGCAAGTTCTTGGGTCTATTAATGTTTATGGGAGCTTCATTCCTCAATATGCTAAGACCAGAACACCATTAAATAATCTGAAGAAAAATGTCCGCTATGTCTGGGATCAAATTGGGAAAATTCTTTTCAAAAATTAAAAAGTGTATTGATTTAAAAACCAATTTTAAGGCACTTTATGACCCAAGAGCTCTCTGTAATCTTTTTGTTGATGCTTCAAGTCATGGAGGGGGTTGTGTTCTGAAGCAGGAAAATGAAAAGGGAGTTATCACCCGATGGCAGATTCTTACAAAATCATTGCCAAAAGTTTTAAGTTTAAAAGCTTAAAATTGACCAAGCATCCTATGATAAAGCTAACAATTGTAAATAACCATAATAATCATTATAGTTAACAGTGCTTTTTTGGTTTTTGATATAAGGCAAGATAATACCATTCTAAGGTGAATAGCTAAGTAATAGCAAGTTATAAGACACAATGTTAATATTCTTCTTGCAACCAAGAAAATTGCACTTTTTAAAATATCTAAATTTTTTTCAAAATTTAATAAAGAAAAAATTACACTTACAAAGAATAGCATCCTATCTTTTACCATCACAATAGCCGACATTCCTGGAGGAGCTATTTGGGGAGCAGCTGGCGGAATTGTCAAACACCACTGAATGGCCCATTTTAAGGACCTGTCAGGAACCTGGAAACAAATCCATATAAATCAAGAGAATCTAAAATACTTACTTCTGGCAGATCCAGAAAAGTTTTAAGAGAGGGGAAACCAACACTAAGACACACACACACACTCTCTTTCTCTCTCTCCCCACTTTTTTTTTTCAAACAGTGTTGCTATTGAGCAATCGCTGATTTCTGGCAGAGCACTCAGACCTACCTCTGTTCCTTCTTTTCAAGGATGAGAGGGGAAAGGTTAACCATGTAGTGACCAATAGTGGGTCAAACTTCTTAACAAGCTCACAGATTTCTAGGTTAAAATGGGACTACAGAGAGTGATCACATTTATGCAACACATTTTTTTTTTTCTAACTGTTATGTTAATATTCACTAGATATTTTTAAATTAAAATGCTGCTTTTAAGAGTTTTTATTAATTTCTATGATATGGGGCTTTCACCAGCATTGTTGGAATCACTTTCAAACTTTGGCATTAAATGGTAATGTAACATACTAAAAAAATTCTTTTTTTGCTTTTGAGTAATCATTAAGCAGCCATTTCTAAAGATGGGGAGGAATAAAGAATCCTCTAGATTAAGTATTCTAAATGAGATCAAGGTGGATTTTTTAGAGGGCAATAAAAGTTTAAGTGTTTACAGTATTCTAAATGTCTATTAGTACTCATCAATAAAGTTTCCTATTTTAAATCTACTTAATTTAAGGAAAGCAATTATTAGATAATAATAGGGTGGATTAGGAGTAGTAGAAACAGGGATCGACGATGAAACAGATTAACAGGGAGGAAATATGGATCTGTTTTACGACCCCTTCACAAAATTACAATCAATTAAAATAACGGCTTCACAAAATTACAGTCGATTAAAACAGCCCCTTTACAAAAATGCAATAGATTAAAAACAACCCTTTGTTGGCATTTTACCATACATTTAGTCTTCTAAATTATTTTAAGAAAAAAGGGTGACTTTTACAAAAATTAGTATGAAAGTTCACAAAAATAGATATTGAAATTCACAAAAATAAACAGTTTCTACAAAATTGGGACCCTGGAAAAAATTTTTTGATCGATCTCTGAGAAATATAACAGTATATTTTTATTTAAAGTCATGCTAATGCTATGAATGAAATAAAATTTACTCAATTTAATGTATTCTTAAATATACTGAAGAAAAAAAAATGCACAGAAAAGGATTATTTCCCAAAATATTTAGCTGAAGATATAATATCCAGGATTACCAATTTCAGTTTCGATTGGTATGTGGCAAATGTTACTCAGTTCTACCAAATTAATTTCTCACAATAAACAGTAAATTAAAATGTCAATTTAATTGATTATAACTATTGTTTCACGAATATTTACTAAAAGAGAAATAGAACTGTTAGCATCATATAGAACTTAGCTAAGTCTAACTCTAGCCATACCACCATCCCCCCCCCCCCCCCCCAAATTCAGAAAAAAAAATTAAAATAGGTTATAATTTTATTCTTATTTTTTTTAATATAATCCAGCTTTCTTGAAGTTTCTTTACTATCGTATAGGCCATATAACACATCCTTGAATATAATGAAATGCCAAAAGTTTTCATCAAGATATTTAGAAAAATCCTATATTTAGGCCTCAAATTTAACGCAAGTCAGGTTTTTCACAGGCAATGATTAGTCAAAAACACACCGTGTTATATTTGGGCCAATACAGTCATATGTATCAAAATATAAATGTTTTATCTAATTGTAAAGAATCCAGAAGACAGTTTTTCGGTATCACTTGATAACAGGCAGTATGTTTAGAGCAAAAACATACTTGTCATGTTCTTAAAATATATATCCATAGAAAAAAATAATATAACATCTAAATTTTTAAGGTGGAAAAAGGTACTTTTTATTATACCCATTTTCCACCGGACCCTGAATGTTTTAGTTTTCAAGGGGTCGAGTTAAAAGAAAGGGAATCCCTGTTCTAGTCCACTACACAACTTATGGAAAAATACATAATTTTACTTTCTTTGTGAAGGAAGAAAGAAACTAGAAAAAAACCACAGTCTTCAATAATAATCAAGCAGTTTATCCAAGTACAACTGAATCTTAAAAGGAAAACTTACCATTTCTAAATGCATGATATGGATGCAATCTTTGAATATTCGTAAAGGAGCATTCAAAATCCGACCAAATGCCAAGAGTGCATTGGGTTTATATGGAACAGACACAACCTAAAGTCCAAAAATAATTATGTTTCAAACTAAATAGCTTATAACACTGTTGCATAAAAGCAACTTAAGAAATAGAGCATTGATCTTTAGCTATTACTAAACTTTAAATCAGTCATGATCAGTGATGTGGGGTGGGTAAATACCCACTGGGTAGGTAAATATTTTTTGGGTATTTACCCAAGGCCTGGGTAAATACCCAAAAACTGGGTGTTTTCAACTTAGAATGGAATAACTGTTCTTAACAACATTTATGATTAATACGAATTAGATATCTATTATTGTTCCCTTTTTTTAATACAAAGTTTTTAATTTTAATTTGACTTCATTTTGAGTATTTTTGTAATGTTTTTTAAATTTTTATTAAGCGTTTGATTATTTGGCATAAACTACTTTATCAATCATACCACATTATTTTCACTAACTTTAATAATGAAGGATGTTTTATGGTAGTCCTTAAATTGTTTTGTGCAAGTGACTGCTTTGGCAATATTTTTAATGTGTTACATTGCTTAATTTACCTCATAGCTTATTTTAAGTTTACTATTATATCCCAGAGCTTATTTCATGTTTATTATTTTTTAAACTGTGATAGTTTATTATGGTTTGCTATTGAAGGGGAAAGGGGATTATATGCATCTTATGATTGATTTAATGATCATTAAAATAAAAATTACATGCAAATAGTTACAAAACTAGTAGTTATAAGTAACAGGTTTAAAAACATTTTTTACGGTAAATTTAAACTTTTATGAATATTTCAGATTGATGAACGAAACATTTCTATTTAAAAAAATCATTAATACCAATTTTTTTTATAATAAAATTTCCATTTAATGAATTTTTCAGAATTACAAATTTCATTTTCGGTCTCCTGAGATTCAGATTCATAATTCAAATTTTACTGTTTGTATATTTATTTAGTATAGTTGAATTTCTCCCCTTTTTTTCAAATCGTCAAATACACTGCTCCTTGTTATTATTCCTATTTACATTTTTATTCCAGCAGTTATATTTATAGGCTATATTTAATCAAGTATTTTATCCCACATGTATCATATAGCTTCTTTTCATAATTATATTTTTTGAAGTTTTATGAAATAGAGTTCCTAAGTTTCTCGTTTTTCTTTTTTTACTTTATACGTAATATATATATATATATATGTGTGTGTGTGTGTGTGTGAATATCCTTACCCACCAATACAAGCTTTTTTTAAACAATAGTGCTAATTCAAAAATAAATACCCAGGTATTTACCCTTGAAAATAAATACCCAGGTATTTTACATCACTGGTCATGATAGAAAATTCATGGCCTTTCAATATGAATAAACATTATGAACATTTTTCTACATAGTGTAAAATGAAATGGGTTATAAGTATTTGGAAAACCAGTAATAACAGTTTTATGAAGTAGTAGATGGTTTACAATAAGTTCGTTCTTCTACAGTTGACTGCCTATTAACATCACTACAAGAAAAGTGTAGTGTGATATTACTATAAAGAATTTAGATTAATCTTTAGGCCGTTCTTTCAAGAAAATATACTTTTAGGTAGTTTTTAAAAATCTAATAACATCAGATACACAAAAAAAAAAAAATTACAATGTCTTTTAACAAGCTGTATCATACATTCAAACAAATGATTAACATGCAAGTTATGAAACCATACAGTAAAAAAAAGCTTGAAACATACTTTGTAATAGTTTACTAAATTTGAAATTCCAATTTTATAATTTAATTTCTGTATTTAAGAACTTTTTTGTAAGTTTGATGAGACATATATATTTATTATTAAAAAGAATTAATAATACTGTTTGTGACGAAAATTTTAAACTTGAATCGCTAATATTGATTAGTGTTTTATAATCGATGTGTTTAGAGCGAGATTTTTAGTTTTACTTATTTTAAATAATACACAATGATGAGAAATAATAATGTACCAACAACAAAATATGTTTACGAGGACAGAGTTTTAACAGTAACTAAGAAAACAATCTAATATTACTCTAACTTACAATTAGTAAGACATTGTAAAACAAGAACCATAATTACCTTTGCGTCAAAGTATCTTTCTATAACTTGCAATTCTTCACTGGTCCATTGATCTTTACAATCAGGATTAGGAGTAAGCTTCAAGTGTAAAGATTGTAAAGTCTGAGGGTTGAAACTAACTCTGCATTGCAATGTCTCAGCTTTGAACAGAGTCACACCCACTTCATTTGAATGTATTGCCATCAACTGAAATAACGATAAAAAATGATGAAAACTAAATTAAAAAAACAATTTGCAGATTATAAAAACTGCATAAATTCAAATGAAATTTTTATGTCAAATTTCTACATTGCAAATGCTGGAAAGTGTAATATCAGCATTTCTATTCATAAAATTTGATATTAATTTTTCTGTTTAGAACATTGGAAATTCTTCAAACACAGCTGTTTTAGTGGTACAGTGAAGAACAGTTAAATAGTGTTTATCTTATGTGTGAAACATAAAAAATGTCAAGATTTTACTAATATGAAATACTAAACAGTTTTAGTTATTTGTAATCAATTACAGAAAATCAGAGAAAAAAAGCTACTGCTTTAACCAGCATTGCCACTCAATTTCTGAAAAAAAGATTCCCTGACTTTTCCAGGTTTTCCAGACGATCATGTGATAAAAATCCAGACTATTTTTTATGTTTATAACGTCAACTTTGTATGTTCTTTAATATTTTTAGCTTCCCAAAGTAAGGTTAAACGTTGTTTGTTTGCAAACACAGATTTTCCTATACAAATTATATGATTTTTCAGGTTTGGAGTCAAAATTTGCAATTCTCTGTGACTTTTCCTTGGACTTTTTTTTCCAAAATGAAATTCCCTCACTTTTCCAGGTTTTCCCTGTTCTTCCTGACCAGTGGCAACCCTGTATAACTCATCATGGTAGAGAATACTACTCTATTTTGCACTCTACAGTTTTGCTGTTTTTAAAATTCAGTTCTTTTTTTTTTCCTTTTTTAAAATTAAATATTTTTTTTCCATACTCAAAATTTTTATAAGTAATATACTGAGAGAAAATATCACATAAAAAAGCAAGCTTTTGACTTTTTTTTTTTAATTTACTCTCATTATTTTGAAATTTCCTTCATCCTCAACTTTTGCCCATTTCTGTCTTTCATTTTCACTTACACTTACCCCTCACCCCTCCTTACTTGTTGGAGAAAATTTATATAAAGAAAAATAATTAAGTAATTACAGAGTTGTACACACTATACCAAAAACTCAGCCTTGTTTCTTGGTACTTTCATCAATCTGCAAGTTATACACGATAATTTGCTTAATTATTATTACAGTAAGATGAGAATCACTACAGCACTAATAAAACCATAATTTTAACCATAATAACTTGACCTCAAAAAAAAAAAAAAAACCCTTAGGAATCATGCAATTTTATCAATATACTACTGCTAAAAGTTGTAAAAATTTTAAATGACTAAAGTTGACTGCTATCATTTTAAATCTGAACACTACACAGTTCCATTAAAAAAAAAGAAATCTTAACACAAGAATTACAGCATTTAAAATATTCTATTGAAAACAAATGCTGCACTAGAGCACAAGTTCTAAAAATGTGTAGCACAATACCCCAGGTTGCTGCACACAGAAGTAAGGGGTGCAGATGGCCATGATCTCATTAAATTACTTGATTGAATTTTAAATTAGAATTGAATTATTTGGTTCTATGTTCTTACTACTTACTTCTCTAATTTGTTTTTCACAACTGTAAAAAATATAAAATATATAGATATATATGAACAGCACTATACCACAGATATTGTACAACAAGTGTGCTGTGAGCAAATTTTAATTTTCTTAAGGGTGCCACAACTTGGAGAAGTTCTGGAAATCCTGCAGTAGAGGATAGAAAACTACCTTGCCTAGAGTCTAGTGTTAAAAATCATGAAAACAAGGTAAGCTCCCTTACATTTTCAGCCTGTATTACTCTTCCTAAACTTTTCCTCATGTAGTTGCAGCCTAAGAAGCGTTCTAGAGGAGAAATATGGTGTTGGTTTTGGCTGACAAGGGGGGAACCAGGTTGAGTACTGGTCACTGCACCAGGAGAACACAGTAAGTCAAATGACTTGTGGGTAAGAAGGGTGGGTGTGCCAGCTTGCCATGAACAGTGAAGTACACGAGAGGAAGTAGTAGTAGTTGTTCCTGAAATAGCAAGAAAAAAAAGTTGAGATATTTTCTAACACCACTAAGAATCATGCTCAGCTTTACAAGAACCGATAACAACAATACACACACATATATTTTCAAGGATTTCTTTGGGTTTATTATAGGTTACGCAGGGTTTTAATGGTTTTAACCACAATTTAAGCTATCTTGAGGTTGCAAACCTTTTGTTTAAAACAGTCAAAAAGCTCAAATATTAAACTTTCAGTAACACAGTGATATATTTACTTATTTGAGCCCAGTTACTTTACATGATTTTGAAATCTTGTCAATTTGTCTTTGTTTACTAATAAAATAACTTTGTTTATAGTTTTAGTAATGTAATTTGTTATAATTATGTCTTAACTAAGATTTTATTAAGTATTTTTTTCTAAATCATTCAGTCTCCAGCACCAATTAAGAATAAGTTGTAGGCACACATTTATATGCAAAATTATACCTGAGCAGTTATCACTCGGTCGCACCTACTGGGGTATTACTGTACAAATAATTTTGAACTGCAATTATTTTTATTGATGTCTTCAATAAACCAAATGAAATCACCACTACTACCTATCGTATGTCTATAAATAATAGCATCATCATCAATTAGGGAATGCAATCCTGATCCTGTACAAATGCAGCAGGACTAGTCTCGCAGGATTAGGACCGTACTTCTGCATGATTGAAACTGAGAAATAAATTATTTTTATTGCAATTTTAAACTGCCTTCCCAATCATCAATGACCAAAAATTGTTGCATATGTATCTTATCTCACAATACATGAATCAATAATCACAAATTTTAATTTTTCTTACTATCCTCTAATAGGAGTCAAGAACAAATATTGTAATCTAAATTTTTCACTGACATCCCAATCTCCAAATGAAAAGAAATATTTCATACTAATTTATCTCTTAGCGAACAATCACAAATCAATTATAAAACTTTTCATTTTAGGTTTTAACTTTCTTTAAATTCATGCTTTTAACTATTTTACAAAAATTAGATCAAGACTGGTGAATCTTTACATTGCCTTTTTTACATTCTCTTTCAGCAATTAAGAACTAACCTAGTGTATTATTCTGAATATAATATAATTTTCACATTTCTGTAAGTTATTGCATTAATTATCAGATAACATTAATTATTATTGTTGTTAAAATTCATAGTGCTTAAAAATCTTACTTTTTTCTATTCACATGAATTCTTATCTGAATGAAATTCCAAACCTGCGGGATCAATAAGTCTCAATCCCGAAATCTGCAGGATTGCATTCCCTATCGTCAATTTCAAATCTCAAATGCTTATAAATGTAAAATTGTAGAAAATTTCTCATATGTTAATCACACTATAAAAATAAACACTAGCGCACTTTCAAGAATTTCTCCCCAAATGCCATAATGAAAAAGAAATCTTTGTCGTAGCCCTGTAGAAAAACTATAAATCGTATACACACCAAAATCAATACCGGTCTTGTGACGGTGGTTTATAACATATATGCCCAATTGGAGCTCAATCGAATGTACCGTTTAAACGCTAGCGCACATTCAAAAATTTCTTCCCATAGGCCATAATGTAAAAGAAATCTTTGTCGTAGCCCTGTAGAAAAACTATTATAAGTCCTATACACACCAAAATCAATACCGGTCTTGCGATGGTGGTTTGTAACATATATACCAAATTTGAGCTCAATCGAATGCCCCGTTTAGGAGCTATCGTGTCCGTTCACTCACTCACTCGCATGCACGCACACACACACACACACACACACAAACAAACAAACAAATAATCGTAAAAATAGCATAAATGAATTCAGAAGACTTCAAAATGTGTAAATACACTAAAATCTCGAAGTCGAATTTTTTCATGGTTACAATACTTTCCTTACATGGTACATGTTCCGAAAATAATAAATATGCTCAAATAACTCACTCTTCCAAGAAGAATTGAAATTTATTAAAAAGCAATGTAGAGCAGCTGGATATCCTAAAAATATTGTAGATAAATTATTTGAAGAAATAGATTGGATTTAATTCAAAATGCCTCAAAATTAACACAGCAATTTACTAACGCAACACCATATTGCAGAGGGGTGGTTAAAAATAGCTAATTTTTCCTTTAAGGGAAAAAAAAAAAACACATTATATATATATATATATATACATATATATATATATATATATATCAATAAAATCAATTTGAAGTATTTTTAAAAGAATAAGAATGGATAAAGATTGCCTTAATCAGCTAGATACAATGGGGATTTATAAAAGCAGCTTTACTTTCAACAGCCAACTTCTATAGCCAAGGAAATTATGTATATAGGAATAGAAAAATGAAAAATTAAAGAATGAATATAAGAGCATATCCACAATATTAAATTTGCAAAACACCCTACAGCCTTTTTGCATTTTGCCCTTACCAACCCTATAACAATGCATTTCTACAGCATATGAAAATTAGCTAATTTTAAAGATAAAAGTTATGGGGGGGGGGGAATTTTTTGCAAAATATTGGAGGTAATAGAAAAGAATTACGCTACCAATGACATGACATATGCACATCTAGAAGAAAGCTGGAGGGAACTTTTAGCTGGGAAGAAGAATCAACAGTCGAGAAACTGATGATGGCTGAGACACACTGAATTGAAAATGCTCGCTTTAAATATATGTTTTTAATGAATGAAGGGGGCTTTTATCAATGTTTAACTAAGTCATCAAAACGGGAATAATTTTTTGGTATGGTGAAGTAACGAAGTATTTCTACTTTTGAAAAAATATACATGTCAACAGCTTAATTTTATAAACACTGATATTAAAAAACTATAAATTCAAAAACTGATTGGAAAATTCATGGCATGTGCTTTTAAAATGACCATTTCACTTATAGTTACTGAAATACTTAAACATTATATGATAGTCTTTAAGTTGCCTGCAGCAAGTGGCAAACTGCTACTTTTGGCTTTTACTAAAATAAATTTAAGTAAATGAAAGTACCAGTTGGTTTAGAGTGGTCAGTGAGTGTTCCTGCCTGTGGACTATGAAGAGCAGGATGGCTACTGCTTCCTGGGCTCTGAGCGGTACCACTTGGCCTGGGTGATGGTCTTGGAACAGATGGGCTGCCAGGCCAAGCACCCGTGGCAGGTGAAGACATAGACAAATTGCCTGTACTAGTTGGTGCAGCAAATGGAGATCCAGCATCACCATGAGCTAGATTGTATGACAGGACAGGTATGTCATAGATATGACACTCAAAGTCATTTTTCATGATTTCTACAGACTAATATTAACTAAACTAATAACAACTGTATAATATAAAAAATATTAACTAATTTTAATATTTAAAAAAAATTAAGTATTCAAGAAAACAGCATCCTTTTTTCAAACACAAACTTTAAGGCAATTTCAATAAATATACTTTATAATTTTTGTAATAAAAAAATAAAATAAAATAAAGTTATAACACAGCAAATCAGTTTTAACTGTATTATTTTTTAACTGTGAAACTAAGTGAACTAAAATAAATGCTGATGTAAAGAGAACTATTCTTTAATCTTAGTGATTAAAAAAAAATATATTATTTACTTTCACAAAAACAATTTTTTATCTAAAATTAATCTAACTTTAATATTAAAAATTCTTTTGTGTAAAAGTGCTGGGATTTGACTGGCTTGCTATATTGAATAAAGTTAGAATATCAAGTTATATATCAGGAAGAAAAATTAGTTACAAATTACTTATTTGTTTACTATTTGTCTAAAATTAATCTAATTTTTATATTAAAAATTCTCTTGTGCAAAAGTCCTGGGATTTGACTGGCTTGCTATATTGAATAAAGTTAGAATATCAAGTTATATATCAGGAAGAAAAATTAGTTACAAATTACTTATTTGTTTTCGTAATTTATCAATATCACCCCTTGAACAAAGAACATTCTACACCTTTGCTCTCAAATGCATACCATCATAAAGTTTAGAAAAAAGATTTCTAAACAAAAGATGCACAACAAATTTCAGCTGCATCCATATAACTTGTTTAATGTTTTAAATCGCTCTTCTCAATTACTTCAAAATAAAAATATAATCATTAATATTTAAAATAAAGCACTACACAGACTGTTTAATGGTATTTATTGATATGGCAACTGAAGTCTTTTTTTTTTTTTTTTTTTTTTTTTTTTAAATAGGTAAATACAAACTAAATTCATAAAAACAACAATATACATTATATATATATATACACACTTAGACCTCATTTATATTTTCTATTAAGAACGAATATAGAAGAACTTAACATTATTTTAAAGTAAGGTGCAGATGTAATTCCCTCCCCCCCCCCTTCCCTTTTACAAGGGGGAAAAAAGGGATACACTAAACTTGAACTAACAAGGTTGAGGAAAAACAATTAAAAGAGACGCAGCATAAAATGTTGCCTAAGGACATCTTTTTACAGAATCTATCTTTTCCTGTAACAGAGTGTCACTCAATTTCCAAAACTAAATTCCCTGAAATTTCAGAAACTTTTTGATAATTACAAACTATGTTGATATGATACATACATGTAATTTAACACTGCCATATCAAAACAGATCACTACTAACACTCTGCACACTTAGGTTAAATCATAATTGTACCATTCCAGACTTACAACAAATAGAGAATTATTTATAAACTAGATGCAAAGGCAGCCAGCTTCGCTCCCCATATCTTTCATTTCTTTATACTCAGTGCAGTGTTCGCCAAATTATTGCACTCATTTCACCGAAGATCATGTTTCTTTGTAGTATCTGTCATGAAATTTTTTTAGGTTAGGGTTGCTACAAATTTTGGGGGTGTTATGATAAGTCGATGGTGGCAATGCCAAGTACTAACATTTCAAAATGTATGAAAAGACATAATTGGTGGCGTTTCCATTCAAAAATTATTATAAAAATGCTCTTGGAGGAACAAATAGTATTCTCTTCTCCAAGGAAAATACTGTATTGAGTGATAACTTGTTTTACAAATCAATACAAAATGCTTCTTAATTGCACCTACCCTAAGGTTAATGTGCCAAAGTTAACAGCCTGGTGTTTTATAGTATGCTAGCATTATTTAATACAAATCCTTCGTTATAATAACAACTAAATATATAATATGGTTCAAAACAGGAAATGGCTAAAATGTGCTTTAGCCCACTGCATGGCGATTTTTTCTTTTTATGTACGACAAATGTGAAGTATTGTAAATTCGATATTTTAAAGCTGTAAAAAGATATGAAAGATCTTGCATTTCTGCGTGTGCATTGTTGTTTTGTAATCTAGCTACTACATGACATATGTAACCAGTAACAAATATGCTTGCTTCATTTGATGTCATTGAACTGTTAATTTGGATTTTTGCGTATGTGTTATTGTCATTACTGTAATGTTCAGATCTAGTTGTCGCCATTCGCAGTGTAGAAATATCGTCAATTTTGGTACCGCATATGTACGTCTTTTATATGAATTCTGATAATTTTCCAGGTCACAAGCCAAATTTGCAATATTCCCTGACATTAATAATGTTTTTCTGTCTAAAAAAAAATTTCTCTGATTCTTCTAGGTTTTTATATTTTCCCTGTCCAGTTTGCAGCTTTGTGTAAGCAAACTGAGATTAAACTTTTTCAGCTGTATCGATTAAGAGCACGCAAATTCTCGAAGAAAAAGTAGAATGCAAGATATCATGTATTATCTCAAGGATTCCTGTGTTACCAAGAACAATAGAAAAATAACAATGTATTAACTTTTAGAAAATATATAATGTATAATTTCAGGTTAGTAATTTCATTACAGTTTTGAAATTGGCGAATAATTCTGGATTATCATCCATTGTTGAAAAATAAGCTACATTATGAGGAACTATATAAACTAGTCTTGCCACTAAAACAAAATTCAATGACTTTTCCAGGTCTTTCAAAAAGAAATTAATAAAATTCCAGACATATTTGGAGCATCCATGATTTTTGGTTAACAACTAATCGCTTTATAAATGCAAAGTTTCAATAATTTTTCAAGGTCTTATTTTAAATTTATCCAGATTTTGCACCAAAATTTGTAATTTTCCCCAGCTTTTTTCTGTCAGAATTAAAAAAAAAAAAAAAAAAATTATAATAGCATATTTCATTTGATTACCTTGCTGACTGATGAAACTAGCTGCAGGTGATTGCATGGGCACCTGTGCAGTGGATGAGGATGAGGGTGAAGGCGTAGGCAAAAATGATGGTGACGGCACATGAAGAGGATTTGCAGGTGAGTTTGCTGCAAACAGATTGCCTGGTGATTGAGCCTGAACATGAAGCATAGATGGAGATGGACTGACATGTGGAGCCTGAGATTGTGATCCTAATGAAGGAGGTGAAGCCAAGGAAAAGGATGGATTCGGTGAGGCACCATAGCTTTGCTAAAATTGACAAGAAAAGAAATTAATTAGCAGATATGAGTAAATTAGTATGTAGGTATAAATAAATTACTGTATTAACCTGAATATAATGTGATAATTTTTGATTGATCATTTCCCATTAAAAACCTGACTTGTACTAAATTTGTGGTCTAATATAGGATTTTTCTAATTATCATGATGAAAAATTTCGGGGTTGTGTTATATTCGGGCTAATACGATAATAGGAAAGCATAAATAAATAAACAAAAATGAAAAAAAAATTTCAAAAATCATTATTCTGTAAATTATTTACAAATGCATGCAGTTTATTCACAATACTGTATTTGTGTTCAATAATTTTAATTCTTCATTTAGAACCTATGTTTTAAGTTTTACAAAAGAAGATTTTATACCTTGGATATGTTGCAAACAAGAAAGAAAACTAACGTAATTAAAAATTTGGTTTTCCATTTATACAAACTAATTTTATAAATTTAAGCTGAAATCTTCAAGTATACCAAACAGTCTGTCATTCTATCATGGACCAATTCTTGTGTGTGAAAAGGCACTTTGTATTTTTATAAAATTAGTTTTTAGAATTACATATTTCGTAAATCTATCAAAATTGAGAATCTTTCTTTGAAAAAAATAGATAAGACAGGAGAAATGCACCTATGAATACCTTCTGAACATTCAAAGTGTGTGAATACTAACTTTAACCTTCAAATGTTAAAAGATTAAATTTTAAGGAGTTAAATTTTAGAAGTATTTTAGTATTGTGAAATGAAAATATTACTAGTAACAATAATTTTTAAAATAATAATAATAATAATATAGCTGAACAGAAGTTTGATATTTCCATTCACAGGGTGTCCCTCAATGTCAGAAGGCAAAAATAGTACCTTAGTAGCCATACCAACATAAAAAAGTCACCAGTTTAGTAGCCATTTTCTTAATTTTAGTTGCCAAAATAGTAGCACTTTAGTAGTTAAGAAATAAACATAGGTCATTTAGCTTAATTTAAGAAAGAATGAATCAAATGATAAATTGAAAAACTTTATACACTACGTAACAGAGAAAATACAGTAAAACCTGCTAAGTTGACCACCCAGTGGTTCCACTTTTCCGTGGTCAACTTATCAAGGGCACACAATACTTACTTTTCGTATTATTTTATCATCTTTTTTATTTTCATATTTTACCATCTAAGTGCTTATACAATATAATAGTACATGCAGTATACGTAGTATACTACAAAATTATATATGAAATCAAAATGATACAAAATAGGAATAATATTGCTTGTTAGAGTTAATCATTAATTATACTTACATATATTACTGTATTAATTATTGAGTATTGTCATAGTACGTGTAGTTACTATGTATCCTACATAGTAGTAAATTGAACAGAAACAAGTTAATTTAATTACAAAACTTAATTTTTTACTGTGTTTATACATTATGCATAGTGAACAAATGTATTAAGGGTTTTGACTTCACACATACCTACTCCTGTAAGTATACATGCTAATATAGTTACAAAAAAAAAATTACACATGCATAAGGATTAAAAATGAATTATAACCTAGGAATCTGGACTGAAATAGTCATTAATCTTGCTTTCTCGGCAAGTCTTAAGTTTTGTTTTGACACAGTGATAGAACAATATGGTAATACATATTGCACTGTGTATTCAGTGTGAACAGGAAACATACAAAAAGAAAAAAGTTGTTAGATGAGAGATATAAGAGAAATCCTGGAAGTGGTCAACTAAAAAGGTTTCGAGCAGTGCTTTGGAATGAATACTACCTAATTACAAGGTCAACATTCAAGTTAGACAGGTGGTCAACTTATAAAGGGTTCATTCAATGTTAAAGTAATTAAGCCGTTTCGTTCTTGGTCAATTAGGTCAACTTTACAGGTTTCAGTGTAGTACATTTATTTTTATTGCACAGTCAAAAAAATATATTAGAATGGTTGACGAATGACCAATAGAAAATTTGAAAAGAAAAGGGAGTTGACAAAAACAAAAATCTGATTTTCAAATGAGTCACCTTGAGCATGGTACAAGTAGCCAAAAACGAAAATAGTATGAAAATGCTGTTTTTTTTATCAAAAAAGTCTCCAAGTCACCTAATCTTTAAATTAGTAGCAAAAGTCACCTTTTTAGTCGCTGGTGGACACCCAGCATTCATTAAATTTTGTGGAGGAAATACTCCATTATAAAAGAAAGAGACAGAAAAAAGAGTTGTGAAAAGATATTAAAAAACAAAATATTAAGAGCTAAAAAAGAAATAAAATGGTTAAAATATATTTTATGTGCACATAAGTAACAGCAATCTTATCCTTGATAAAAAAAATTCTCACTTGTGAAAGCACTGAAGTGTGGGGTGATGCCGGAGTATGTGGGTTGGAGCCTGGAGGAGGTGTCATAGGAAGATGAAAACGTAGCCCAGATCCAGGCCCGCTGGTTGAAGACACACTTTCTTGGCTACGACACTGTGCAGGGGATCCAGGTTTAAGCTGACCAGAAGCACCTAAAAATCCACTGTCTAGTGAATCTAAAGTGGGAACAGGGGACAATGGATTTTCATCTTCTGTTTGGGATCGCCTTCTGTTCTGAGCAGCTGCTTCATCCACAAATTTGCTTAAAAATGCCTTGAAGTAAAAGAAAAAAGTTTATGGTACACATACTTTTTCTTTATCACAAGTAAACATATTATAAATAAATTAATTGTTAAATAATACACGATTAGAATAATGATACATTTATTTAAAAATATTTTTAAAAATTTGCTTAAAAACGTTAATGAAGCTAAAAGTTAAAAATACTGTAGTATAGCCAGTTTTGAAATTTATTTCAATTCACTTCAAAATTTTATTAAAATTCAAAGCATACTTATAGTTATATATTTTTCAACTAATAATATTTCCTTGCACTGATGTAACTTTAAATTTCTTTTGGATTAAGAAAAAAATCATAAATATATATATATATATATATATTACAATTACATTAGCATAAATAGCAATAATAAATGAATATAATTATTATCAATATCATTATTGTTAATATTATTGCTACAGTTTTTCTCCATTTCCACAACCTCAACTAAGTACTTCTTAGCTACTGCAGCTAGTACTACGTAAAACATAGGCTAGCTATACTAGTGTAATATTTATTTTATTATTTATTCATTTAATTATTACCATTTTTATTCTTTTTATTTATTCATTTAATTATTACTTTTTTATTCTTTTCCTTTCCATACTTCCAAAGTATTATAAATATATCATTTTTTATTCACACTCCATGGCATTACTTGTCTATTGATTGCATTAAGCCTTCTCTGATGGCAACATGCACTAATACTGCCTCCATTACTGAGCTTTGATCTTCGTGTCGGTCCACTTCCTTGTTGTTTTATTTTCTAATAGCTACGGTCGCGCCCCCAAGTTACAAAAGGACCCTAATTTTGGTCAGGTAACTTGCAGAAACCTAGCTATTATTGTTTTTTTCGATTAAATTGAAATGTGTGTGCGGTGGCGCCTGATGATAGAGCACACCATTTCAATATTAATTCCATTTTCGGACTATTTCTGATTACATGTGATTAGGCTTAAAAGCACACCAGTTCTAATTTGGCGCTTTATATTCAATTTTTCCACTCTTTCATTGCCTTAAAAGGCTATATTTAAACACTTATCCGGAATAAGCTCGTTAATTGGCACCATGTGCTATCTACTTTTTTATTTTTTTATATTTTTTTCACTTTATCATTGGATTATCTTGGGATTTCACTTTACGTAAGTAAGCTATTATATATTACATACATATATATATATATATATATAGATTGCTACATTAGAGAAGATAATTTGAAACATTTTCACCCAAAATTTTGTTTCATTTAACAAATGTTATTCAGGAAATATATTCACAGAAAGTCAAAAACACATATTAAAACAAGAACACAGATAAATGTATCAGATGCCTGTCTGTATGTATCTAGTTCACTTACTTTAATACTGTTTATTGCTGAAAACTCTTCAACGGCCTTTTGCTTATCAAATACACTATATGCACCATCACGGATGGCTACAAGACCTTCTGGTCTACATTCAATATCCAAGCAAAACCTAATAAATGTTAAGGATAGCAACAAACACAGAAACATTTTTCAAAGTTAAAAAAGAAAAACTTTCCATTTACCTACTGTCAGTTTTAAAGCATAGCTCACTGAGACCACAGCATTTGATTCCATCCATTCTTTTTCAAAAAACAGGTTCAGTAAGCTCATCTAATCACTAACTAATTGACAGTAGCAGTTACTTTACCTTGTAGTAACAGTCAAATCCCAATTTTGATTAAACAGCAATCACAAATAACTGAATTCTGCATAATGCTCAAAAAAGTACAAAAATCCACCAGATTCCTTTTGAACAACTTCATTTAAAGTAAGGGCCTTACAAAATGCAATTCCTAGACTTTGTGAAAAGCTCTCTATAAATATTTTTATGCTTATTTTACATCAACCACAATAACTCTAGCACATACCTTACTATATAGTTACGCTGATCCCTGACTCTCTAACAATTCTGGGCAACCTGCTCCAAGATAAAACTTTTACTGCCGATTACTGCCAGAAGATTAAAAAGATCAAAAAGCATAACATCAACACCATTTGTATGATCCGCTTGCAATTGTTCCTAATTATGTATAAAAATATAGAAAACAATTTGAACTACTTTAAAAATATCCACCCGTTCCCTCATTTTTAAGCAAGTTTTTGCAATTTTCAACTCCATTTTGTTTCCGAAAGTAAAAAAAGTTAATCATTTGCATGACAAAATTAGGCTCTGCAAGTGAAAATGATGGAATATTTAAAGTCACGGTCATCAGGCTTTGAAGGAAAAGTTGCGATTCCAGAACATTTTAAACAATTTTTCCAGATAACATAGTTTATTTATTTATTTTTCATTAAAATGATCATCTGCTTGAAGCATTGACATAAGAGAGGCTGTGTACACAAAATGAAATTGTTCAAATGCGAAAAGTTTCTGTGCATTTCCAAAAGAGCATTCAATTCAATTTGGGTATATATTAAAAATTGAAGTTATTTATTTTAGGTGAAGGAAGATTAAATATATTGAGTGTAGACGTATTTTCGTCAAATGTTTCTTCTAGCACCCGTTGTAATTGCCACCACAGCAGGCTTTGATTTCTAGCATCCTAACTAATATTATAAATGCGAAAGTGAGTTTGTTTGTTTATTTATGACGCTTTCACGCCTAAACCGCTGAATCGATTAGGATGCATTTTGGTTTAGATATAGAGGGGACCCTGGAGTTGGTTATAGGCTAATTAGAATTTTAGATTTTTAATTACTTTTTTAATTATTAATTAAAAACCGTTTTTACGTTGCCATTCTTGGCGAGTTTTGCCCGTATCAATCAAATGATTCATGTTTTGATCTAACAAGAATGCTATTGCTTCAAAAAGAAGTGCGTGCGTGCATCTGAAAAACATTAAATTCCACGGAAATTATGCCAGTTTTATGCCAAATCTATCTATCAATAATAATTAAAATGAATGTTCTCCAGACAAATCTACAGAAAGCAGAGCTTTGAAAATTTGAGCATAGAAGCCCATGACTGTGCACCTGAGGCTCAGAATGTTGAAATTTTAAATACTTTTCTAATTATTAATTAAAAATCGTTTTATCGCCCGCACAAAATGATTTATGCTTTTGAAATAAAGCTGAAATTCTATTTTCAGATAAACATGCATTTGAAAAACATGAAATGGTATGGAAATTATGTTGATTTTACGCCAAATTAAAAAGCATTAGAAAGAAAAGTCCAAAATCCTACCCCCTTTCCAAATCCTACCAATAATATAAAAACTCGGCTGTTCGAGCCTCGTCAGGGGGAGATCCCCCTGAACTCCCCTAATTTTTTAGTTTTATTATTGCCATGTTAAAACTATATTAATTAACTTGGCATTTTATCGCTCATCTTTCGCGTATTTCGCCTGGTAACCCTATGTTGAAATTTTTATGAGTGTAACCTATTTATAGAAAAATACATGTGGTGCATATTCTACAGCTTACGAAATATTGTAACAATAGATTAAAGCTGTTGTGAACTAATAATATTTGAATATATGTAAAAAAATACATGTGGAGCATATTCTACAGCTTACGAAATACTGTAACAATATTGAGACTAAAGATTGCTTTAATCTCGATATTAAAGCTGTTGTGAACTAATAGTACTTAAATACATGTAAGATTATGTCGCTTTTTTATGTCGCATTTTTGGGACACATTTTTCAATAAGGGTATTGAGAGATAAAATGACATAGTCATTAAAAAATTTGTACGTTTGTGTGTTTAGATGTTTTTGACTGAATCACACAAAAATTGCTGAACGGATTTGGAAAAATTCGTAATGAAGATAGCTTATGCCCTGGATTAACATAGAGGCAGCCTTTCAAGCATATAGCATAAATAATTCTTTTACAAAAACATTCAAAATAATTCTAATGTATTGCGCTCTATGGAAATTTTATAGCTACTAAACCGATTCTAAAACTTAGTTACACTATTCCTGAGTATTATTGTTTGTTTGTGGATTAAGACCGATCGACAACACTAGGGTCCTAGGCCTATATGGGGAATTCCTCTTTGGGGAACTTTCTGAGGGATCCTAGCCCGTATTTACGCGAGGTTTTGAGAAAACCGCGAAAAACTGCGAGCGGCTAGGTCGACAGGCTCGACCAGGGGTTGAACCTGGCACCTCCAGCCTTCCAGTTTTGAGAGTACAACTTCTTAGACACTGGTGGGACCCTGAGTGTTATAGGATACCTTTTATGCATATATCACAAATAGTTCTTTTACAGAGATACTCATAAGAATTACATTACACTCTATGTGTATCTCTGTAAGTACTGAACCGATTCTAAAACTTTTTTCACTGTTAGTAAGCTACACTATTCTTGAGTATTAGAGGCTAAAATTCATACATGTAGTGCAAATAGTTCCTTTACAGGAACACTCAAAATAATTCTAATACATTATGCTCTCTGGGTATCTCTGTAACTATAGAACCGATTCTAAAACTTTTTCGCTAAGAAAAAGCTGCGCTATTCCTGATTAGCGTAGGCTAAAATTCATGCTATAGCATAAATATTTCTTTCACAAGAACAACAAAAACAGTTAGCAAATACTGTCGTAAATGTATTCGCCAAATGCCTGAAAAAAATCTAAATTTAGTAACTCTGCTTACTCTCTTATTTTAAATGAAGTATACTATCACGCATTATACTTCATTTAAAATAAGTAAAAAGCAAATAATATTTAAATGCAGTTTCTTTTGTCGCAAACATATGTGTTATTCACACATGCTTCATTTCTTTTGGGACCTAACTCTAAAGCCGACGCGGACGAAGTCGCGGGTAGCAGCTAGTATATATATATATATATATATATATATATATATATATATATATATATATATATATATATATATATATATAAAAGTAGAGTTAAATCCCAGATAAATAAGATAAGCAATGAAATTAATTTTATTTAAGATTTTAAACAGATAAAAATGAAAATTTTAGCCTTAGTAATTAATAATTAGCAAATTTATTTGTGTATTACTAAAATGGTGCAATACGCAATCATGGCAGAATAGTCAGTTATCCATATTTACAAGTTCAAATACTTTTTCTCATGAAATTAGTTTACTGTTTTGCATTTTAAAAACTTCTCATTATTTGATAGTTTTTTAACACCATTGTCATCTTGTCAAACAGACATTAAATTATATGGAATGGATAGTAAGTAATTTACAAAATGGTTAATCTGCACACAGATAATTGAGAGTTTGCATGTTTATAAGTACGTCATCCGAATTGTTTCTCTTGTAATACTTTGTAAATGTATGGACATAATATTCTTGACTAAAACAGCAAAAGACACTATCAATCCACCAACTAATAAATTTCATACTAATATTTAAAATTAAAGAACACAATAAAGAAATAGAAGAAAAACTGAAAAAAAATTAAAATTAATTTTTAAAAAATTATACATATATTTTAACAGAAAATGTCAGTTAATGTCATCAGACTGTTGATTATAGCTACCTATGCCCTGAACACTCTCACAATTTAGGTCATGATCAGAAAGATACACAAGTTAGCATGAAGAAAACTTTTGAAAGTTAATCAATTTAAGACACATACTGTGAAAATTTTTCCATCTTTTTTATCTAGGATCCTGTTAATAGTATAAAATTTATGATAATAAAAAAAGACACAAGTTCAATGCATTATTGAAGCAACTGAGTAAAGTAATATAAAAGGATACATGTTTCTGTAAATTACACGGATGTGAGTAGAAGTCTGAGGAACAGTAACAAAAGTCTGTATAGGAACAGCTGGTCTCTGAAACAAATAAAATTCAAATTAATTTAGGCTGTCCTATACAACTCAGGCATTGCTTGAGTTTTATGGGAGTGCACTAGCATGTATAATTGTTATGCTTGATTGATTTGAAAATTATATTACACATTTAATCAGATGTAAATTTTTATGCACATTAAAATCGTATTACAGTGAATTTTACTTTAACAATATTTCTGATAAACAAATAAAATAGTTTCATTAAATTATAATACAATACAAATTCCGTCAGAATGTAATTTAAATTTTATAGAATTACCAATTTGACTTTTGGTCTCTTGAATTTCATAACACTAAGATTTTATTGTTTTCATCACTAGACTACATAAAAATAAAGTCTATGTATATATAGATACTAGCTGACCCGGCAAACGTTGTTTTGCCATATAAATTATTCCTAGGATTATTTTAGTAGAAAGAAATGACTAACTTATTGAAAGTTTGTGAGGATGTGGTATATGAGTGGAAGAGGCATGGGGCGCTGTGAACGATGCTGGAATATAAAAATAACACAATACCAAACATTTATATTTTTAATTCATTGTAATTTATTCTTTAAATTTATATATATCGCTAATTACAATAATTTTACTAAAAAATAATATCAATTCCTTAACGCAATAGAGTATACAATATTTTTTGTTATCCAATCTTTAGATAACACAAACAAACTGGATGCCCACTGTATGGTTTGCCCACTCGAGAGCATGCCACGTATAACTGTCCGTGTGAAAAACATGGTGTGCTCAAATCTAATCCACAAACAGACATAGTTTGGCCTTGAGACATATTGATAGTCATTCCATAAAAAATTTTGCCCCCCTCCCCCCAAAAAAAAGGATGAAAATCTGAAACACTTTCAGATTTTAAATACGCACTATAGTGCTATATATTAAAATCGTATCATAATTTATGTGTTGTCCCTATTTTTCGTCCTTATTCCATTAAGTTGGAAAGTGTTATCATTATCAATGACTGTGCTGTATTTTTCTTTCTTGTTTCGTAAAACCCATCTTTGGAATCGAAATCTATCTTAAAATCGCCTACTAAAACTATTTTACAATCTTCGCCAAGTATATCACAACTATACTTCACCGTTTTATATATTGTTTCCTACTTTAACGCCTCGACTCTCGCCAAGGAGGCAATGATTAAACATATGCAGTTACCATGACGATTTTTTGCATTTATGTAGAAATCGTAATTTAGAATTAAAATGGCGAGTTGGAACAACATGTAAGTACAGCATGCCATTACATTTTTATTTATTTTGGATTACCAATTAATGTAGTTTTAATAATTAAATGTCTTCAAATTCCTTAACTGGCGCGTTTATCGCTAGTTTGTTTACTTTAGTTATCACCTAGTTCTTTTGGGTGCGTTGAAACGGTACTTACGTATTATCCTGGCGGTCACTTCCGCCAAACTACTGTACGGAAGAATTTTTGTGAAAATAATTTTAAATATTATTGCTGATGGTGGAAGTATTTGTAAAATAAATATAGAAGCAGAGCCGTAGAGAATTAAAAATTGTGGCGCATGTGATCGATGATAGTGGTTAGTATTTGATAAATTAGTTGAACACAGGATTTTTCCCTGATTTACGTATTTTCCTTCTAACTTCTTAACAAGCACACACATATCTAGAATACTTGAGCATGCAGTAAAAATCTTTATCGAAGGAAAAGAAAACGATCATCAACATGCAAGGTGTGAATAATTCCTTGCACTAAATAAAACATCACTTCCGAACTCTATAGATGAAGACGAATGAAAATGCACTATTTCTTAAATCATCGTAATTGAAGAAAACAGATTATTGACGATAATGACAATTTTTTATTTTTAGGATCACAATATTACAATAAAGGCTTCTAGGTTAAATTGCACACGATCAATATTGAAGTAAGGAGCAACAGCATATTTTCACATAAAATTAGAATATATTATGGGCACGGACAGAGGCACAAGCCCCGAAGGGCAAGTGCTTGTCCAAACCTCCAACGCAGCTCTACTCTGCTCGCTAACTTACAACTAACTGCTCATATTCAAAGATGCACAGGGGGGTATGTCACGAGGTCAAATTTTGCTGTTAAGCTATTACATATGTAAGAGAGAAAAAAAGGAACACGAAAGACTTTACTAGAACATTCGATGCATGCAGCTGCACTCAGAGAAACAAAAAAGAGAAACAAAACACTGCGGTTTGGGAGCAGTGCAATACTGCAAGTTAGGCTTTCATATGAATCATTGCGAAAAGAGGATGGGAAGAAAAAAAATCTAAATAAAACAGATTGCAGCTGTAAATTTGATTAGCATAGCAGAAGGCAGGAAATCGAAATGATTAAAAGTGCGTTATTGCCTTACAAATAAAATGGCTGAAAGGAAATCTGAAAGCTTTGAAAAGAGTTACTGTTAAAAACTTATAATTAATTAAATTTAGATAACAATAATTAAGATTTGTATTGGTAATTTTTTTATAAAAAATATGCACGTTGTGTCAACGTGACACATACTCCCCCAAGTTTAGGAGAAAAAATATACGCATTATATATTCAACCAGCAAAACACAAGATAAAAATATTCACTTCTAAAGTACTATTGAAGATTCAGACTCCGTGAAGAAAAGAATAAGGTGACTACGCAGAAAATATTACAGTTCATATATAGTTTTGCGAATTACAGTCAGAAAAGTTCTTGTAAGATATCACCAATAAGCAATTAGTATCCCAATAAAAGAAATATTTTTAACACAAGTCCTTTTTTTTATGCATAGTCTTATGAGCTGAAATTCAATTACTATATGCAAGATTTTCGCAAAAAAACTTTGAATTTAAAGGTAATTGGTATAACTGTTCTGTTCAAAACACTGAAACAACTGCGTAACAGTCTTTAAAAAAAGTCCTGGAAGAACATCTTGTTACCATACATAAAATATTTGGCATGGAAATAAACTTTGGTAATACACATGAAGTTATGTAATTAAAACTATTCAATCTCAAAAATTGCAATATATAAAAATATTTGTCACAATACTTAATAAAAACATACGAAACTTCTAATAATATACTATCGTCATATGCAATTTTTTTATATTCACTGTTTGAGAGACAACTTTCACATATAATAATTCTCAAATTAATACTTTAGGATCCAAAAATATTTTTTTTAAATTATAATTCTCAAGTATAATATTCATAACCTAGGATTTTATTATATATCATCATCAAAAAGACCATTTATTTTGCTTCAACATGGATCCTTGTATCATTTTTATGGTACCAAAAAAATTATTTTAAAATGACAAGTATTGTTCATATCTGAACACATTAACCTTATAAACATAAAACATACACAATGTATTTTAAATAAATATCCAAAATAACAAAACAGTAAAAAGTTTTAACATTCTAAATAACAAAAGAGTTTGTGTGTCTTAAAACAATTGAAAAAAAAAAATATGTGTGCAAAAAATGTAGTTTGGAGAGAATTGAAATTGTTTGATTTCACTTAATATCTTCCAAGAATCAAAAATACACATATGCATAGAACAGTAGAAAATACAAAAAAATTTTTCAAAATGACACGTCACTGGGCAAAAAAATGCAAAATAACTGTGTGTAAAAAATTACTGAAAATTTAAGAAAAAAAAAACTTTATGTGACTCGTAAACAAGAAACCGGAACTATCCAATGCAAATAGGGGATCAGGCTATTCACATTACAAGGCTCAAGCACTCATTTAAAAGTACACAATGTGTGCAAGACAACAATAATTCAAGAGATAAAAAAATCAATACTTCAACTATAAAATTGTGTAAAAAATGACATAAAAGGTATATTGTGAGGTAAAAATTGGAAAAAAAATATGATGCCATTTTGTGCCATGGACTTAAGTATGCAAGAATGCAGTGTGTAAAAACAAAAATAAAAATAGTTTGTACCTCAGAAAGGTATTGCCATGGACATGGAAAATTACAACAAGTGTGTCGAAAAAAAAAAAAAAAAAAAAAATGTGGCGAAAGCAGATTTTGACATGGTGAGGGAAAAAGAGTGCATGTACCTCAGAGAGGCTGTACCATGAATATCAAAATGTAAATTGCAGTATATAGAGAAAAAGTGTGAAGCATGGAACAAGCTGCATAAAAAAAAAAACGCAACACAAAGCAAGGTATACTGTTGAAACTATCAAAGACAAAAAAAAGAAAAGAAAGAAAACTGGACCAGCCAGTAACCAAAAATGATGCAATCAAACACTATATCTCGCATTGCAAAAGGGTAAGGAATTCACAATATACAAAAATGAGTGTAGAATTGTAGCCCTAAAAAAATTTCACCAACATGTGTAAATTTCATAAAAAGTCTTACATGATAAAAATGGGTACACTAAAAAACTGAAAATTATGTAAACAAATGAAAACAATTATCATGAGGTATTTACAGCAAATCAAAAACATGTATATATCTAAATTAAATCAAGTAGAATATAATGGGTATAAGTTTGTGTAACTCTTGAAAAGTTGTAATTGCTGTTCGGGGAAAATTATTATGAAACTCAAGTACAAACAACAAGAGTTTAAGTTATAAAAATAAGAGACATTGCTTGTTGAGGAAAAGTGAATCTAATCTTATATTATTATTACTTGAAATCATCTCTTACTTATCTCCGTATCAAAAAATTACGTCACATATACTACTACCATAATTACTTAGTACAGCAAATAAAAATGTTCATGCAAAAATGACTGAAAAATTATCATAAAAAGTTGTTCTCAAATATTACTCATTTTTTTTTTTTTACACTAAACACACACACATATAAATTTCTTCGATATTATATTTATACATACATTAATACACATCGTACTATTAGAGTTTCCAAAAAATTCAAGTACACAAATAAGCAATAGGGTTTCTTATAAAACAATTTAGCACTTTGAGAACATTTTAACGTCAAAATATCAAAAAGGTTTTCAAGCGAAAAAAGTTAAAATCCAAGTGGAAATGACAGTGCAAAAGAATACAATAAAAAAAAACAATATAACGCAACATACTTCGCAAGCGGTTCGTGCCTGGTACTGGCACCAGATGTACGGAAGAAATTTTTATGAAAATAATTTTAATATTATATTGTGATGGTAGTAGTATTTGTAAAATAAATATAGAAGCAGAGCCGTAGAGAATTAAAAATTGTGGCGCATGTGATCGATGATAGTGGTTAGTATTTGATAAATTAGTTGAACACAGGATTTTTCCCTGATTTACGTATTTTCCTTCTAACTTCTTAACAAGCACACACATATCTAGAATACTTGAGCATGCAGTAAAAATCTTTATCGAAGGAAAAGAAAACGATCATCAACATGCAAGGTGTGAATAATTCCTTGCACTAAATAAAACATCACTTCCGAACTCTATAGATGAAGACGAATGAAAATGCACTATTTCTTAAATCATCGTAATTGAAGAAAACAGATTATTGACGATAATGACAATTTTGTATTTTTAGGATCACAATATTACAATAAAGGCTTCTAGGTTAAATTGCACACGATCAATATTGAAGTAAGGAGCAACAGCATATTTTCACATAAAATTAGAATATATTATGGGCACGGACAGAGGCACAAGCCCCGAAGGGCAAGTGCTTGTCCAAACCTCCAACGCAGCTCTACTCTGCTCGCTAACTTACAACTAACTGCTCATATTCAAAGATGCACAGGGGGGTATGTCACGAGGTCAAATTTTGCCGTTAAGCTATTACATATGTAAGAGAGAAAAAAAGGAACACGAAAGACTTTACTAGAACATTCGATGCATGCAGCTGCACTCAGAGAAACAAAAAAGAGAAACAAAACACTGCGGTTTGGGAGCAGTGCAATACTGCAAGTTAGGCTTTCATATGAATCATTGCGAAAAGAGGATGGGAAGAAAAAAAATCTAAATAAAACAGATTGCAGCTGTAAATTTGATTAGCATAGCAGAAGGCAGGAAATCGAAATGATTAAAAGTGCGTTATTGCCTTACAAATAAAATGGCTGAAAGGAAATCTGAAAGCTTTGAAAAGAGTTACTGTTAAAAACTTATAATTAATTAAATTTAGATAACAATAATTAAGATTTGTATTGGTAATTTTTTTATAAAAAATATGCACGTTGTGTCAACGTGACAACTACTTTTTCGTAGATTTTAAATACGTTGCAAATCGTATTCCAAACCATCAACAATTTCATGTGCCCGGCATTTATCTTGGTGAAAAAGTGCTTGTCTTGGCAGACCGCCGGGATAATACGTAAGTACCGTTGAAACTTGTGCATAACTCCCAGAGACCCATGACTGCAAAGCTTGCCAAAGTACGGTGATTTTTTAGGTTGGCGAGAGTGGGGGCGTTAAAATAGGAATCAACTCTTTTTTGTACCATAAAACACATCTTTGGAATTGAAATCTATCTTAAAACTGCCTACTGAAACTGTTTTACAATCTTCGCCAGGCATATTCTTCCTGTAGGCATATTCAAACTATACCGCAAAGACATTTTAAATGCTGTTTGGAATGGGCATCATAATCCACGAGTGTACCGTGTTTTCCTTTCTTGTTCCACAGAGCACTTCTTCGGGATAGAAATCTATATTAAAATCGCCTAGTAAAACTCTTTTACAATATACGCCAGACGTTTTCTAACTATACGCGAAATATATTTATAATAAATTGTCACGTTTTGGCACCACATTTAGCGATCCATTATCAAAAATTGCAAACCTTGTGCGACTTTCAACATTTTATTAACGCCCCCCCACCCTCTCCACATTATCTGGCAAACACATTTGAAAAGTGACTCAACACGCTAATGTCTACACAGAAATCCTGATTGAAATTAATAGCACTCTGGGGCTAAACATTTTGGGGTGGACCACCCTTATGACTTAAAGGTATGAGACATAGTTAAAAACCTATTCTCAGACCTAACGAATATACATAGAAAATTTCATTAAAATTGGTCGAGTGGTTTCGGAGGAGTTAGGTGACTAACACTGTGACAGGAGAATTTTATATATTAGATATAACATACTAAATCAAAAGCCGGCTGAAATCCCAAACTGCTAAAAAGTTAAACTGCGTAGTTACAGAACAAAGGAAATGCGCTATTTAAAACTACAACTGCTACACAGTCGCTGGCAGTTTCTTTCTAAATTTGTGGTCAGCCCCGCTGTTTAGTCTGACGTTCTCCTTCAAACCAAAACTTCTTGCTGCCCAGATATGGGCTCATCCAATCATTGCAGGTTGCAAGGTCACATGACAAGACCTCAACAGAGTTAATAAAAAGCCTAACGCAGCTGTAGAGAGAGCTTTTTGCATGGCCTCTCTTGCCTGAATAATCTGTAAGAAATGTCTATATTAAATTAATGTAACCCGGCATCATTTTATTATCTCAACAGCATAGCCTCCAACCTATCTCGACTTAAAACAGGAAGATTAAGGTAAAGAAACAGGAAGATTCCCTAATAAACAGGAAGATTTTTCCCGAGTCAAGTTTAAACTGTACACACACACACAACAAAAAAAAAAAAAAAAAAAAAAAAAAAAAATTGCTAAACTTCATCATTTTTGTAAATAGCTGTTACAAGTAGCATCTGCTTGTTTGGCCCAAGTAAGGATTTGCAGCTTTAATGCCAAATTTTGCAAATCAAATTCTTTTTCATCCACGATGATTCCAGAAGATTTAATTCTCGCACATTTATATATTTTTTCATTATTCTGAATTAGGAAACATCTTTCAGAATCAGGGACCAGCATGATCAGCAGCGTTGACTGGTAAATTGTGCTTTATTAAATAAGCACTTGGTCTTTAACTGATTTGTCACATACAGTCGAAAAGTAATTTTAAATTTTACTACCGACTTGCTTTTTCAGTACTTTAGACCTTTTTTTTTTTATATATATACTTCAGCAAATGCATATGGGGAGTACAGCTCTTTTGCCCAAAAGCCCCAACCCAGGAGCAAGATAAGAAGGACTGTGACAGTTAAGAAAGGCTGTGTTCAAAATGTGGGGGGAAGGGGGGGGGGCAGTCCCGACGATTCCGGATTTGAGACTTTGTACTGTATTTTGTAAATTGGAAAAATTAAAAGGAGAAAGGACCCAAAATCCCGAAAACCTTCGGTCCTGACAATTCCGGAAAATCGGTCCTATACTGTATTATAAGTCTGTTATTAACAAATACACAATACCAAAAGAATCTGGCGCTTTAATATCACTAATTAACGATACAATATGTGGTGTTTTAAAAAGTGATGAGCTCGGCAGCCAATCGGATTAATCCCATTGATGTTTCTAATTGCGTGTTTTCCATTGGCTTACTAACTTCAGTTTGGTGAGCCAACCGGTTTCCATTTATTTATAAACAGAGCGCAGAATGACCAAGAATGATACTGTTTTTATCATACGAAAGTACTTTAATTAAAACCAGATTGAAGAAAATCTGATTGAAATTCGCTGAAGATCTGAAAAGATTAAAAATCACGGAAGTTCTGAAAATGTTAAATTTTGCGGAAGTCCACTAATCAGCTATTTAAAATTAGCGGATTTCCGCTAATTCGTGAAAAAATCACATGCCTGAAAAATGTTTTAAAGTGGGGGGGTCGACTTATACAAGGGTCCATAATTTTTACTTTTTTTTTAATCAGAAGTCAAAAAATGCCCTTTTAAAAGACAATTGTTCTCTTTCTGCATTCCATAACACAAGGACATCATTTAGGGTTGATTTCCATACCAGGAAGAATGTAGCGATACAAAGATTGAAAATGTATTTCATGTTGTTGTGGGATTATGGCCAATTAGCTGCATGTGGGCTCTAGGCCGAAGGGTGGGGTGCCCCCCATAGAGATATTTCTAAGGGATGCTAACCCAATACGTGTATCATGATGAGTCGATGACGACGAAGGAATTTTGTGAATTGTTTGACGAGTCCGATACTGAATCGGATCTTGAATCAGTTTAAATTTGTACAATAGTACTTTACCATATCATACTATCGGTAGTGTCATATTATTATTATTCACTATTATCATTTTAATTTTGTATACAATTGTATATTATTATCTTTATCATAGCATATTTAGTACTTTCTTTTTTTTTTTCAGATGATTTTGAATAAGTGTATTTAAAAAGAAATTAAAGTTTCTTGATCGGGAAAGTGCTGGGTTGGCTTATACGCGAGATCGACGTATATGTGGGTAAATACGTCAATACATATTAGTAACATAACATATTAATATTTTAATTTTATATATAAATATAATTGTAATATTAACTACTCTTAATAATCACATTTAATTGTTTTACAAAAAAATTAACATATTTAAAACTCATAATACCAGATTAAGGTAATTTATTTTAATTCTAAATAACCCAGTGAAAAACACTGTATCTTTCAAGTAATAAAGAGTTAAACTGAAAATGTTCTTACCTTTGGACTTCTTTTTAAACTTCGAATACAAATTGGACAATTTCATTATTAAAACAGCAATAAAAAATAGAGCGAACCTGATTATAATGAACACAAAGAATAACACAACTAAAATCAAAATATTTTTCGTAGTTAGTTAATGCTGAAGTGATTTATTATTATTACTATTTTACATGTAACCAATATCACAATGTAAATTATTTTAATGACCTCAAAGAAAATTATGCACAGTAAAATATTACCCTACGTATTGGGGTAAGTATTGCGGCTCGCGTAGGCTTGAATTCTAGACTGTTCACAAAATTCTAGACATTCTCTACTCAAAGGAGAAACAATCGAGCATGAATTTTATTCTAAATGTGGCTTGAATTTTCACTTGGACAGAAAATTCCCTACTACAGATGAGGGAGGAAGTAAAAAGGTGTTTCTCTGGTAATACCAATGAGAGAGTGTCCATAGCCAGAAGCTCCGACTACCTTGTCCGGAAGTGGGCCAATAACAGCAACAACAACCAATGAGAAAGGGTTAAGGGGAGAAATTTTGTTCTGAAAACGTTCTTCGCTTGCCGAAAATGGTCAAAAGGGAATAAAATGTGACTATCCTAATCGGCAAGAAAAACTGCCGCAGCAACGAGATTGCAAGACAGCTATTTCTTTTTCTTTTCCCTTCCCTAAAACTGGAGACTAGGTTGTAGGAAGAAAAGGACATCGTATCAAAATTTGGAACATTTTCGTGACTTTCATGACCCATTCTTATAAATCATGACACTTTCATGAGCGGTAGACACCCTGGCATCTTGTTCCACCCAAGTCTCGTTCCACCCGGGCAAGCCACTATGATCCATGACAATACCCTTTCTGTAGCAGTGCTGATACAACATATACAGGGTGATTCTATGATCATGGGGCAAAATTTTGGAGTGAGTTAGTTATTCAAAGAAGAATCAGAATTGCATAGCAAAGTTGGGTTGCTAACAACTTTTTATGTACCTTCCACTTATCACTTTGGATGCCCACCATGGTTTGTTAAAAACTAAACTGATCTTTCACAGAAAGCGTTTGACTAAAAACTGATAGTTTAGAAACTCTACAGGTTTTATTTTTGATATTCTTGGGTACAAGCCTACTGTTTTATAAACAATTAAGAAACTAGACAACCACAAAAGTGGTTGATTAACAAGTACATGATGACAACGTTGTTTACAACCCTAAATTGCTGTGCGATTTTCATTCATCTTTAATTAACAGACTTTCTCCAAAAGTTTGTCCCGTGATCACAGAATTACCTTGTATAATTTATTTATTTTTTATGAATGCTCAGCTCAAGAACTGACCAGGTAGTTTTCTCAAAAAGGTTACAATGCAAAAAAATAGAAGAAAACATAGTCAGGGGAAAGGCAGTCTTAATTTTCCACATTTTAAACTAAAGGGGAAAAAAAAGCCAATTATCCTTGAGAACAAAGAATATAAATCTATGTTGAGTAACTTGTCAAATCTGCTCTTTTGACTATTTAAGAAAATATTTATTTTACAAATCAAAACAGGCCTGAATAAAAATTCATATACTCACACTATGAATCACGCCCAGTTCTGGAGCAGAAGGCAACTTACTGATGGATAAAAGAGGCATATATGTATCATGAAGAACCTGAAGAAAAAAAATCTATGTTATTTATAACACCAATTCATTTGCCTTTGCATTATGTAAATTTTTGAAATAGCCTACTAGGTAAGTTTATCAAAACAAATTTAAAATTTATTACTTCTTAAATTTATCTACTCTAACAAATTACACCTTTGCACAAAACAAAAACTTTTATAAAATAATTGGTCCTTACATTTTATACCAGCATTCTGCCAAAACAAATGATATTGTACAAAGAAAATATCAGATATAGTTTAAATGAACTATTCTGACCATTCTAGTTCAGTGAACTCAGATTCAGAGGAGATTATGAAATGAATACACTTTTACACTTTGACAGGCAGTGGCTAGACGTTATAGCTACCTTTTATGCTGTACATGACAAAATTCAGAAGCAGTAGGCAAATTTCCTATGTCTATTTACCAGATAATAATGAACTTTGTACAAAATGATAATAGGAGATAAAGTGTTATAGATATTTCTAAAACTGTATTGCGTATTTTACAGAAAAATTATCCGTTTCTTTAAACTGATATCAGAAATTTAACTATTACTCCAGGCATTAGCAAAAACAAGGAAATATGATAAAAATGCTTGCACTGAAAAGGGTTTAAAAAGATTAAGAAAGTTAGCCTAACATGGATTCATTGTTCTATAGAGTATGTACTGATTCGCAAGTCCTAATTTTGAATTTATATGGACTATTTTGCTGTTTTTGTTTAAAGTCAATTTGCAGATTTGACTCCAGAAATAATCGTCTTATTTCTGTCATTTAACTTCCAATTTTATGTTTGTGTATTAGTAATAAGAACTGATATATTTAAATTAACTGGCATTATTTGTTGGTATGAAGACACTTGTTTGTGTTTCAATGAACACCTTATTTGGAAATTGAAATAATTGGGAACATTTATTGTAGTTTTCTTTTTTATTAGTACATTTAAATTGCTTCGAGCTTGATGATAAAAAAAAATAAATTGCACACAGGCTAGAGCTTCGAAAATCGTCATTGGAGCTGTTGCTTTCACTGACAATGTCAGGTTGAAGCAAAAATGCTGACTACAACTACTTGAAAGCATAAGGAAACTCCAAGCTATCAATTTTACCAAAGAGATTAGAAGTAGTGATAAAGATCACATTAGCAATCAAGCCTTCCAAATGTGCAGCAAAAGTACCAGGCTCAAACAATCCTCAACACTGCAATTTCATGAAACAACTAGACAACAGATTGGACTTCAGCACAATAAGTATGTGCTCCTACAGGTACCAATGAAAAACTCAACATTCCCAAAAACACAGAAATTAAAACTTATCTTCTTGAACCCTGCACCAAAAATAAACCAGTAGTCATCGTCAGAGCCAAAGGAATCAAAACCATCATTTCGTATTCAAAAGCAGACTGCGTATTTGCCTTCACTGATGGATCTTCAGACGAGACTTTAGAAAATGGAGGGGCTGGAGTAAATTTCATCTTTCCACGGGATAAAAGAACAAAACAATTCAAAGTTGATGCATGTAAAATATCCTCAAATTTCACCTGCAGGCTTCTTGCTATTCAAATAGCCTTGAATGAATACATTAATCTTCAAGAAACAGAGAAAGCAAAGGGACTTGTCATCTCCAGCCACTCCAAAGCTGCCCTTCAGGCAATTCAAAAAACAGACTCGTAACTTGTGCTGAACATACACAACATACTGCACGAAATCTTCATCTTCAATAAAAAATGCATGATGATACACACATCACAACATAAATTCCATAAACAAGAATCTAGATGTTGCTTTGCTGTACTAACAGGGATTTTTTTGTTTGTTTGTTTGTCTTTCTATTTCACTAATCCCCAGAATATATGATTTAGTAATTTAAAGAATGTGCTGTTGCATGTAATATAATGAGTAGTTTGTAAATGAACAAGTTCAACTAAGCTATTCATTTAAAAAAACTGTATGGACCAATTCCGATTACTATTTTCAAACTTCACCAACCGTTTGGCAAAAAAAATTAGGAGGGAATGACTACCATTATAATAAGTAAGCACAAAAAATTTTTTGAAAATACAGGTCATTTAGTAAAAGTATTCCAGTTAGTTCACTAATTCTGAAAAAAAAAAAAAGATCTTACACAAAAAAGTAGCAAATTTCTTTTGAATATTCACACTTATTGCAAAAGCAGTCAATGTAAAACCAGCTCACCTGCATCAAACAAATGACGGAATGATGCTGATTGAATTCATGCTGTAGTTGGGATGCAACGATTGTGTGAGGATTGCTTGCAGATGCTGTTTGACCAACAACGCCAAAGGACAAATGGAACCTTTTTTCAGATGGTCTCCAATAAATGGTTACCTAACACACAGAGAACAACATATAATGCATGTATTGTATGTGGTCAACTCAAAATAATATGAAACTGTAGTTTAATTAAATTAAATAAATTATCAATATAGAGTTTCTCATTACATATACTCACAGTGCTTGCTTTGTTTGGTCCATATCCCAAAACGAGCTTTTTGTAAGTAAATGACTTAATGTCCATAATTGATGAATATACATTGTGTTGATCTAAAAAAAGAAAATGAATAATTTGTTTCAATGAATTCTTTAAAAAAAATACATAACAATTATTATTATACAATTCAGGCTGACAAAGAATAATTAATGCACAAATTTATACTTAAAGCATTCTATAAATTACATATACCGCGACAATTTTAAGTTTACCATAGTAATGAAAGAGGGGGGGGGTCTTAATTCAAAATTTGGTAATTTAAAACAGCTCTTTTCAAAAAAATATTGACTAACCATATTTAAGGCAATTTGAAAACTCTAAAACTATTTTATATAAATGTCCCATTGTGTTCCAGTCTTGAAGCATATCATCTACCATCTGTGCTACCTGACGTGAAGTACCAGCAGCAAAATCATAAATATAATATACAGGTCTGCGAGGTCCTTGTTCTTTTGAAGACATACTGGTAACTGGACACTTACAGAAGACAAACTAAGGAAAAGAAAAAAAAGAAAACAGCTGTCTATTAAACAATATCAATGAGAAATAACACTAAAAAATATTAACAAAGAAAAATAATAAATAAGAGAATTTATAGAATATTAAAAGATCATTTGAATAAATTAATTTCATACAACACTTGAAAAAATATTTGACTACCAGTAAATGACACAAATGCATACATGCATATTTATTTTATATGATAAGAGTCTTTTTCCATGAATTAGCATTATGAAGTAATTATTCAAATTTTCTTGCTAACAAAATATTGCAAATGATCCAAATTTACATATCGCACATATCATAATTCAGCACAATTTCAGATTTTTAAACCACATAAAAACAAACTTTTCGATTCTTAGACTTCACAAAATGGCTTAAATTAGATTTGTTTTTGTTAAAGAAAGAAAAAAAAATGCATGTATACCCCCTTTTTAAAAAATTAAATAAAAGAACATGAAAAGTGGTATTTTTTAAGGGAAGAATAATAAAAATATCCTTCAAACGAAATTTGACAGAGAATTCTGTATTTTCCTACAGAAAATTGACCAAGATTTTCTATAACTTAAGTTCAATGCATGAGAAATATAGTTTAGCATTTCATTTATAATATGGTGCAAAATGAAAATTAAAAAAATAAAGACCAATTGAAAATTATGCTAGTTCTTTCATTAGTGATAGAAAATACATTAATGCAGATAAAGTTAAGTGATATTAATACATAAAAAATAAAAATTCACTTATTTTACAGCTTTAGTTTTTATGCAAAAAACCATTATTTGAGAATAATTTAAAACTCACCTCTACAAGCCATGTTCTTGTACCTTTACCTTGTAAACGTATAGTGCAACTAAGGAGAGCTGAATGCAAAGATGCAAAAGTATCTACATCACTTCCTTCACGAAGTGGCATTCTATACAGCAAGAAAAACAAAATGTTTAGACAAAACTGCAACAACAAAATTCCAATATAATTTTAAAGATTACTTATAAAAGTAAAATTAATACTTACTGTACAATTTTTACATGATAATTGGACCCATAAGCTTCAATTTGAATACCATTATGACATATTTCTTTCCTATTCAACTAAAATATTAAAAAATATAGCATTAATTTGGACACAAAATTATATTACAGCAATGTAAATAATGGTCAATTTGTCAACAAGTAAAGCTGATTACAACACACTGATAGAGTATTAAAATATTTTTATCAATGAACAATATTCCATTACATCTAATAATATTTTAATAAAACTATAAAGGTAAGATATTTAACTTATCCCAGAATCTTTCTTATCATTAAAATAAAATTTTAATACCTGATTAATTATTCATAATACAAGAGTTAACTGTGGCTGGTTAACATTTACTTTCCCTATAAAATTAGTAATAAGGATTTTAAAATGATAAATCTCTCCCTCTCTCATTGGACTCATACATTAACTTTTCCTTTAAACTCTGTTTATACACATAAAAATTTCATGTTAAAAACTAAAAATGGCAAATAATTTCAAAATACTTTTTATATTTTAATTACCTATTAAAGAATACTTCTAAAAGTTAAGGCAGTTCTTTGTTAAAATAGCAAATAAAGAATGGCAGTTCAACAATTTTTTAAACAAGTTAAATCAGCTATTCAATTACTTAACAAGTAAAACAATGCACTTTGTCTACAGCTTATGAAATCTGAGAAAAATTCTTTACTACAGAATCGCACTACAAAATTATCTGAAATTTCCATTTAGCGCAAGCATAAATGTTTTAGTTTTTTTTTTTTTACATATCTTTCATAATTTTAAAATTTTTGCAGTTTAATTCAAAAGAAAACAAAGATTTTTTTTCACATTAAACACACAATACAAAACAACACACATACAAAATAGAAATATTTTTTACACAATACATGGGGAAGAGATAATGTCATGTACTTTACCTCACGGCAAAGTGTAGAAAATGGAATACGCTCATCACACATGGATACAATATGAGCAAGCTCAGAGATGAAAAATCCAGTATATTTTACTTTTTTCACACCAGTATCACCTTGTGAAGCAGCCTATTAAAAAAAAATTAATACATTTATGTAACTTATATGGGATTTTATGTTTCTTACAAAATTGGGTTTACTTATGAGTAATCTATTCTTCCTACATGCAACTTTAAACAAAATAATTCAACAAAACTTATGATACTTTTAAAAAATGCTTTGAGCTGTGAATTTCAAGAATGAAAAAATAAAGACAAATCCATTTAAATACTTGGTGCTATCACACCAATTTCAAATACACCTACCAGAAGGGGAAAAAAATATGCAAATAAATTATTTCTGTCAAGAATTATTTTCCAGCACAATAAGAAACTTTGATAGAAATGATGAAAAAGAGGAGCATATATAATTCAACTACACAAACTTTAAAAAAAAAAAAACAATGAAAGAAAATAGATCACATGCACAAATCAGTCAAATCAGCTTATGGAAAATAGAATAAACTCTACCTTTCTTTTTTTGCCAATACCCTGTTGTTCATCTAAACGGGAGAAATATAAATGAAAAGAGCAAATGTTAACATAGGATACTTTTAAGTTCATAAATCTACATGTATGATTAAACACATAACTACTAATAAATAATACTAATTAATACTAAAAATATAAATGCACACTTAGAAACTTTGATAGATATAAATACAATATGTCTGTAGGTTTGAAAATGAAAGGAGATAGGATACAAATAGTTTGGGTAAATCAAATCCTTTTAATTGCAATGTAAATTGCAATAAAAATAATTAAATATAATTAAAACTATGACATAAAATACTTTTTTTTTTTTTTTTTTTTTTTTAACTAAGATTTTTAGTTGTACATAAAATTAATAAAAATTTGCCAAAAATGCAAGAATGAATATGACAAATAAAGTTTAAGAATAAATTATTGAAAACAGAAGCATTTTATTTATTATAAAGCTAGCAGTTATAAAAAACTAACTCACTTCAAAACTAATTATTTTGATAGCTTAATTTTACAAATAAAGGAAAGTATTAACAATTTTTTTTCCTAATAAAGCTTCACATATATCTTAGAATATTCTGTGCTGTAGGAATACATTGGAGTAAATCACATGATGCACAAAAAACTAAGAACTGCCTTAAAAAATTTAATACAAAATTGGTTTAAGCTAAGTAGGTAAAGGGATGAGGAACCTGGTTTAAAACTAAACTCTGGTGATAGCTGAATAAAGTGGCACAGTGTTCAGACACGTTTTCTGTTGCGGATAATGGGGGAAACATATATCATTCTACGGGCTAAATCTACTGATAAAGCACTTTTAGTACATAAAAAAGCCCAGCAAGGAAATATAAATCAAACACTGTTTAAAAAAAAAAAAAAACTTAAAACATATTAAGTAATGAAATTGATCAAAAAGAACAATATCTATCATCATCAAAGTACATATATGTGAAACAGTATCGGAACAAGCTTAGCTTTATCATTTCATATAATTTCGCTTCAGATGTTCAATATATTTTGAAAAAAGACTTACATTCAATTTCTGTACATGGACCATGGGTTGAAATAAAATTATCAAGGGAGGCAAAATCAACAATTTTTAAATATGATTTAGGCAGCTCTGTATCAAGAACTGCTTCAACTTTGATATTTGTCTGTTCAATGACATCATCTTCTAGTTGCTGAGGTGCCACTGTCATTAAGTAATATGTAGGAATAATTTCACATCTATTATCAGGATTTTCCAACAGTCGGACAATCTGAAAAACAGAATTTCTCTTAACTAAAGCAATATAATATTTATTTTGTGTGTCTTACAAATAAGCAAGGAAAATCTTACTGAGAGTAGAGTATGATTAAACTTTGAAATGTTGAAAGAGTTTCAACAAAACAGGTAGAAAAAAAGAAGATATTCATGATGTTTAGAGTTTAATAGTGATAGTTTGCAAACACAGTTCATTAAAATGTGTGACAATTGAACAGTAATAAAAATCAATTTTTTTTAATATTATATTCTTGCATTAGTATAAATCTTTTAAAAGGACAAACAAAGGACTTAATATTCAGTTGTCATGATACACATGTGCCCATTTTTTAAGCTAATATTTTTTCATACAGATACTAACTACTACACATAACCTTATGATCATTATGAGAAACATATAAATTGAAATTTAAAAGATATAAAAGAAAAACAAATAAAATTCTGTCACTAAATTTCAAACTTAAAAATAAAAGCAGCAGTAAAGAAATGGCTCATTTAATTTTTATCAGAAAAATGATAAGTACATGAAAAAGTGTTTAAAAAGTTCTAGAAATATAGGCCAAACTATACCCTTTCTTGAGATATTTAAGCCCTAAATTCCTTCTGGATAGTGACAAATTGCATGCATACCATTAAAATTTAAATTTTATATTCTACAGCAATTACAATGCATAGCTGCCAACCTTGGAGAATGAAAATTAGGGAGATTTTCGAAAAAATTAGGGAGATTTTTAAAAAATTAGGGAGACTTAAAAAAACCCTTGTTATCGATGAAAAAACTCTATGTACACATGCGTAATATACCAGTAACCAAGAAAATTACATATACAAGAAAAATGTATAGCTTAAAACATTTATTAAAACAGCCAATTTTAAAATGTGATACTTTTTTAAAGAAATAAACAATTTTTTAAACAGTAAATACTTTAGAACTATTTGCATTCATGGGCGCCGGCAGCATAGGGCAAGGGGTGGGGCACTTGCCCCCCTGTATTTTTGCAGGCATGAAAACAGCTGAAGAGCAAAAAAGAGGAAATACATGTGGACATATTTTCCAGCAAAAAATTAAGTGCACGTAATTTCAGGCATATATAACAAGGTTGATAATGCAAAAACATGGAACTGGGAATAATGTGTAAGCTTAAATTCAACCACTGTTAAACTAAATGGTGTACTAAACAATTTCTATCATTTAAATTTCAACCACAAACAAATTGACTGTGATCCTGAAGAAAATAACTATGCACTGTAAATGTTTAATAATCAGTTTTAGATATACAATATTTATTAAAAGAAAACAGGCTATAATTATTTAAAATAATTATCTTACGTAATATCGTAAAATTCTAGATCAAAACAAATCATAAGTCTCACATCCAAACTTCAGACTATTCCTTTGATATGAAAATAAAATAAAAAATTGATTCTCAAAAAAAAAAAAAAAAAATACATATATATTTTAAGACCTATCTTTTTTTTTTTTTTTTTTTTAAATCAGAAATGGAATGGAAAATTATATATATATGGCATTGGCATTTTCTAAAATAAGCATTCAAAGGATAGAATAAAAGTGAAGTTTTCTTGTTTTATTGGAAAAAGAATAATTCTTTAATAAATTTCTAAATATTTTCTCAGGTAAAATTTTAGAATCTTAGCAGTCTTGCAGCACACAGAAGTGGAACTTATGACAGGGACATATGTTCTGCTCCTTCCTATATTAGCTGCAAAATACCAACTCACAAGATTATTCTTTTTAAAATTAACTGTAAAAATAATTACCAAAGAAAAACCTGCTCATGAGAATAAAACGAAATAGCGATTTTCCTGATTTTAAAATTGAAGGGAAAATGATTCAGAAATCAATTAACATATTATGGGAAAAATAATACTTTTCTGTTGAGTTGAAATACTAAAATGCCTTAAATTTTAATTTAACAATGGAGTATTAAAAACTCTGTTTTACATCTTGTTTTTAAAATTATTCATTTACCAAAAGGCTCCAAAAAGATTGAAGTTCAGTTGGCAAATATGGGACCCGGAGATCGGGGATAGTTAGTTACCATAATTTAGCTAGTATAGTCCGCGGACTATGCATGTCAAAAAGGGATTTTTTTCCAGGACGCGGAGACTATCTGGCTGAAATAAATTTCTTATGCAAAAAAATTTAGTATATTGATCTTGCTTTTTGATCTGTAGTTAGCGCGCAAGCTCCGGTGAAGCCGATGATAACAAATTTATTTCTGTAGAAAATAAAGCACATAGATGCACTTCAAGTGACAGCCCGTCGGCATGCAGGGAGCATTTGAATTATTATTATTATTTTTTTTTTTTTCCATTATGTCATTTAAAGCATCGTCGTAGTTACAGGTGCGGAGCTTCGTGAAACCATTTTAGAAATATTTCAGTCCGATTTGCAGAAGAAACAAATTTTGAATGTGCTTTTTTTAAAAAATAATTTATGTAATACGGGGGAAAACGGGCCTTCACAAACCGAGGTACTGACGCCGCGTCGTCATCGCCAAGGTTGTTATTGTTTTGTCTTCACTCGGCGAGCTGGCTAATAAAGCAACAGAGCGAATTCTGCTGAGACGTTAAAACATGACTTGTGTCGCCTCAATTTCTTTCTTTTTTTTTTCAATTGCGAGCGCAAATTTTTAATAAAGAGCATTTTTAAATTTTATAATTCGTTACTTTTAACCCAGAGAGAGTATCAATTGAATGTTGTTTAAAATTAAGTATTATGTGGCTTGACCCATGAGAATTAGTAATGATCTTTTCTTCTGCTTTTTTTTTTTTTTTTTTTTTGCTTGGTTATGTACATTTCCATAAATGATTAATAAAAGTAATCTTTTTATTTATTTAAGGGGGCGATACGTCTTGCCTAAGGACGGATTAATGCAATTTTATGGGCGGTTAGTTGAAATTTGTCTATTATATGGAAGTAAAATAGAATTTCTTTTTCCTGTAGCGGAGGAGTAATAGCTCCCCCCCCAACCCCTTTAATCCGTGCGTGGTCTTACCATTAGTTAACTTTTCACGAAGTTACGGTATGTACTTTTAGTAAAATCCGCGTAACTGTTTAAAAAAGAAAATGAAAAAAAAAACTCGGAAAATTTTGGTTTTCTTTTTTTTTTACGGATTTCTTAACATTAACTCAAATTTTAAAAAAGCATTATTCTTTTATTCAGCATAAAATTAAGATGTGTACGTTTTAATAGCTATAAATATCGAAGTATTTATTTATTGGAATTATTATTAATAATTTATTTATTTAAGAAATAAAGTATATTTAAACTACCATAAATTATTTTACTTCCTTTGCATGTTGAAGACCTAAAGGAATACGACAAGATTTATAATTTAAATACCATTACCAGGGGCGTCGCCAAGGGGCGGGGGGGTCATAACCCCCCTCCATGAGGAATTTTTTGCCATAGAAAATGTATATTCTTCACTCCCTTATCACACACATGTATGCATGTATGGGAGTTGCAATAGTAGTAACCCCCCCCCCTATGAAAATTTTCTGGCTGCGCCCCTGACCATTACTAAAAGCTGCACTTTTATACAAGTTTTATTTGTCGTGCAGACCGTCAGTTTGCTTTATTTAAACAAAAATTCCAGTTTAGCATTCTTAAAATGTCTGGAAGTTCTCGTTCGGCCGACGATTTTTCCAAAACCAAGCAAATTTTTGGATCCGAAAATGACCACAAACATTTCGTTTTCAATCCACGTTTTCTAATATATTCGCTAACATCTGCCATTTTCTCAATAATCCACAGTAGAAGTGTCAGTTAAGCTGGTACGTGTCCGTGGAAAAAATTTATAGATTCATCAAATGCGCAAAACAGCAATAAAAACACATCGCGAGTAACAATAGCTCACTGACAACGATTTTCCAGTGGCGAACGGTCTCGATAGATAATTATTGTTGTGTAGTAGTTCGCCAAGTACATAATTATGTATCAGATGCCTTTCGAAACATCGAGGATCTAAAATAAGAATTTGCCCCTCTGAACTAAGTTTTGAATTTACGAACTCAGAAATCAGTAACATTGCACTCTGGCTGACTTTAGTCTAGGCGCAGTGCGAGATGCAGTGAAAACGTACATCCCAGGCGCGCATTATCGTCCTCCTGTTACTCTGCTATGTCCGCTAAGAACGTCGTAGATTTAGGACATGTTTTGCTTTAGGTTCCGTAATCACTGTTGTTTTCCCTTGCTTTTTTGTTCTTTTATGGTAACCATACTTTTAAGTAATCTTTGCCCTCTGGAGTAGTCTTAGCGAAGTTTCTTCAGTTTCTGTCGTTAGCATTTAACAAGTTCTGTAAAATTTTTTCAAAAATTGATAAGTACATAAAACATGGAAATAATTTGGAAAAATTCGGGAGATTTATAAACTTTTCGGGAGTTCGGGAGATCGTTCTGAAATTCGGGAGTCTCCCGGAAAAATCGGGAGGTATGGCAGCTATGACAATGTAAAAATAAAAAGAATACTTACAATGTAGTACTCTTGATGTTTACATAATTTAATAAACAACCTATGTTTAGGAAATTTGGAAAGTTCGTGATCAGGAGGAATAATAAGAGGTAGATGTTCACTGGCTAATGCAGGTAAATGCTGGATAGTTTTTTCACACCGCCGAACAGTGATCCAAAACCTGAAAGAAACACAAAATTTTAAGCTTAACAAACTGTAGGGAATCTAACATGATGACATTTGAGAAATAAATAGCTATGCAATCTTTTGCACGAATTATGAATCTTATGTAATAATAGATTCTACTGCATTTCTTCTGCACTAAATCTAAAAAAAATCCTTTAATTAAAATTACTGCCTTGTCATATGAAATCACTATCTGCCAATTACATATACTTATGAAAGCAAAAGTGATGCAGAAATACATTAACTGTTTAAGAAGAGAAAAGCATGTTCAAATCAAGATTAGTAAAATAGATATACAAGTTTCCCTTATTGCCATATAGTGCACTGTTATCACCTATTAAATGTATTTGTGGAATTATGCACCCACAGTAAACATCCACATAAAATCAGGATCGTGTGTTCTCTAACTGTGCATGTGTGCATAATTTACAACTGCCATATCAGACCTTTGTACATCTATGTTTAATCTTCTTTGAAATTTTATAACTTATGACAAATCAATAAATTATTTATAAATGGTAACTTCTGATAATTTGTCACATTTTGAGATTTTGCATTCAAAATAAAAATCCTTCTTGACTATTCCAGGTTTTCCAAGTTTTTTTATTGATCAGCAACCCTGTCTAAACTGTGGAGCTAGAACTTTTAGGCTGTTGATTGATATCCTTAAAGACTTACATTAATAATTTCTAAGCACTTCAGCACAGATAAGCTGAGTCAATCTCTGGTTAAAATTTAAAAAGCTGATAATTTTAATTCATCGCCTTATGTTAGCATACCAGTTTCCCCAACTCAGGTTCCATTATCAGTAACTTTCTTAAGAATTAGTTCGCATAGTGGTAATACTGATAATTTGTCTCAAATACTGTCAAGATTTTTCTTGTCACGACAGTCAAGATTTCGATGCATAAATGTGGAAAAGTTGCTTGTGAAACCCCCCACAAAGCATTTACTCCCAGTTTTGCAAAAGAAGTGGAATAGCTGTAAAGTAATATTTTTAATTGCTAAGCTCAGTACCAGTTGAACTGAGAAAGCCAGTTAGCCAATAAAGTTAGACAGTAAAAAATGTTGTGAACTTTTCATAGTTGACTTTTGATATCAACTATATCACATTATTTACGTATAAGCTGAAATTGAAGCCTTTACATGACCTAATTGCAGAGATGCCAACCCTCAATGAGACTTTTCAGTATTAAATGTGAATATTTTCAGTAGTTTTTGTTGTTTGTCAGTAGTCAGTCGCATAGCCAAAATTTAACATTTCTTTTTCTAAACTATTAAAAAGGGTTTAATTATACCCTATTAAAAATTGATCTTAATTAAAAATAAATAGAAACTTGCCAGAATGGAATCAGTCACTGAGCCTTCGCAGTAAGCATGGCTTGAAAACAAAAGCAGAAGAGAGAAAAGTGTAAAGCCTGGAAGGGAGGATAGGAAAGAAAGGTTCCAGAGAAATTTAGACTCAACACTTTTTCTCTTTAGCCGGTACTGATTACAAATTCAGTGCCGACTGCATCCGATGATCGTTTTAGGCTTTGGGTGTTGTGCAATAACTCTTGATGAATGATTTTTTTTTTTTTTTAAGGATCATTAAAATAATGTAGCTTAAGAACATTATAGATAAATCAATAAGTATTTAAATTTCTGTAAAAATATATGCTTTTACCATAGTCCATAGTAAACCAAATTTTTTTTTTTAATTTCATAGAAACTACGGAGAATCCATGACAGTTGGCATCTCTGTAATTGTATACGGAAAAGGGAACAAACACAACAGTAAAATGAACTTAATTAAACTTTGTAGAAACTGAAAACATAAAATGGCAAAAAATAAAACCTTAGTTCCGAGATAAGATTTTCAATTTTGGATGGATCTTTGTTCAAACAATTCTGGATATCTTCCATCATAGGTGGCTCTGTAAGAAAAATTTACAATCAAACATCCATACTCTTAATATGAAATAAATTTAACTAAAATTTTAAGTGTATTTATAATTACCAAACTGAGGGACATGAGCTAGAAAATGACCACTATGTGTATTTACAGTTATGAGCAGTTCTTCAGATATCATACAGGGCTGGAGTATTGGAATATGTAAAACTGCTGGAGATCCACCAATTGTACCTAAGTAAAAGAACAAAGAAGTTAATTAGAAGAAAATGTACATTAAAACTATTTTGTGTTAACATTTTGGCAGTAAATATTTTTAAGATTTTTGTTGTCACAAAATATGACATTTTACAATAAAGCATCACTAACAAAAATAAAATCTCTTTTCCTTTATACCATTTTTTACAATAGTGATATGAAATTTCTTAGTATGATATTTATTTTTGGGGTTATTTTTTTATGATCTTTAATTTTTTTAATCAGAATTTCATTAATACTATCCAAATATTAAATTAATAAAACATTCAGCAATTCAAATGTTTTTTTTTGAAAAATTCAACACAGCAAATCACCCTCATCCAGAAAGTACCGTAATTTATGGAAGAAATGCCGTGGCGTTTATGAGTTTAAAAGTTAAAAAATAGTAAGTGCGGCGTTTACAATATTTTTAATTTTTTTAGCCGATCTTCAACGAAAAATCGAAAAATTCGTTTAGTGATAATTGTCTCAAAAGATGGCGCCACCACCGACACGTACTCTTTAGCGTGCACAGATCACAGTGTAGCGAATCAGAATGCGGCGAACCTACCCCATAGAAAAGAGGTTTGATCTTTGATCGGTCAGAACGCACTGAGATGGGTCCATGTCCGTGCTCTGAAGTGGATGACTTCATACATCCAATCGATGTCTCCTCAATTAAGTAAAAAGAAAAAAAAAGAAGTAAATCTTTTACATCTACATTTTAGAACTATAATTAAATTTTAATAAAGTTTTGAATGTATATTTTGAAGGGTTAAAGTTCTGTAAAATACCGCAAAAGTGCACTACCCTCTATTAAATGCACCCGTTTTTCACATGAACCTCTATTGTTCTTAAAATACTGAATTTCAGCCGAAATTAGTCTATGCTGCATCCGGTGCGAGTTTAACTTTTTTTTTTTTTTTTTTTTTTTTTTTTTTGGGGGGGGGGGGGGGGGGTTAATCTAAAAGTTTTTTTTTTTTTTTTTTTTTTTTTTTTCGCCGTGCGGCTTTGCGCCCTGTGCAAGAGCACTCTATCGAATAAACACTGCCAACTAATTGGCTAATTGGTATGCTCAAGAAATGCTGAGTGCTTTTAAAATAAATCTCAATGTTATAAATATCAAAAATAATAAATAAATAGAATGATCAAGAGTTGTTACACAACATTCAGTTTAAATCAACAATTTGCTGAAGCAAGCTCATTACGTAATTCAACAGCTGGCCATCTCGGGGGGAAAATGTTTACTTTTAACTGGAGCCTCTTCTCACACATCGATTGCTGTTTTCATTTTAATGGCGCCTGGTAGTCTGTCCGAACTTTGTGCAGATGCAAGAAGGTTTTTAGAAGTTATTATTTTTATTTCTATAAATTCTCCTTTGTGAATATAAACATTGATATCTGATTACTTGAAAATAGAAATCGTAAGCTTCCTAAAATAGCGGTAAATACTTTAAAACATTCTATGGGAAGGGGGAGAAAAAAGATTTTGCGGCATGTATGCCGGGTGCGGCGCTTCTGATAATTTTCTAGCTAACTAAGCTCATTTTCGTGGGTGCGGCGTTTCTTCCATAAATTACGGTACTTGTCAACTAGATAATCTAAACTAGACAGAATCAATACCTAAAAGGAAGATTTAATGCTATACTAGATGCTTCCATAAATTACATAATGCTCAAAGATGAATGGGGGGGGGGGGGACAGACATGACAGTTTGTGAAGGGAAGGAAGGAGGGGTCAACAACATGGCTGTTATGCAATACTTGTGTTGTAATGAATTTACAAATTCTCATGCACTTGTTAAAGCTTTGCAAAACATTTTCACATACATTTTGGCCAAAACATTTTCACTGTTATAGCAGATTTATACTCAAAACACCACAAAAGACCTAAATCCAAAACAATTTTAAATGGCATATTATCCTAATAAGCAAAACAAACTAACAAAGACATAGTACCGACTACTATCTGTCTACCAAAAGAACTCCTCTCTATGCTTTGCAGGGTTCATCCTTTTTTCTAGAAAAGACATATGAACTTTAAGACAATTCCAGATCTGGGAACCCCTTATCTCCAGAGAAAACAAGTCAGGGTTCTTGCCTTGGGTGGCAACTTCTGAAGGTGGCAAATTCAAGTGTAAAATCTTAAAAAGAGATAAGGAAGGGGGTCACTTTTAAGTTTTTACTCCACCTTGGAATTTCTGACCCAAGCAGCAAGGGTGACCGTTTTAAGTGAAAAATTAAAGACGCGGCACTCTTTGGGTTTACATCACATTGGCAGTGTAGTATAAAACTTGTGGTTTGTACTGTATACATTCACACTATGCATTAGTAAGGCCACATTTTATGCACATGAAATAGAATTTAAGTAGAACACCTCTCTTCTGCTCTCGGACTGGTTCATCACTGTGCTTGATCCAACGGTGCTTGAGCCGAACTTTGTCCAGACTCTTTGGTGACTCATCACCAGTGGCGACTCGTCATTAGGGCCCAGAGGGGCCTGGCCCCACCAACTAACCACCATCTAGATCAAAGTTTCTTTTTATTATGTAACACAGTTGTTCCCGCACATATGCACCCTGTGACGCCCAGTGAGTGGCGCTCCAGTCACATTCACCTCACAGACAATCTTAAGTTAAAAACATAGAGACACTTAGCACTACAACCGCAAGACCAGACAGTCGACACTTTTTGGCTCCTTAGCCATATTATACATTTCACAATTATTCATGCTTCCTTTTTTGCAAATATTTACTTATGTTGTAATCAACATTGTAAGAAATTCAATAATATAGATTTTTACATTCATACAAAAATACCGCAACTTTTTTGTGTCAAAAAACAACGACGCCCCATTTTTTGGAGGCACCGGCAAGATGAACGGATCAACAGACTGGAAAAAATATAAGTACTTTTTTCTTTTGAAACAGTTTGTCTTTGGTTTTGATCTCAAGTAATTTAGCATTCTTTCCATTATACACATAATGAATGACAAAAACAAAACAACCAATTCAGTGGAAGATGCTGAAAAAACACAATTATTCTCCGTGGAAGATCGAAAGCAGCTCTTACACGCATTTATAATTATATCAACAACAAAAATCAAACATTCAAGAAAAATTATCTTAACAACAAGATCCAAAAGCTTGAATCAATATATAATGATTTTGACAAAGCGGACGCAAATCTTCCTTAAGAACAGTCAGAAATGGAAGAATTTTAAGAAAAATATTACGAAACTAAAGCCAAATTTCAAGACACTCTTAAAAAATTATGAATTAATAATATCAGTACTACAAATTTTGCATCTAGTAATTCTAATACTAACCCCACCCAAATCAATAATTTTAAACTACCTAGAGTTAAAATTCAGACACTTAATGACAATTACAAAGACTGGCCTTCATTTAAAGATTAATATACATCAATAGTTCATAATAATAATAGTTTGTCAACCATTCAGAAATTTTCATATTTAAGAGGCCTATTACTTGATGAATCTGCCATTACAATCATACATATTCCAATTTACAAGGCTAGTTACAAAGAAGCCTGGGAAAAGCTTTTGAATAGATACGATCAGAAAAAACAAATAATTCCTTCTTTATATTTTTAAGAAAGTGATTATATCAACCTTTCAAGTATATTAGGCAAGTTGGAGTGTTTAGGCTGATTATTTTACAAACTATGCGAAAAATTCCAGAGCTGGGGGTCAAACCCAGGACTACCGCCTAACGTGCGGGTGCTCTACCACTGAGCTACTCTGGGACGATTCCCAGATGAAATTTCTCGCTTTTGAACGGTTGGCATTTATCATCTTCTTCTGCAAACCACAGATGGAACAGATGAAACAATTAATTCGCGACAACTCCATTACGCCGCGGAAGTTTTATACATTTTTAGAAAGTGAATATATCAACCTTTCAAGTATATTAGGCAAGTTGGAGTGTATAGGCTGTTCCATCTGTGGTTTGCAGAGGAAGATGATAAATGCCAACGGTTCAAAATCGAGAAATTTCATCTGGGAATCGTCCCAGAGTAGCTCAGTGGTAGAGCACCCGCACGTTAAGCGGTAGTCCTGGGTTCGAGCCCCAGCTCTGGAATTTTTCGCATAGTTGGTAAAATAATCAGCCTATACACTCCAACTTGCCTAATATACTTGAAAGGTTGATATATTCACTTTCTTAAAAATATAAAGAAGGAATTATTTGTTTTTTCTGATCGTATCTATTCAAAAGCTTTTCCCAGGCTTCTTTGTAATATATGCAAAAATTTCAATGCAATATACGCAAAAATTTCAGCATTTTGTGCAACGATTTTCACAAAATCTCAAAATATAATCAAAATATTTTTAAAATTCAAAACCTATAAATTAAGATTAGCAACTACCTATCATATCACCAAATTTTGTATTAGTCGTTATTACGTGATGCTTGAAGAAATATAACTGCATTTTGAGAGAATTTTCACAAAATCTCAAAATCTAATAAAAATGTTTAAAAAAATGGACATCTATACTTTATGTTGAGCAACAACCTATCATGTGACCAAATTTCATATCATTCGCTTTAGTCGTTATTACATAATGCGTGAACAAAAATTCTTTCAGTTTGAAACGATTTTCACAAAATCCCAAAATCTGATCGATTTTTTTTTAGATGCTTATAGCTTAAGGTAAGTGACCACCTATCATTTCACCAAATACCATTTTTTCACCTCTGCAGTTATTACACAATGTGCGAACACAAATTTATGCAGCTTGAAACAATTTTCACAAAATCTAATCAAGATTTTTTTAAAATTCGACGACAATGTTTTAAATTGAGTGACCACCTATCATGAAACCAAATTTCATTTCATTCACTTCGGTCGTTTTTACGTGATGCTCGAACACAATTTTAAGGAGTTTGAAACAATTTTTGCAAAATCTCAAACTAATCAAGTGTCACATAGTGACACCCCTTTATAAAATTTAGGTTCACACCATTTTTTTTAAAATTTAACATACTACAAAGAATTGAAAATTTTCTTTTTTTCTCTCTGATTTATCATATCCCCCAATGTTTCAGCCATTTTTTTTGTTCTTGTAAAAGGAAATTTTCTTTCTACTATAAAATATTTTTTTTAATCTTGAGAGCTAAAGGACGATAACATTAATTTCCCACGTGGAAGTTGCTCCCAGGCCTAGCTAGCCGTTACGCAATGATGTACCGATGTCTCGTCCCTGTAAGTACAAGTGCTACAACCTTCCTGAAAAATGGCGAATGTTCTAGAACATCGTCGAACCTTCCGCCACGTGGAATTTCCGTCCCGCTAGCGTAGGGTTACAAAAAGACGACCGCTACGATGGCGAACATATCGCCAGGTACGCAGAAATCGTGCAGGCTCCTGATTGGCTACAACAGTCTATCTCGCCACGCTTGGCGAAAATGGCGAGCTCCAAGCCCACGGATCCCAACGACGTGAGAGAGTTCTCTGCTCGTCAGCCTGCTGTGTGCACGTTATTTTTTGTGAGGCATAGTCCTCCTTGGTGGCCCCATGTGCCATTTTTTTTTTTTTAAATTCTTGTTTGTGTAACTTTATAATTTGTGTTAGTTGACCAGCACCGTTTTGCCCATATTTATCATGCGTAAATAAAAAAAGTTCTTTTTTTTTTCATATAATTTGGTGTCTTCATTTAAAACAACGGATCACAGGAGTTATATGTGTGTGTGATAAATTAGAGCGTTTTTAGTGTACAAGATTCCGGCATCACTACTCTCCGTTCGTCGTCATCCATAAAACAGGTATGTGCCCTTTTTGCAATTTCTATTGGAGTCGGACCACTCGAGAGTTTTTTTTAAATTAGAACCTGCAAGAGTAGAAATTTCCTGTACGATCACAAGGTGTTGAAGATTTATTTAGGACCATTACTCTATACAAGTACTTTTCGCATTCCAATGACTTTGTTCCTTATATGATAATATGGTACCATGACGCCTCTCAAAGGTCCGATTGCCGTTATCATTGTTGTTAATATATGCGTGAAGATCGGCAAAAATGAGCACTGGTAAAATTGTCAATTTTTGAATGATCAAATGAAGAACCTTAATAGAAGTATGAAATAGATATACATATAATTTATCAGGAGATTTTGAAATATAATCATACATAGTATATAACGTAATGATTGTATAAAAAAAAAAAAAAAAATGATGCAAGTGCTCTAAAAATAGAAATTGTTTTTGTACATATATATATGTGATGCTCTTAATTTCATAAATATTAGTAAATAAGCAACCTATAATAGTATCTGATAGAATTAAACTATGCCTCCCAAGAAAAAGAGATCGCAGACTGTCGCAAGTGTGTCAGACATGCCACCTACCTTAATACCAGAAGTCCCATGCATTGAAGCCACAGATCGAAATAATACGCATAGCAATAATCTTTTAAGGCCTCACAGCCTCCCTGCCATCCATATTCAGCCGTTTGACGGGGATTCTGATCAACTAAATTTTTTTATTGACCAGCTCCGTGAAGTTGCCGCCATTCAGGGGTGGAATGATCAATTCTTATTAGCATATGCAAAATCAAAACTTGGCGGAAATGCCCTAAAGTTAATTCAACAGTCATCGCAAATAAACCAGGTGAAGACATCTGAAGAATTATTCAAATTACTCAGCGATTTTTTTCAAAACAGATCGGAAGCAACGTCAATCTTGGAATTTCATTCTTTCAATATGTTGCCAGGTGAAACAGTTCGAAATTTAGCACATAGACTTGATGTCCTGGCATCAAAAGTTTATTCATCCGTTGCAGACAAAAATGCACTGTCACAAATCAAATTTGTTAAACTCACACAAATTATGCCACCGGAAATTCGTTTACAAATTTTACAGTCCGGTATCAAAACATATGAGGAGGCAGTAAACAAAGCGATCATGGTACAAGAATGTATCATCCATAACAATATCTTAGCTCAGCAGCCCAGCGTTATAACTCCCGAGAATGAGACTTTGAATTCAATTCAACAAAAATTGGACAAATTAGATCGTAAGATCCAGCAAGATCCAGAAACTTATAGTGCCAGGAGACCCTCCTATAACAGGAGAACAAGAATACAACATGTTCCATTGCATAAGCCACTACCTCAAAGGAACTTTTACAATTTTAAAAGTCACAACAGACTCAATGGCAGAAGAAATTTTCGACGTGGAAATAATCAACGTTCATCTTTTATTCAGCACAGACAATCTCATCCTCATAATGCCAATCACAATAACTACAATTACCTTCATAGCCATATTAGTTGCCAGGTGTGTCATGAACCCGGACATGCTGCTCCTATCTGTCCACATGCCAGCCGTTTCTTTGCATCTTTAAACAGACATAACATCCCACCGCTCCCCACGTCCTCAACTTCCATAGTACCTATCAGCAATAGTCACCCAAACTTATAAACGAGAGTCTGAAAGATGCCCAGTACTCTCAATCTCAAGATACATCAAGTGCATCGATAAATATCAGTATAGACAAGAACCCTCTACAAGTTTCACAAATACAAGAATTCATTGCAAATGTCAACAAGAAACAACCTCATATTCCAATTATAACTGCAACCTTCGCTGACCACAATATCCCAGTATTACTCGACACAGGAAGCTCAATATCAATTATTGATAAGGTGTTTTTCCATCAAAACAAACATTGTTTTAATTACAGATACCTCAGCCGTAATGTTGAAATAAGTACCATAAATTCTAAAGTTGATTTTGAGGGATGTGTAGAGGTGTCATTTAAAATAAAGGATAATAATTTTAAACATCCAATGTATATCTTCCAGTTATCAGAATTGTCATCATTCAAAGTCCTGTTAGGGTTTGACTTCATCCATAAATTCAATGTCGTAATCTTCCCCGACTTCAAGATGTGTAAAATAGCTCAAAGTCATATTTTTTTTTGAAAATGATAGAGATCAAAAGTTTGCAAACTGTCATATCAATAACATCCCTAAAAATCAGATGCGAGAACAACAAAATGCACCCGATAGTGATTTGAGGAAACATGTACATGCCCCCCCTTTCATTCCTCAGCAGTATAAGCAAGATCATGTTAATTGCAAAGCTCGATCAACACAAAAGGCTCTTTTAGCCCCTGGTGAGCAGAGATACGTCACAATGTATGCTATAATTCCAGAGGAGCTACTTAGAACCGAATTTTTATTTATACCTAATGACACACATCGAGCTATTTTTTTTTGAGTCTATACACTCAATTTCACACGGCACACAGCAGGCAGACCAGCAGAAACTCACACAAGGCCAGGAGACACAGCACACACAACCGCACTTTAAAATCCAATTTGATGTCTATCGTGAAAACCCCAGTGATGAAGCAAAACACATAAAGAAGAATTCTCATGTCGGAGACATCTTTCAGATTGCTGACTTTCGAAGTCCATTCCTGTCTCAGCCCAACAAGTTTAACACCGAAATTCCCCCTCCAGGTCATGCAGAAATAGTAAATCTTATTCAGCCTACTCAAGAAATAATCCAACAAAGATACGAAGAATTCCACAATAGCAAATATGACGTTTCTCACTTGTCCCAAAAGGAACAGCAGGAACTCCACACAGTTTTAGAAGAAAACTTCCAGGCTTTTTCCTCATCTTTAACTACTATGGGCCACACAGATAGAATTGAACCCACTTTACATTTTACGTCAAATTACCCCATAAAATGTCTACCGTTTCCAATACCTCAAGCTTTACAACAGGAAGCCCAGCAACAACTTAATGATATGGAAGCTGCTGGTATAATTTCTAAAAATATTGCCACATGGGCATGTCCAATGCTCCTTGTCAAGAAGAGAGCCGTAGAAAAAGATAAACAAACATACAGAATGGCACTCGATCTACGCCTTTTAAATTCTATTGTCCAACACTCATCATACCCGTTACCAAAAATTAGTCAGATAATCAACAGCATTGCCAATTTTCGTTTCTTCACGTCTCTAGATATGCCCTCAGCTTACCATCAGCTCAAACTTCCGGAAACATATAGGGAAAGGATTTCGTTCACCACTCCATGGGGTACATACAAGTTTAATCGCCTCCCATTCGGGCTCAAAACAAGTGCTTCCATCTTTCAAGCTCTCATGGACACCATCAAAGAAGAGTATAACATCTCCGGAATAGTCTGTTACCAAGATGACATACTTATTTGTTCCAATAGTTTTTCTGAAACAATAGTTAAACTTCAAAAGTTACTCAATCTATTCAAGAAATATAATCTCACACTAAATCTCAAAAAGTGCAGTTTTCACAAAGAAGAAGTTAATTTCCTTGGGTTCAGTGTATCTCAAGCTAAAATAGCTCCCATAAATTCCAATATCAGCAAGATAACTTCTTTCCCTGTTCCTACAACAAAAAGGCAGGTCAAAAAATTTCTAGGCATTTGCAGCTTTTACAGACAACTTATTCCCAGGTATGCAGAATTAACAGACCCACTTGTCTTACTAACATCACCAAAGGTTTCATTTAAATGGACTCCCACTCATCAAGCTGCTTTTCAGACACTCCAAGATATTTTTTTCAAAACACCCTTCCTTCAACAACCGCATTTTAACAAGCACTTTTATTTAAACACAGATGCCTCGGCACATGCAATTTCGGCCATATTAATGCAAAAGTCACCAGATAATAATAATCTCTTACCTGTTGCCTATTACCTGACTGTTGCCGTATACATTTCTCTAAAGCACTTCGTAATGCTGAAAAGAACTACCCCGCTATAAAGCTGGAACTCATGGCTATTGTAAAAGGAGTTCATGCATTCAAAAACATTCTGTATGGAAGAGAATTTACCATACTGTCTGATAGCAAACCACTAAAACACTACAAAAAGATCACTTCACCTGCAGATATTATATCAAGATGGTTACTGGAACTGTCAGAGTATACTTTTGTCTTTGAACATGTACCTGGTAAACAGATTGTTCTTGCTGATTTTTTCTCAAGGACATCTTTCAAACATAATTCTGAAGATGTTCAATCTAATCCTAATTTAATACGAAGTAATGACATAATCCCAATACATAATGAAAACATAAATGAATTACATACCTACACTGCAGAAGATGACCACAATATAATTTCTAGACCACCACCAGATCCTTTATGTGAAATTTCAATTCCTACATTGCTATATGAACAGAATAATGATGCAGACTTGAAGAAGATCATCCAAGACATAAGAAAAATTGGCCCAACCAAACACAAAAATTATATTATATGCCCCAGTACTGGACTTTTAAAATTCATGCAACAATGTAAGACGGAAGACCAGATTTCCACACAATTTAAAGTTGTTGTTCCACTATCCTTACAGGCCAAGTGCTTAAGAATCCATCATATAGCACACTTTGGCATCATCAAAACATACAATGCTATCCTGGAAAATTTTTGGTGGAAAGGTTTATTTGCTGATACAGTTAATTTCGTCAAGTCCTGCTCAAGATGCCTCTCCTCAAAACCCATCACAATTCCACCTGCACCTTTTCAAAACACACATATACCAACCAGACCAGGAGAATTTATATCGCTGGACTTTGTAGGTCCGTTCAGAAATGGCTATTCTATTCTGACAGTAATCGATCACTTCTCAAAATTCCTATACCTGTATCCGATAAAAAAAATTACTGCTATGAATACTTGTAAACTTCTGTTTGACTATTTTTGCACCTTTGGAAGACCTCAACTAATACTGACCGATCAGGGTTCACAGTTTACCTCAGCTATGATGCATGAGTTTAACAATATGTTGGGCATTAAGATACAACACACTACAGTTGCTCACCCGCAGGCTAACTCAGTCTCGGAAAGAATAAACACCTCTATAAAAGCAACAATTAAAGCACTTATGCAAGATAATCTTTCATTTTTCCACGCCATCAAGATTCATCAAATGTTATATAATTCTTCGCAACACTCAACAATTGGCTTTTCACCTAATAAGGTCCACTTTGGCCGTTCTCTGGCGACAATGTATGACAATTTTACACCTATGAAAACACGTATACTCGATGAAGAAAGCGATTACAATAATATGTTAGAAAACCTTGAAAAAATATACAAGCAAGTCCATGAAAACTTACTAAATTTCCAGCACCTTCAAAATAGTAAACAACACCAAAAAGCAAAAATAAGAAAACCAAGAGTGAATGATACAGTCTACTTAAAAAATAAAGGTGCATTTCACCCATCAAATACAGGACCATACATCGTCAAAACAGTGCATAGTCCAGTCATTGTATCGATTCAGCGAAAAGAAGAATCGCATGCACCTATAAAGAAAGTTCACATAAACAAACTTATTTTTGTCCCTCAATGTAAGCCTCATCTGATTGAGCACTCTCAACCTTCTGCATCAGTGGCACAACCAACAGGTTTAATGTCCCACAATAATATGGATGACGACATAAACGGTGATACCAGTCCCACAGTCTGTGATTTTCCTGATGAACTTGAGCCTCTGCCGAACCAACAACAAGTGCTGCAAGATCCTCCGAGCAGTCCAGACCAAACAACTGATGAAGATGACATCCCCTCACATCTGCCTGTTATCCAACCAGTTCGAGCTAGGAGTCCTTATCCCCTCAGAAGTCGCACAAAGAAGTAGATCTGCATTCCATGTATCCTTTTAACAATGTTGCAACAATTTACCATCTTTTAGATACAGGTTTGTTCTTCTTACAAATGCTTTGTTATTATGCCTGCTGGCGGGTGTAAAGTTGCCTTATACTTCTCTTTCCACCTGGATAACACTCCAAGGACTTTTGAACTGATATACATACAAATATGATAAAACTAAAACTTACCTTAACAGCACAGTTTCTCAGGTATCCAATAGGAAAGTGTATTTAAACATACAAATATTGATCAATTGAAAATGCTCTAAGATGTGATATTTACATACAGTACCTGCATACCAATAATGTTGTGTAACTTCTTGGTAAAACAAGTAAATGCAATGTATATAACATATTGTATACTCATTGATTTACATTTGTCTATTGCAAGAATAATATAACTTCGCAGCCATGTTTTGTTGTGTTTCCTTTTTCAGAACAGAGGGTTCTCATCTGTTTTCAATCTTTGAACAAGGTTTACTTGGCCCTTGCACCATACTGTTCAAGTTTTTCGTTTCCTTCCTTTGTCCATTTCACTTCCTTTCTTGTGACCTATGGTCAGTTTTTGGGTTTTTTCTCTTTGTACCAGGGATATGGTTATTCTCCATATTCATTTGACTTTTACTTCATAAACTTGCATTAATGTAGTGAATGTACATAATCTTCCTGCAGTATAAGTCACTCTATACTGGTTCAGCATGTGCACATGCAAACACTAGTATTGGCGTATAACTGTATGTACTGTGTAATACACCTAAGTTTCATTTTTAGTTTGCTCCTAAATGTATAAATAAGTGTGTAAATAACTAAAGTTTGTGTTCCCCCATTGGTACCAATGCCCACCTTTTACAGTAAATGTTTTCTTTATAGTGTGTTTCTGTATGTTTCTTTTATATACTTTCTTTATACTAGTGCCATATACAAAACATTGTCATAATGTATGTATCTTATAGTGTAACCTAGTTGAAATATGCACATACTGCTACGAATGTCAATGCTTGTAAAATTTAAACGAATAGGACAACTGCAAAATTTTACAACACTTTTACCATGTATGTACAATTTATATGAAATTTTTCATTCCCAGGCAACAAATGTGTTCTGAAGTTATACGCACAATTTGTAAGTGCGTCAACTGTTTAACTCTGTCTGTATTTTTTTTATATATGAAAATGTATTGTATCTGTTCCTTTGGTCGACAGTTGTCCGTCGACATAGTAATTCCCTTTGTAGCCCATGGTGCTGGTTGTTTTTTTTTCTTCCCTGTTTTTCGGGAGGATGTCACATAGTGACACCCCTTTATAAAATTTAGGTTCACACCATTTTTTCTAAAATTTAACATACTACTAAGAATTGAAAATTTTCTTTTTTTCTCTCTGATTTATCATATCCCCCAATGTTTCAGCCATTTTTTTTGTTCTTGTAAAAGGAAATTTTCTTTCTACTATAAAATATTTTTTTTTAATCTTGAGAGCTAAAGGACGATAACATTAATTTCCCACGTGGAAGTTGCTCCCAGGCCTAGCTAGCCGTCACGCAATGATGTACCGATGTCTCGTCCCCGTAAGTACAAGTGCTACAACCTTCCTGAAAAATGGCGAATGTTCTAGAACATCTTCGAACCTTCCGCCACGTGGAATTTCCGTCCCGCTAGCGTAGGGTTACAAAAAGACGAATGCTACGATGGCGAACATATCGCCAGGTACGCAGACATCGTGCAGGCTCCTGATTGGCTACAACAGTCTATCTCGCCACGCTTGGCGAAAATGGCGAGCTCCGAGCCCACGGATCACAACGACGTGAGAGAGTTCTCTGCTCGTCGGCCTGCTGTGTGCACATTATTTTTTGTGAGGCATAGTCCTCCTTAGTGGCCCCATGTGCCATTTTTTTTTTAAATTCTTGTTTGTGTAACTTTATAATTTGTGTTAGTTGACCAGCACCGTTTTGCCCATATTTATCATGCGTAAATAAAAAAAAGTTCTTTTTTTTTCATATAATTTGGTGTCTTCATTTAAAACAACGGATCACAGGAGTTATATGTGTGTGTGATAAATTAGAGCGTTTTTAGTGTACAAGATTCCGGCATCACTACTCTCCGTTCGTCGTCATCCATAAAACAGGTATGTGCCCTTTTTGCAATTTCTATTGGAGTCGGACCACTCGAGAGTTTTTTTTAAATTAGAACCTGCAAGAGTAGAAATTTCCTGTACGATCACAAGGTGTTGAAGATTTATTTAGGACCATTACTCTATACAAGTACTTTTCGCATTCCAATGACTTTGTTCCTTATATGATATCAAGATTTTTTTTTAAACCGACGCCTATGTTTTAAGTTGAGTGACCACCAATCATAATACCAAATTCATTTCAATCGCTGTCGTTTATACGTGATGCTCGAACACAAATTTATGCAGTTTGAAATGATTTTCGCAAAATCTGAAAATCTAATCAAGATTTTTTTTTTAATTCAACGCCTGTGTTTTAAGTTGAGTGACCACCTATCATGACACCAAATTTCATGTCATTTGCTTCAGTCGTTTTTACGTGATGCTTAAACAAAAAAAGCGCCATGGACAGAATGACGGAACGGCAGACAGAAATTTTTTTTTGAGGGTTGTACCGATTCTCAGGTGCTTGAAACGGATAGAAATCGCAAAATTTTTGTAGTCCAAGAAATGTACAGACAAAAGTCTAATTTTATTTATATAGATGTGTTTCTCTAGAATTGTTCTGTGATAATGATAATGATTCACAAATTAAAAACCAAATGGTTAACTCTTCAAAACCAGTGTATCACGCAGCAAAATGTTTGTTGTGTAAAAAAATGCCCTTTCATTTGCTATTTAAAGGTAGCAAATTCAAAGAAACGACAATTAAAGAATGCGAACCATTCGTAAATAAAAAAAAGTTATGTACCAACTGCTTGTCTGATAAATGTTCTGATTCTTCCTGCCAGTCCATGTATTCCTGTCATTACTGTGAAAAAAAACATCACTCAAGTCTACATGACAACTTCCATGCTTACCACACTTCAGTTTCCGCACCTATAAAGGCCCCTCAGCCTTCATAAGCTTCTGGCATCAGCACAGCCGGAGAGCCTGCGAGTCAAAACATATTACACGCAAATAACTCTATCATTAATACAGATCAAAAAGAATCATCGCTTCTACTAACAGCCTGTGTATTAATAAATGGTTCATCAGGCCAGGCGCATAAACTTCACGTCTTGTGTGATTTCGGCAGTGAATCATCCTTTATCACAGCGAACGTAGTTAGCACATTAGGAATCGCGAGGGAAAATGCTAGGTTTCCAATGAAGAGTCTTGCTGACTAGGATATTTTGGTCACAAAAGGATGTGTAAAAATGGAATTATTTCCTCCTTATGACTCTCAGGTTAAGATCAGAGTAAACGCATATATTTTAGATAAATTGACAGCTCTATTACCGAGCTCGCAAATAAATGAAGAGCATTTATCGTACTTAAAAATATTCAGTTAGCTAACACTAAATTCAATATTCCAAACAGAATTGATTGCAATTTGGAATCAGATGCGTTTTTTTCACTGTTGCTTCCGGTCAAGTAAGTTGTGTCCAAAGTAATCTGATCGCAAAGAATTCAATCTTATTGTTTTGGGAAAATTGCCTAACCGATGCTAGCAAACTGATTCGGTATCTAGTCTCCACATCTATGAAATAAATACTGACAAAGAACATCAAAGATTTTGGGAGCTGGAGGATATTGCTCAGTCCAAAAATAAATGCTCACACCGGAACAAGAATTTGTGGTAACACATTTTTAACAGACATTTACAACAAATACACAAAATCGTTTTGTTGTAAAGCTACCATTTTATAAATCTAAATTGGAGATAGACAGTTCAAAGACAGCAGAAATTTCTCAACTTCTTGACATGAATAGAACATTTAAAGATGAACCAGAGTTTGAAACTGAATACAAAGATTTCATGTGTGAATATGAACTTTTGGGTCACATGGAGCTAGATGATAATTCCCACGATAATTCCGAATTAAAACATTACTTTTTCCTGCATCACACAGTAATCAAACCATCCAGTACTACTAGCGAGCTAAAGGTAATATTTGATGGTTCATGCAAAACCTCGAGCGGTTTATCTTTGAATTCAGTGTTAGGGGTCAGCCCTAAATTACAACGGGACATTTTTGATATTCTAATAAATTTTAGATTACCTGAAATAGTTTTCACTGTTGAAGTGGAGAAAATGTACAGGCAAATTTTAGTGTCAGAAGAAGATTAAAATTATCAACAGATGAAATGCACACTTATAAATTAAAAACTAGCTTACAGTTTAGCTCCAGCATATTTTTTCGCCACTCATTGTATCAAACAAATCGCTCTCGATTACACAGAAGATTCCATTTCTCGAATTTTACGGGAAAACACATACATGGAGGATCTTCTAGCGGGATCTCACACAATACAAGAAGCAATATCATCCAGAAGCAAAAAAATTGCTTCTCTTCTAGAATCACATGGATTCTACTTCAGAAAGTGGTTATTCAAATTCACCAGAATTCCTTGCCGAATTTCAAGGTCAATCTTCCAGCAACGCAAACTTTGAAATAACTCCTGATTCTAATGTCAGTTTGAAGGTCTTAGGGTTATTTTGGAATCTAAGCACTGATACTTTTGTTTTTAAAGCAACATTAGCACTTACATCGCCTATAACAAAGCGATGAAGTTTATCAGAATCCAGATGCATATTTGATCCTTTAGGACTACTTTTGCCTTGCACTGTTTTGATTAAAATATTTTAGAAATATTATGGCTCACAAAAAAAGATTGGGATATGCCTATTTTGCTTGTTTGCCCTGAATTTGACGTCTTTTCTCAGTTTACTGGGTTGACAATTTTGGCATTGGGCACATAAGCCATCTTGACACGGCATTAACTTTGCTTCCAAACAGCTTACTTGGCTCTATCTTCAGGCCCTTGCATGGGGATCTACATGACTGGAAATTTTTCGATAAACAGTAGCTATTGGCAAAATTTCCTGTAATTCTATTTTTATACTGCAGTCAGATATTTTTCTGTCTTATTTTCTTGATTTACGAAATGCGATGTGTAAATGCATTCTATATGTTAATACTGATTTTAAAAAAATCTGATGTGTCCAACACATGACTTCCTTGCACGTCTATTAATTCAAAAAAAGTTTTTTACGCACTTCCTCTAAACTTATTTGTTTGAAAGAGATAAAATATCAATAATAGTAAGGTATAGCGATTTCTAGCCAAATATTTCGATATCGCCAAGTTGAGCTCAATTTGAAAGATTTCCTTCTGACACTTTATTTGGCGATATTTCACCAAAAGCCGACAAACTTGAGATAGTTTGCGAGATTTTGTGGATAGCCAAAGTAGTCATTAACCACTGACTTTCAATGAATTGAATGCATCCATACACCTTAATGTATTTAAAGTCATTTGGCTCACCCTGTAAATAAATTCCTAGTCGATTGCTGTCAAAAAAGATATTGAAAACAGTTAGATATTATAATATAGTTCTAAATACAAAAGTTCAAAATTCTACGGGTTAAAGTTTTAGAGTTATACAAAATACGAAATAATTTTTGGCGCCAAATTTGGCGATATTTCGGCGAAACTCATCAATGTCGACGACATTTGGCGAGATTTTAAGCATGGACCAACAATGACAGATTATCGCCAAATTTGGCGATATTTCGCCAAAACTCGCCAAGAACGATGAAAAATGGCGATACTTTGGGCATGGACCAAATGACTGACTATCGCCAAATTTGGCGACATTTCGGCAAAACTCGCCAAGGTCGAGGACAGACGGCGAGATTTTGGGCATGTACCAAACAATGACTGACTACAATTGTATTATATTGAAGATTTCCATATACTTTAAAGTACTGAAATTCTTTTTGGTGGTCCTGTAAAGAAACTCCAGTAGATTGGAACCAAAAATCGAGATGCACAACTAGATGTTACAACAATCTTATATATGAAATTTCATAATAGTTTTTGAGATTTGAGAGTTAAATATGCACACACGTACACCAAAAGTCGCCAAGCTTGGCGACTTTTGGCATTGTTCTTGAGGGAGGCACGCGACCGTGGTCGGACCATTACCTAACTTATGTGGTAGGACGGTATTGTGCTTGAAATGGATGAATGCCCCTAAAATTGCCATTGACCGTAATGTATTGGAAATCTTTTGAGTGTTCCTGTAGCAGAACTGTAAATGATAAAGACACTTTTTTTAATGGAGAAATTCATTTTCTAACTCTTTACAGCATATATCACTTCTGAGTCGTTTGAAATAGCCTAATACCCCTAAAATATGCTTTAATGAATTTCTGCCCGTAGAGCGTAATGTATTTCGAATTTTTTAGGCGGTTCTGTAGATAAACTGTCCAGTCGAATGGAACCAAAAGGGGAGGTGCACAAGATGTTACAACTATCCAAAATATGAAGTTTCGACATTCTACGCCTAATAGTTTTTGAGTTAGGCGAGTTTAATGAATTTCGGCCCATAGAGCGTAATGTATTTCGAATCTTTTGGGCGGTCCTGTACATAAACTATCCAGTCGAATGGAACCAATAGGGGAGGTGCACAACAAGATGTTACAACTATCCAAAATATGAAGTTTCGACATTCTACGCCTAATAGTTTTTGAGTTAGGCGAGTTTAATGAATTTCGGACCATAGAGCGTAATGTATTTCGAATCTTTTGGGCGGTCCTGTACATAAACTATACATTCGATTGCGACCAAAAGGGGAGGTGCACAACTAGATCATAGAACAATCCTAAATATCAAATCTCAACATTCTACGACCAATAGTTTTTGAGATATGCGAGTTACATACATACGTACGTACGTACGTACAGACGGCATGGAAAAACTGACCACAATAGACTCGCCGCTGGTCAAAATGAGTTGCAGACGCGTTAATATGATCGTGCATGCTAGCCTACGATGAGATGCATCGAAAAAATTCTTAAAATTAAATTTAGAGGTAGTCAAAATCGGTTTTTTTGTCGAAATTTGGCCCCCAAAATTTTTCGGGATCACATTACTTCCTTATACTACGTACAAGGAAGTAATAAACCAATCATTTAAAAATTATGAACAAGCAGCTATAAAGGACAGAAATACTAAATTTAAAAAAAAAAAATTTGGCCTTTTTTTAGTAATAAAGTTTTCAATATTAATATAATTAAGTTTTATATAATTACATAATTACTTAAAAAATAGCAAAAGTTTTATAGTAATTTTGATAATCATTGACTGTTTGAAAAATTTTAAATACTTACACTGTGCACAGGGGGAGGTTTGCTCTATATGTCTATATATTTCCCTGATTTTAATTGGCACTATTTTTTATTTTTTTGGGGGGGGCCCCGCCACTTAAACAGGTCCCAAGCCACTACTTCTCATACCCACATTATATACATATGTACAGTAAATACATGCAGTTTTGCTCTTTTTCAATAATAATAGCAGCTTTTGTGCAGCTTATTGTAATGTTCATACTGTAGAGAACAATACATACAATCATTTTTGAGCTAAGAGATTATTCATTTTGCTGTAAATGCATATTTTCCCGATAACACGTCCTTTTTTGCAATCTGACCATACCACCAGTCCGAAAGGTGACAGATTAAAGGGGTTCTACTGTATTCCCAAGCAAACAATTAGCATTCCTTTTCCTTTTCGTCATATGAACTATCACAATATACTTGTTCTTTAAAGTTTAAGGTAAGTCAGGTCTTGTGACAGTGTGACATTTTGGGAGGGGGATAAAATTTACCAAAAATGTTATGTAATTTACAGAAGCACCTGCAACATTTATTGAAATGATACTTAGGGTTTTTATAAATTAAACAGGATGGCTACAGAAATTGGTAAAAAAGTTCCCTGATTTCCCTATCAAATTTCCAGAACTAATTATATACATACCATAATCTTTCATGTAAATCACCATTGTGTATCATGCATCAACAGGTGAATGCTTAATATAGGGAAATAAATAATAGAAAACCACAAAAATGCTTAATAAAATTGTAGTTCAGTTTCATAAATCCAAACATAAAATTTAGTTGAACACTAAAAGACAATATGTAGCAGAAAGTTTCCTTGTTTTATAAAGATAGTGTTCAATTTTAAGCGTAAGGATGACTGATCAAAATAAACTGGCCACCTAGTCAACTTATTTTATTTCAATCAAAGTATTGTTTCAAATTTTTTAAAATATGTAAAAAGGCTTAAAAGTGAGCACTATCTATTAAAAAAAAATCGTCTTGTGGGGGAGCTTAGCTGGCACCATTCAAATGTTCCATCACTTTAAAAAACACAATGGTGCAGTAGAAGACTAAATCATCTTTTACCATTCATTTTACCAATGACTTTATTCAGGAAGCAATTCTCATGCGAAATTGATTCACATGCCGATATAATTTGCATATCTGGTTTCTTGTATGATCCACATCTTAGAACGAGTCCAAATACATGCGCTTTTTAGGATTCATATAGTGATAATGCCTACATCACTTGAGTCTCAGATTCATATTTCTATGTTCTCGTATGATCTGTATTCTGGTTTAGGATTCGTAAAATGTCTGTATCTGTGCATCAGTTGAGTATCGTGTGATCCAGAACGGAGCCGCGCATCAGATTGACAGTTAAAAATGATCTAGTTCACTAGGCAAAACCGAAAGTTCCCTGATTTTTAAATATTTTTTTGCAAAATTCCCCGATATTTCCATGATTTTTCCAGATTGATAAAGTACCCTGAATTTTTTATGATTTCCCTGATCTGTCGACACCCTGTTAAAATGTTTCAGAAAATTAATTTTTTAACAAAAAAATCATTTAACAACAGTAGTAAGTCATAGGAACAATTCTTTATACTTACAATCAGGCAAACCAAGTAAAGGTTTAAGTATTTCACTTAATTCCTGCAATTTATGCTTTGTTCGAATATGTACGGTATGAATTAATAATTTCTCCACTGATAAAAAGTCAGACTAAAGGGAAGAAAAATTAAAAATTAAGTAACAAGAATTACTCATTGTTTATTCTAGTATAATGGTAAATTAACTGAAACAAATATCTGTTTAAAAATATACTGCTTCTCTTCCCATCTCTTCTTCCCAGAAATTTAAACGTTCTAATCAAGAATTTAAACTATAAAAATGATTTCATTAACAAGCATAGTCACAAAAATAAAAATGACCTTACTGAAACAAAAAACAATAGCTGTTTAAATCACATATGAGTGCATTTGGTACATGATGTTAGAAGACAATATATGCAGTTATGATGAATAAAACATTAAACTTGTACAAAACTAATTAAGTGTCAGTGTATCAAACAAAACCAATTTACCTTTTTTTTTTTTTTTTCCCCAGATATCTTATTAAATATATGTATTAGTTTATATCTAACATCAACACTTAAACATAAAATACAAAAGTTATTTAAACAAAATAAGAATAATGATATTCCAATGCAAATAGTATGAGAAAGAAAAAAGTAAATGCTCAGTTTAATTAAATAAAAGAATGATAGGCAAAAATATGTATGCATACAAATATATATTAATAGTCATAAAAATAACTGGTAAGTTAACATGAAAGTTCAAAATAAAAAACACCATTAAAATCTAGGCTCAAGGTAAGATCTTTTTTAACCATGATTAGATGGCAAATAGAATGATGATGTACATGAAGGAACAAAACTACTAATGGTAATAACTAGACCGCAGATTATATGCACTTATAAAGTGACAAAATATGCATGCAAATATGCATAAAAAAATCTAAAAATATGCACTAAAAATTTAAAAATATGCACTAATAATCTGAAAATATGCACCAAAAATCTAAATATAAGCACCAAATAACTGAAAAGTATTCGCATATTAACAGAAAATAAAAATGTATTTACTTGTAAAAGTATTTTTTATCACTTAACTCGCAACTATGACACATTTTTTTCTCTTTGAAACTTCAAAGCATCATGAAGGCAGAATGAGGAATTTTTGTTCCAGTCTTATTGATATGAAATATGAATTAAAACTGCTTTCAGTAATTTTTGTTGCAATAGACAGCTAAGTGTTTTTCTAAATTTTCAATAGTAAAGCTTTGTCTTTTATCATCTAAAATCATTTTATATGCCGAAAATGCTCTTTCAACATCAACGAATGTCACTGGACATAATATTTCGCTTTGGATGGTTCTACTTTTTCCGGTAATTCACTCCTCTCACCATTAATAAAATTATTTATTTTATTCACTTCCAAAAATCCTGAATTTTTATTTAAAATAAAATTCAGTTTCTCACTGATTTCTTCTCCTAATGACTCTGGAATCTAACCAACGCATTCCTGTACTTTTACAACTTGACTCATTACATCGCCCAGAAACAGATTTTGATATTCTAATTTTGTGATGTCTGATGTTAAGAAGGAAAAATGTGTTTCGATTACCGATAGACCTTTTCGGGTGGACATATCGCTAAGCATTTCTTCCGCAATGAAAAAAGAAGAAGAATCGACGCTGCACAAAGCATTAACTACACCTTTTACGGAGTCAGGTCTTGTCCATAATCCGAAATCCACGTCTTCATCAGGGTTGGCATGCTTGCTTTCATTCTAGCCATTTCTGAACTTTTAATATATAGGCTGACTTAATTTAAATTGTTTCAAATACACACGAAAAAAATTGAAAAGTATATGCTATTTTGCTGGGAACCAGAGGCTGTATAAATTTTTCAAAGCGTGGGACTTAAAGAGTTAAAAAAAAATACTAAAAAGAAGGTAAAAAAAGTTTTAAATTCAAAGCTAAAGAGATTGAAATATGCATCCAACAGAGAAAATGTGCCATTTTATGCAAAATCATCAAAAACACCTGAAATATGCAATTGCATATGCAAATATGCGATTGCATATAATCTGCGGTCAGGTAATAACTATACACAAAATCTTTTTTTAGATGGAAATTATAAATATTATAACTTAACATTATTTCTACCAATATCAAAATGTACCATTTTTAATATTTTAAACTGTTTTGAAAATTCATTCATTCCTTCCTTCCTTCCTTCATTTTTATCCTCATTTGTCTTTCTGATTCAAAATAGTCAACAAATGTTTTCAAAATTATTTTAAATTACAAATTTCCCATACTGCCATGGTAGTCAAAATTAAAATTCATAATAAATCACTCAATTACCTTGATAGCTTGGTCAGCCAACTGAGCATCTTTGTGATTGAGATGAGGTACATGAGTTACTTGCAGAGGTTTACTTGGATCATTGGGATCCATCTGCACACATAACTTGCAACTTGAACTCTCTCTAGATGTAAAGTGCTCCCGATCACCAAAATGATCAGGAATAGCTTGTTGTCTACAAAGAGAGAAAAAACATAAATAATTTCAGCACTGAGAAATTGATCTAATCTTCATTTCATGGATACAAAGAGTTTGAAAATTATATCTTTTAACACAAATTCAAAAGCTTATGATACTTGCTTTTTTCTATCTCTTAATAAAAACTTCTAGTGCTGAATACGCAAAGTTGGGAACAGAAACAGACTGATAATATATTTAAAACACATAAATCACTCTAGTTTTTTATGCTAATTATTAGGGATGTGACGAATATTCGGTCACTATTCGGTATTCAGCCTATTCGGCTGTTTTGCCAAATATTCAGTAGGCCGAATATTGAGTTAGCCAAATGCTGAACAGACATTCGGCCAAATAGTAGTGGATGAATATTGCTACATATTCTATTCAGTTGAATAATTTCAGAACAAAGAGTAAAAAATATTTTTAACATGTATTTTTAAATAATATTGCTTAGTTATACTTCAATATGTTAATTTCATATTATAAAATAGCCTAAGTCATTGAATTTTAGGCTGAGTGAAACATAATCTAACGTATTTAATAATATTACAGAAATGCAGACTTTTCTGATGTGATTATGCATAATTACTGGATTAATCACATTTACCATAGCATATTTATCAAATTATGAGTATCTTAAAATATAATTATTCTGCTTTTAGTGTTTAACTTTATAAAAGATATTTTTTCATGACCAAGATTTTTTAGTTTTAGAGATAACAGGGATGAGAGTGACAAAATTGAAAAAAAGCAGTAATTACATGTGAAGATAATTTTGAGCGAAACTGAAAATAATGCGAAAAGTGGAATTAGAGTCACAACTGAAAATGTTTGAAAAAACAAAGAAAATTCAACAATGGAAAGGCTATGGGAAAAATATTCACTCTCAAAATGGATGGGAAAAGATTGCAATTGGGATGGAGGAACAAAAAAACCACAATTTTTGCCAATCTATAAAATAAACAAAACCGTGGTTTTCCGTGAATCAGCGGAAAACTCTCGTGCCTGAGATAATGAACTGTTGTTTGTTTTTAAAAACCGACAAATAATATAAAATGAATTTTAATTAGTTTTTATTTAATATTTTATTACAAATTTGAAAAGCAACATTTTATTTACAATTAAAATGAAAATTTTAAAAATTTAATATTTGGCCACCATATATTCGGTATTGATCCGGAATTATGTGCCGAACATTCGGCATTCAGCCTGAGCTATTGGCCGAATATTCGGTATTCAGCCTGAGCTATTAGTCGAATATTCGGTATTCTGCTATTTGGCCAAATCACTATTCGTTATGTCTCTATTAATTATAAACTTTTATAAATTTATGCTGTATAAAAGTATTAAAATTATTATATTTAAAAAATTTTTGTACTGTTTCGATAATAGGTTATCAGTACTTGTGTCAAGATCAACAATCTCATGTCTTCTTGTATTTACTTTAATGGGTGCTAACATTCCATAGTTTAGCAACTCTATGTCTGTTTCTAGTGTTTATTTATTTTCATTTCACATCAATATTTCAATTTTGTCATAACAGTGCTATTTAAAAAAAAAAGAAAAACTGCTGTAAATATTTTAACTTGGAGACCAGTAGTGCCCTGTTAAGAATAAGTGCAATATTTTTTTTTTTTTTTTTTTTTTTTTTCCAAGGAAAGTCAAAATTTTCAAAAAGAATTTTTTATTGAGGAATATGTCTTCTATAAACATGCTAAAGCAACATGCTTTTACACAGATCCAAAGTCCCTATACTTTAATCTAAAAATTTTTCAATTAGACATGTACTTACATCTCTTACAGAAAGACATTACCTGATTTTATTTATTTACTATTTATTTCTGAGGGATTTTCAAGGATATGAGCAATTTAAAAGGGTACTTCTCCAGAAACATGTACTTAATTTCACATATCATTAGTTTATTCACAAGGTTTCCAAGAGAAAAACCTTGTCAAATAATATTGCAGTTAGCAAATTATTTTTATCAGAATCTAAGAGGGATGTAAGTTCATACTTTTCACAATTAGGGAACCAGAGTTAGAAATTAAGATATTAAAGTGAGGTGCCAATAGCACCCAACTATTTTATCTTAGTTACCAAAATGATCTACTTAGGCATGATTTTGAAATTAATTATTTATTGTAGTCATTCAACTATCAAATCATAGCCAAGTACAAATACTGATTAAAGTTTGGTTAGTAAATATAACATTTTAAAGTAGGAAAGTAAATATGTACAATGTTAAATGCAGGAAAATGTGCCGTCTATACGTGCAAGGTCATGCGGCACGCACCATCGCCAAGCTTAAAAGGCACAGAGTTCTACCCTTAAAGGGAGAAAAGAGGAAACAAGCAAACAAAAGAAACGCAGGAAAAAAATTAATTTTCCTGAAAAAAAAAACAAGTAAGATTTCACTGTATTTATGGCAAAAACAGAGCCCGACTATCACATGGGTAAGCGGGGCACTAGCCTGGGGTCTCAAAATCAGATAAATTACCCTAGATAAATGAGATTATGAGAATAATGACTTATTCTATCTATTTCTGAATTGGTATTCAGGTCTTGCACCCCGCCCCCCTTTGAACCAATCAAGGATAGGCTGTTTTCCTCATATCAAGCGCTCATTAGACAATTGCACAACAGTGCCAAATAGGCTTGGAGCGGACCTGTGTTATGCCACAAAAATATTTTAGCTCTTAATTTTTTTTTACAACATTTAAAGTGGAAATATTATTGAAGCACAAAAGACAATGCACACCGATTAGGAAACAGAAAATATGGTTTGAAGGATAATTGGTGATAAACCTTTTGTGAAATTCCGAATGTGTCAGGCACTTTATAGCAATTGCCGTTGATCAGTATGCTTTGCTAAGAATTTTTTTTTTTTTTTTTTAAGTCATCAAAAATGACAACCAGGTATTATTTCATGGTCATCAAACTTAAATTTCTGGGTGCAAAATAGGATTATCGACCGCTTATTTCTAACCCTGTACAGAATTTAGCTAATGTGGACAAAAATTCCTCCCCCCCCCCTTCGAGATGTTACATTAACACTGGGGGCACTTGCTGCAATTTTATTAAAAATAATTTGCATTACCTAATATTAAAAAATGCAGTAAATCTTCATACAATTTGATGGTATGCCATGCAAAATGTTGGTTGACATGATCACATGGGTTCAGATAAATGAGATTTGGTTGCATTTGAATAATATACCAGTAGTATAATTGTCAAGATTTTTCAGGCTATTCCATCAGCATAAATATAAAATTTCACAAGTTCTCAGATTTCGTTACGGGCAATGCATAATGTTCGAAAACTTCTCTTTTCTCTCTCCCTCCTTTCTTTAATCAAATTACAGGCACATTTCAAATTAAAAATTTATCAAGTTAGAAAATTTAAGTGACTATTGAACCATTTCTAAATTTTTTGTTCTCATTTTTAAAAAGATGAGAAGACTTGCCTTTAAAGACCAGTGCTGTTTCTTAGCATGAATCTTCAAATGTTGTGCCAGAACTTTGCACAAAGATTGCACAAGCACAACTAAGTGCAAGTGTTCTCTGCTACCTCTTTTCGAAGGTAGCGGAGAGCCTCAGAGCAAAAGGTTAAACCTGTGCTCAATATGAAATATGAATAAGGGGGGAAAAGTCATATCTGATAAAATGTTTTACACTTATTGCCACTCCTTTAATGTGAAAATTTAGAATGGACATATAATTCCTGGAGTATACATGGATTTAGGATACGTGGCATTCATGCAATAACATATAAGTTAAGTTGCAACTCATTTACCTCCAATAAGAAATGACTAAGCGACTTCCAGCAGAGTACTCGTCAACAATAATGCAATCCCTCAATCTGTCACGACAGAGGCGCAAAACCTAATAATACATTAGAGAAATATTACAATATAAAAAACTATTTTCTTAATGCTATAATATCATGCAGTTATGTTGCAATTTTTATGTACTCAAAAATTAACTTTCAAAGTCTGTAGCTAAAACAAAAGATATCATATTTTTTCAGAGTTATGTTTAAAATTTAAAATATCTTTCACAAAACTCAACAGAACAACATTAACTATTACTAGAAATTAACTTAAAAAGTTTTTACAGCAAAATCATAAAATACATTCTATCCTCTTATTTCTCAAGCATTAACAAAACATATTTGATTAGCATTCAATACATCGGAGATTGTGAAACCATAATAGTATATGCACAAACAGTGAATGATAAAAAATATTAATCATCATAGGGAATAACTCCTTGTAAATCAGAAATGGAAGGAATTCCTAAATATAGTATAGCTTATTTGCAAGAAATGAGAGCATGTACATTAAAATAACTGTAATTGCAAATATATAATAAATTGTTTATGTAAATGTATAATGAATTGTAACTGCAAATATACAAACCTGTGAATGCAAGACTTCAAGCTGAAGACTCTGACAAAATGAATCTAGTTAAAATGTAAGGAAAACCAAACAAACAAACAAACAAAAAAGGTGACAAACAATAATAGTAAATTTCTATAAAAATATTTTTAAATATAATGTGTGCCAACAAAATTAGAATAAACATTCTCATATTCAATTATATTATCACTAATATTGACCAAAAGAAAAATGTTCTTTTCTTTTTTAAGTATGATTGGTTCTAAAAATTACAAGATATTTTCTAAAAACTACATGCAATTTTCATGCAAGGTAAAGACAACATATAAAGATAATAAAAGTCATATTAAGACCTTGTAACATCTTTGGTGACGGATGGTAGCTTAGTAGACGACAGCTATTTACTAATTTCCTGTTAGAAATTACTTATTTACAATAAAGGTAATCCTGATTGTATACTCATTGACATGTACTAATATATACATTCCAATATACACTGGTTCCTTGAACTATCAACAGAAGTCAACTCAAAATCCTTTCAATCAGGCTGCGCCCTTATCCACGATCAGACTCTGAGAAAATCTCAGACAGTTCCACAGGGCAGCACCCTACAGTCCACGATTTGGACTTCGCCAAAAATCTCCAGTTGAGATTCTCTCTACAGGAATGAGTTTGACAAAAAAGCAAAAAGTCCTCAAAAATGTGCGATTGATATTTGAGCAATAAAAGTCTGGAAAAATGCACAAACAACATTTGAGCGATAATGCTTATGAATTTCGCATACAACAAATATTGTAATTGCTACTAGTGTTAAATTTATTCTATTTATATACATTGTATGCCTTAATGAAAAATAACAGCAAAAATTAGAAAAAAATTATTTACTTACACAGCATTAGGAGAAATTATGGTACTTATAAATATAACACATGTCAGTAAAGCATTTGTTTGTTGAAATCAGTGTGTATCCATATTTAAAAAGAAACCTAGATATAAAACTCTAGATCTGGATAAACACATACTAAACTGAAATTTGGAATATAGAGTGCACTTTTCAAGATTAAATGGAAAGTAAACACAAAAATGGATTCATTTATTTGCCTATTTTTCCTAATACAGCTCTCTCGAATATATCTTACATATTATAAGTAGTTGTTTTTCTTTTTTTGGATGGTGGTCTCTCTTATTCATTAGCAATTTTAAGCATTAGTGAGTTTTTGGAGCTTTCATTAGAAGATTCACATCTTTCATTAGGACCTCCAGATATATATTTTTTTTTATCTTGGGAACTTTTCTTTTTTGTGTTAATTGCCTCTCTAGTTCATTATTAACTGAGATTTTGGAGCTTTTTTCAGAAGATTCACATCATTAATTAAGACCGCCAGATGTATTTTTTTTTTTTTTTAATCTTCAGAAAGTGTTTGGAAGCTTTTTTTTGTTTGTTTGTTACCTCTTCTAGTTTTTTAATACCTATTTAAGTTTTTGGAGCTCCGATTACTAGGCAACGGAGTATTCTTCTGTCTTGCTTCCACGGCGTCAGTATGCTTTCTTGATTCTACTTGAATCAAGAAAGCATACTGACATGCAGCCATTCCATGGGATCCCTATTTTATTTCTTGGGCGCATACGATGCAATAAGTCGTTCCACAGCTGTGTAATTTTCTAATTACTTTGTGTAGATAGATGCCATTCACAGATTTTTCTAACCAATCCCAACACCATGGATTTTTTAAACCACTGTTGATAGCACGAATATCCAATTCTCTCAGATCGGTTAACAATGCCTCTTCAAATAGTAGCCATAAAACTATCAAAATAGTTAATCTTTAGGACAAATAGCTCAAAAGTATAAAAATCTTACAATTTTCAACTGAAACAACGTACAATCGTAAGAACAGAATAAAAAAAAGAATGCAGAACATGTGCAAAACACCACCAAAACAAGCCACAGGATTCCTAGAATATGATACGGTATCGAACCCAAATGAAGCATCAGAAGCAGGTTTTTGCTACAAAGATTAGAGGAAGATTCTAAAGCGCCTAGAAACAGTAACACAACAAAGATTCCAATAGGCTAGCTGGACATGATGTAGATAAAGGAGAGATTCCCCCTTTGGAAGATGGAGTTAAGCCCTAAGGTCGAGCTTATTGTTCGGGAATTTTCTTTCAAAAATGGAAGATAGAGAGGGTTTTTTCTTTGTGTAGAAGTGGAATTTTTGGAAGAAAAGCAAATTTGCGCAAGGCTGGCAAGGGATGGATGGCAGAAATCTGCGGAAAAGGGAAAATAAGTGGAATTTGTAGAAAAAAAAGAGATTAAAAACAGAATTTCTCTAAAATCATAAAAAGCAGAAGAATCTCATTCCTGTCTCTAGAACCTCCCTCGTCCAGCTCTAAAGCTTCTCTCTCTTCCAAAGTTTTTCGGGGTCCCACTGGTAAGATTTTTAAACCCCTTCATCTTTATTGGATATTTCTATAAACAGGGTAGATTAAAGGGTCTTCAATAGTCGGTACCTGGCATCTCTTCGTCTCAGCTAGGAGAAAACTTCCGGTCATCGCCAACGCTGCGCGATCCATTTCGGTAAAGTCTTTGATGGGGTGTTCCTTTGTGAAAACTGTCTGGGAAGGCAACACCGAGTCTGCCTAAAGGGTGGTCACTTTTGTAGTCTGGTTTTGGAAATTTTTACAACCTGTTTTAAGTATATGGTAAGTAGAATGAAAGCTAATATAGGCACTCTTTTTGTATTGAATTCAAAGGCATACAAATGCATTATTTAAATTAAACTGTAATAAGTTCTGTGAAATACGATTTATTTAATTTGTTTTTTTATTTGGGGGGGGGGAGAAGGGGGAGGGGGAACATGAATTTCCACAACAATAATAATAATCATCATCATAACAGCTATAATTTCAAATCATATTACATAGATCATAAAAAATCATTCATTTTCATGCTGCTGGCAGTTTACTCCTCAAAAAACTACTAATTTATTCAATTTTCGAATGACAAAATATAAAACACAAATTTAGAAGAAAACACAACATAGTAAAATGCTAAATTTACACTATTTTTAAAATTTGCAATTAATAACCGTATCGTAAACACTATAAATATGCACTTGATAAAGTGTGAAAGCAGAATTGGCATATAAAAAAATGCATTAATAAAATCAATAACGTAAAAATTGAAGGATACGAAGACAATTGTATAACTCATGAAGAGGTCTTGGATTATCGATTAATCTTGACTGTATTAACTGATGAATGTAGTTCACTTGAAGTGAATGTACAAGAGATTCTCCATCTATAAAATAAAAATTCATAATCAAAAACTGTAAAATTGCATATACTGTAAAACAAATTTGACATTTGTAATAAAATACATTATTACAAAGACGCATATATTAAAGCAAGTGATCATACATATTTCATGATTTCACAAACATTTAATTTTATTATTTAAATTATAGTATTAAAATAGAATTATTTTTGTGAACCAGGAGAAACTATAGAAAAACATTTATAATTCTTATTTTTGGTGAAGAGCTCATTTTAATACAGATTTGCAGTAAACATCCTAAAAAGCTTAAAATTTTAACAATTTTATCATAAAAAGAAATTTTATTTTTATTACTCTAGTGATGCAAACTACTATTATAAAATTAAAAGCTTTACTTATGACTATCAATTAATGCTTTTAATAACTTATAGTGTGATTAGTTCAATTGCAAAAGGGATATCTACAAAGGAAAAAAAAACAGCATATAATAGCCATAAATTTTAACATAAAAACCACTTATCGAAAGTTGCATAGCTTACATCTAAAATACATATCAGATCAAATACTGCAGATTTTGGAAATTAAGACTATTATTTCATCATTAAGAATGGTTTTAAATATTATTTTAATGTATAAATTGTTTTCTAATAAACACAACAGTGTTTGACAAGCAACTTCAATAATATTCATTGCATAATGCCAAAAGTGTATATTTCATGAGTTTTTCAAGAATCGTACTGGAGTTCTCTCTTAATTAGATAGTAGTAATCACATAAAACAGGTATGTTGCAGGAGACTAATTTTTTCAATAATCACTAAAAAATTAAATTCACAAAACATTTCATGCAACACAGATGTACCAAGATTCAGAATTTAAAAAAAAAAAAACACGAGATCTGATTTTTTAAAAAAATTTCTTATGCATACATTTTTAGCATTTAAGGAACACGTGATCAATGCAGAAACAGTATTTTATTTTATTTTCTCGACTGCCTTGTGTGTCTACAAAAACAATACAGCAATTTGAGTACATGATGTGAGCAAATTCAATCTGAAAATTTGTTGTAAAAACTCTGTTTATTTGAAAAAAAACAAAAAATCAAGTTTATTTGGTTTAAACCGGTTTTTTTTTTTTGGTTTTTTTTTTGGTTTAAACCAGGTTTCTTGGGTGTTTTTTTTTTAATCCTTTTATAATTACATGTTACATATTTATAAATAAAATTATTTGTAAAATGTTCAAATAAAAATTAATATTTCTTCTGAAAATAATTAAAACAAAGTAAATAAAAAATTGTTGCTATACTTATGTGGACATTGAAATCATTCAATTTTAATACAGTAGAATCGCGCTACAACGATATCCTCTATAACGATAATTCTCTCTATTACGATATTTTTTCATAGTCCTGGCTGAATTCCCTTTACATTAATGTAAAACAGTTCTCTGTATTACGATATCCTTTAAAACGATAATTCTCTCTACAACGATGGTAATAATTATCCCTTATATCACAATAATTCTCTCTACTACGATATATTTTTTTCTACGATGCATCAGAAGCCCAACTCATGCACACACATTGAAAGCTACACAAAGAAAGTCGAGGTAAAATGTGGTTGGAACGGGGTGGACCACGCCTCTGCCAAAGAATGTCTTCTAATTTTCCTTTTGCTGATGTAACACTATGGTAATGAGAAAGTGCATTTCTCGTAAGGTGGAAGGATAGTTATTTCCTGGATGACACATCTTCGATTCCTATCCCCCCTCTTTAAAAAATGGTCAAAGATTCCTTTCATCGGAACTGATCCTATAGAAAACGATATGTCCTTTTGTCTGAACTTGAGTAAGAATTTTAACCTCCGATAAACCCTATCGAGGTTGATTATTACACGAGGATATTTTAAATTATTTATGAGTTTTGTTTACTTTGAAGTTTGTTTAGTGAAAATCGAAAGCAAATGGGTAAAAGAAAAGCATGTCCATCGAAGTGAAATTCAACGTCATAAGAGATTTTGATAAAGGCATGAAGCAAGCTGAGGTTTGCAGAAAGTATGGACTTTCGCAGTTGACTTTTGCCAATTTCCGATTTCTTTACACAGAATTCAAAATAAATAAGGATAAATTAATGGGTATGTATTTTCAGTTAATATCTAATACATTTTAAAAACGATTTTGCAGTATTCAGGTATTATTTATTTAGACATTATATATTTGTTATTCAAATATGCTATAAATATTTATAAGCTATATCGTCACTAGAATCCCTGGCGAGGCGTCAAAGGTATTTAACTAAACTTTGTGTGTGTTGTGAAAATTACTGAAAACTATAAACATGTTTTTCTCCTTTCATTTATTATATATTACTTGCGAGGGTTTGCTGAATGTAAACAGAACACTTTCTTTTGACAGCGCAGGGAATGGGATATATGAAGAACAAAAATCTTTTCGTTCCAATATCGATTCTCTCTAAAACGATAATTCTCTTTACAACGATATATTATTTTGACCCCCAAAATATTGTTAGAGGGATTTCACTGTATTTTATTTAGAGATACTATTTTTTTATATTTAGTATCTACTTATATAATAAGCTAATGTATGCGGTACCAAAATTGACGATATTTTTATGCTGGGAACGGCAGGAACTAGATGTAAACATTAGCGTAATAACTATAACACACATGCAAAAATCCAGTTTAACAGTTCAATGATATCAAGTGAAGCAAGCCTATTCGTTACTGGTTACGTGTGTCATGCAGTAGATAGATTAAAAAATAACAATGTATGTGCAAAGAAGCAAAATCTTTCGGATTTTTTTACTTCACGTTTATTGCACATTAAAAAAAAAAAAAACACTTTGCAATGGGTTGAAGTATATTTTAGCCATTTCCTGTTTCCATACATGAAAAAGCAAATTGTTTCTTTTTGGTTTGATTAATGGCAACGGTACTCTGAGTGATCTGCCAAGGATAGGAGATGCCTTGGCAGGAGGACTTTCTAAGGGGTTTTAACGCGTATCCATGTTACATCTGGAGAAAACCTACCAAAACTCCAGACCGTTAGATCGACAGCCGCATGATGGGACCCAAATCCGGGACCCTCGCACTTCGGCCATATACCATTTTCAGTGATATTACCACTGTGCCATGATGAGGACCCCAAAATCTTTCGGATCTATTCACATGTCCCATGGTCACCATCAGCTTTAGTCATCATACCCCCAAAATTTGTAGTTTTGACCATGCCAACCATAACCTAAATGCATTTCATGACAAATACTGTTAAAACCATGAAATATGATTTTCGTTGAAAGGACTCCGATAATTTAGACAAAACTGACTGAGTATATATGGTAAGGTATGGGGGGGGGGCGAAGCTGGCCACCTTGGCAGCTAGTATAATATAATACAGTAGTAATTGTTTACTACATTTTACATGGAATATTGCTCTTAGATTCATCAGTAATAATGGCGATTACTAGTTCAAAATAATATTTTTGAGGTTTAGAAATATGTTGTTAAAACACAAAACCTCTATTTTGGAAACAAGTTAAAAATGCAGCCTATAATTTAAGTTTAATTAATAATTTTTAATAATTATAAAACAATAAGGTATCTACAGTGATATAATAAACTTATTCTTGATACTTATGAGGATAATTAAAAAATATATCAGAACATATTCTATCTGTAGTATTCGTAATTTTAAATTATTCTTTTAAAAAAACCAATTGGTTTTTTTGAGAAAAAAACCATTTGGTTTAACCCATGGTTTAAACCAGTCGGTTTAAACCATGCCAACCCTGAACTATTCACATAAAATATTTTAAAGCTAACACAAAAATTCAAAAGAATACCTTTAAATTTCTTGAATATTTAAATATTTGAAAGAATAGATAAAATTTAAATGCACTAAAATATCTAAATAACACTTTATTGGCATACATAATAAACAAGTACATATAGTGACATTCATTATTGTCATTTAATTTTTTAGAACTTTATATACATTATTTCAAAAGGTTCTTGAAGGTGAAGTTCAAAGGTGATTGAAAAACTTGAAAGGAAATGAGAAGAAATTTTGCAATCCAAATAAACTTTGTAAGAAACTATTAAAATACAGAGAAAATAAAGTAATATATCAAGGCCCAAAATAAGATGGAAAAGCTTGATACTTATTGCAAAATCCTGGCACTTGGCATGTCTGAAATGGGAATTTTTAAATATAGAAAAAACAAGTCATTGCAAATGCATACCTCCAGTTTCTTTGTCTTCAACTAAAATATCAATATCTAAAAGTCTCCAAGAAACATGAGGCCCATCACCCATTAAGGTAAGGGAGACCTAGAAAAAAATATGATTTGAATTATAAATATTTAAATTTTAATAATAACACAATCAAAATAATTTGAGTAAAAATTTTAACTGTGATTTGAGTTGCATAATGTTTAAACAGAAATCATGTTTGTGCGATTAAAATATTTTTATAGTTGCAGATAAGCACTTAATACTTTGACAGCAAACATCACACAGTTGCATTTCCTTGGATTTTTATTTTCATAGATATTTTAATGCATAAAGTAATGTGGAAACTATTTGAATTTACAAATGAAATGTGTTCTTTTTCTTCTTCTTTTTTTTCATTTTAGAATATACTATGTACATATAAATTAAACAATTTATAAAGGAAGCAGAGCGGCCAACCTTAGAAAAAGAAAAAACAGGAGATTTACCAAAGCTTCAAGGGAGAAAAAAGGGAGATGTTAAATGTTAAGTAAGGGGGTGAGGAGCAAGTATTTTTGAATAAAAAGGACTAATCTAGTATATATCAATTTAATTCTACTTCCGTAGTTTTCTTCAGATCTTCATAGTAGGTAATACAACAAAATTTCAAAACTGTTCAAAAAAACAAAACTCATCCGAAAAGTTAACAAGGAATATTTTGGCAAAATACTCGTATTTATCAAAAATATGTAGCAATTTTAGATGTTGATATAGAAGTTATTATAATAGCATGCAACGAACGAAAAAATGATTATTTATAAAAAGAATGGGAAAAAAGATTGCATATGAAATCTCTGACATGTAATCATAGATATTTCAAGTTCACAAGGAAGGTTTTGGAAAAATAATTAAACTTATCAAAAATATGAAGTAATTTTGATTATTGAAACTAAAGTTATTATAATGGCATGGAACAAAATAAAATATGATTCTTCACAAAAAGTATGGGAAAAGACTGCATATGAAACCGGCGATATTGCACATGTTAACATTATGACCATAAATATCAATAAATTTTTAAAAATGAAAATTTAAATTTAAAAAATGGGAAAAATTGATACTTCAATGTATAAACAGGAGTAAGGGGTAAAAAAACAGGAGGCTCTGTTGAAAAAGGGCAGAGTTGGCAGGTATAAGAAAGGTGTGAATCCTCAGAAAAAGTCACTAATGCATTGTTGTTATAAGACATAAAAGATCTTTTAAATAATAGATTTAGGAGATATCTGAAAAGTGGCAGTCCAGTATAATAGGTTCCACAATATTTGAGTAGAAATTTATAGCACTCTAGAGTTAATCATATTCCCAAATCTACAAAATTTCACTTGCCAAGCAAAATTCTAATAGTGTGTGCATTTAAAAAAAAAAGAAAGAAAAGTAATATTTATAAAAACTTTCTGGATGTGTAAATGCATGCACATATATATTTGCGGACAAAAAAGGGTGAGGGGGTGTTCCTATAATGTGATTATATTGTTTTACTTATAATTTTATAATATAAAAACATTTTTCTTTCATTATTAGATTAATTTTCTGATATAAACAAACTTATTATTTGTACTTTGTTATTATTAATAATCATTATAGTTTTAAATACAATAAATTATATTTATTTGGCTATACCATCTATTTTATTCAATAATTTGAAATTCATTACTATTCTATATATATTTAATTTAATTAATGTACCTGGATACTAATAATGTTTAATAATATTACCCTATAGTTTTTGGAAACACCCTTATATTCTTCTTTCCACTGTTACACTTTTATTTTGTGTCAATGCCAGTTATCACTTACTACAATTTTTAATTTAGGCAACACTTTATGTTCACCTTCCATGTGCATGCTACCTCTCCAGATTGGTATGACGTTTATTCAGTGCTTTTTTATTATTTTGATTTTGTATTGTTTTCCCTTTTTTCCAACCGAAATCCTGCTATTTTGATTGTCTTTAATTATAATTTACTGGTTATGGCTCCTGACAAAGGTGCCAGTGGTTATAATTTCCATTTCATTCTATTATCCCATTGTTTAATTGTACTTTATTTGGCTCAACATATGTTTTTTTTTAACCCACTTGAGGTTTGTAATTCTTGCATCTACTGTTATATATTTTTCCATGTGGGGTACATCATATTTGCAGTATACTTTGTGCTTTACTTATTAGATATATATATATATATATACAGGGTGTCCAGTGTTAACGCTGTCCAATGGCTATTTCCTAAACCGTTAGTCAGAGACACATAGTTCCAATTGCAAAAAATCTTTAAAAGGCATAATCTATTACACTAGAAGCAGTCAAAGTCAATAATTTAATTTTTATAAAAATTATGAAATTTAAATTTTTATACGGTCCCCCACTTGAGTACATGGGTACAAATACTGTGGAACTTGGTAAAGTGACCACCTTGGTGAAGAGACTCCACCTGTCTATATAGTAGACACTTGTAAAATTTTAATATACATACGCCACATATTGCAACCTTTGTAAGGTGACCAGTTTTGTTATTCCCAAGGATGGTCACATTAGGCAGGTTCCACTGTATGTTAATCTTCAATAAATGATTTAAACTATAAAGCTGAACTAAACTTACTTCAAACTCATGTTCTACATGAAAAGTGACTCGACCATTTTCTATAAAAAAAAATACTTTCAGAAAAAGAAAATATGCAACATTTATTTATAGCACATATAAAATTACAATATTTCATTCTTCATATAAAAGTGCAATTCAACAGTTTAAATATGCAGAGTTGCCAACCTGGCAAAGTGAAAAATCGGGAGATTTTATTCTAAAAATCAGGAGACTTGCTTTCGATTAAAAAACTACATTAAAGATCAAGGTTGTATCAGCTGAAACTACATTTTGGAGAGAGAGAGAGAAAAAAGCATCTTTGGTGCTGTTTGTTGCCAGATATAGATATTTTTGGAACACAAAAAAAATCCATTTTGGATCATGTCTTCTGTTAGGTAGTCAGTAGCTTGTAAAAAATTTAGCAACATGAAAAATATTAAGTTGGAAAGTTAAAAATTGTGGTCAATTTTTTACTCTTAAGTCATTGAAGGATTAAATAAAACAATTTCAAACGAAAAATAATCATTTTTAAGAGTGATGGAAAAAGATAGAAATTTCAATGCTTTAGAACATGAAGCTGCACCTCTTTCACTATTATACATTTGTCAGTAAAGTCCGAACATTATGATGTCACACATGTGTGGGTTCCTGGAACTAGTTTGATTGCAGGAAAGGGGAAAATGCTGAGAAGGGTTCTTTGCCACGACAAAACTTATAAAAAGACTTCAAATTCAAAAAATTGCATTATTCATGTGATAAATGATAAAAATCAGGAGAAAATGAGCAAATAATCAAAAATCAGGAGAAATGTATACTAAATCAGGTTGGCAGGAGATCAATGAAAAATCAGGAGTCTCCTGCCTAAATCAGGAGAGTTGGCAACTCTGAATATGCCAAAATTTTCATTGAGGCAGCTCAATACATTAAGAATTTACACAATTCAGAGCTTACAACATAATTAATACCTCCTTTATTACAATTTTAAATAATTTACAGTTAACAATTTTCATTGTTAAAATTTCGAAACAAAAAATTTTATAAATTTGATAAATTCTGCAGTGATTAGAAATTTTCTCAATAAGGCATGGGAAAAAACTTAATATGACATTTATACAAGTAAATATAAATTTATTTTACTATGGCAATGGGCTTAGTTAATAAAATAATTTTGTAACTTTTACAAAACTGAAAAATCTATTGAATTTAGACAGCTGAGTGAAAAATCATACCAATAGTAAGATTTCTCATTTGAGGTGGTAGTTCTGAAGACACAAGTCTGTACTGAATGATCTGGTTCAATCGCAAAAGAGTACTTCTCTTTTCTGCTGGAGTAATGGGATCAGGAGGTACAATTTTATCCTACAAGAAAAAAGTAAATTTATATTTAACAAGAATATAAATCTGGTTAAAAAATTTTGTACAGCATACATACAGTAGAAGCTCAATATCCCAGAATTATCAGAGGGCATAATGGTACTTTTTGGTTATGCCCACTAGGGCTGGACGATATTGAAATTTGAAATATCGATATCGATACCATCTTATATCGTGATATCACGATATATCAATATTTTTCACACTTAATTTTAGTATTTTTGAAATGTAAGCAATCAAATAAACAAACCGTAAAACCACTTGCCAGATTCAGAAATTAAATAAAATAGATTTTAATGAGTAATTGCTGGTACTTTATTTAAAATTAATATAAACGGGTACAGGGGTAGAACAACTTTACAATAAAAGTTTTGCTTCTGAGAAAAACGACTTCGAGGGCCAGCAGTAAAGTGGTTTTCCCCATTATACCAAAGCTTGCTTCTTTTTCTTAATAGTGTTTCTACCCCAAAAATAATTCAAGTGGTGATAGTGCTCATTTAAAGCTAGAAGATGGCACCACTATCTCATTTTCGAAAAAAAGGCTGTAAAGTGGTTTTACCCCTGGACCCTTCATATATCTCAGTTCATATCATTTAATGGCAGATTAATATAAACATAGTTTGAAAAGTTTCAGTTTTTAAAAAAACTTTATAAATACAAATACTGTCATCAAAATCTGAACTCGCCGTTAACAACAAAGTCAACTGTTTCCAATTGAATGAAATATGCCGACCGACAGCTATGGATTTGCAGGCTCCATATGAATTCCACAAAGTTCTTTATTCAGTATTGTAATCGAACTCGGGAATGCTTGATTGACGTGTTAGTTTTTAGTAGCTTTGATAACCAGTGGCGCACACAAGGGGCGGGTCCAGGGGGTCCGTGTTAGGAAAAAAAAAAACGCTATTTCTTTACTTACCTTTTATTTCCATGACATTTTATCTCTAAATTTGCTAAAGTGAAAAAACGAGACTTTTTTTTAAATCCTTTAAATGTTTCTTAAGTGAAAACGTAAGTTCGCTAGCATTTGAAAATGGCGGTGTAAACATCGTCATGTCTTTAACGCCGTAATAAAAAGTTTACATTTCTCGCCGATATATGGCGCTGTTCCTAATTTGCATAAAATAAGAACTCTTTTTTCCCTTATGCAAATATCCATCGTAGTCCCGCACTAACTGGCAGATATAAAAAGGGCATCACAAGTTAACCTTTCAGAGAGAGAGTCCTCGGTCTGTCTCTCCGAAAGTTCAGCCACTACTACAGTGTTGTGTGTGTAATCAACTGATGTGATTCAAATAGAACCGGATCAGGGATCCGTGCTGCTGTATCCAGATGATTCAACGTGATGTGTTTGTGAATCTGAATAGATCGCCGCTGGCGACTTGTCTTCCAGAAAGCCTGTTTTTATTTGTGCTACTAAGTGGATGCTGCTTAATGTATTGTGTCTTCATCATGTGCACTGTGTAAGCCTACCATAGTCATCTTGTTTTCAATAAACTACAGAAAAGGTACCTACTTTGTCTTCATTGTTTAAACACATAATCAAACCAAAACTTCTACTGTGCAACTCAAGTTAAATGAGTTTCAACTCTGCCTAAAATTTACAAAATTTATCTTACAGATAAAAATCCAGTAACTATTAAATTTCAGCCAGTGATTTGTAATTTAACTTGTCTGTTGAATAGTTTAATTTATAATATAATTAGTTATTCTTTTCAGTCCGGACCCGCCCCCCCATCGGCTTTGACATTTTTTTTCCGATTGATTATTATCCTATATCTATAGTAAATAAAACAATTCCAAAAAAAGGTAGCAATAGTTTCAGTTCTAATAAATAAAAAAAGAAATTTTTTTCTCATTTTCCTCAACTTTCAAAAACGAGCTGAAAGCGAACATAAAACACCACCTTGGTCTCAAAACTGAACAACTATTACTTTAGTTCTTATTGTACTGTGTAGTGTATTCTTAGGGAACTGGATGGGACGAGTTTTGATAAATTCCATCTAATGAAAACGAGCTCTTGCATCACTGATTTTTGACAATCTGGAACATCCCTAAAAGTTGGACCCAGCATGGATATGGCAGCGGCACGTTAAACCTCACGGAAGAATACAACAACGGAACGCGGAAGAATACACAATTGGCTTTCGTTTGCTATTCAAACCATACTTAGGACCAATGCAAGATAAATAAATCAAATAGGCAGGTAAATACATTTTCCTTTGCTATTCAAACACAAGCTAACTTACTATAGACAAACAAGCAAGGTTACGAAGAAAGAAAAAAAAAAAAAAAAAAAAAAAAAAGGTCATCGCACAATCCAGGATGGGTTATCAGATAAAAACTTCGCCCTCCACTACCAGAAATAAAATTGCCAAATTTGGCTGGGGAACACATCACAGTAAAGTACCGACATAACTATTGAAACCACAATTACATATTAATTAATTATAGATTAAGGGGACATAGTACCTTTAAACTTCTAAAAAATCTATTTTTCAAAAGTAATTTTAAAAAATAATTCAGATAGTTAGGAATATAATAAAACAAACAGCATCAAAATCGAACGAAAACTACGCCTGCAGCAATTAAAAGTAATAAAGCTAGCATGGACTTTTCCTATAAACGCAGTGCAAAGAAACTTGATTTTCTCTGTTTCTGATTTTTGCATTTTCTCCACAAGATTTTAAAAAAAGTTATGAATGGTAAAGTTATGAAATTTTACATATAAGTTGTATGCACATATATTTATTCTCTGAACCTCAGATTTGATAATGGGACTAAAATATTTTATTTTATCACATGATAAATCATAAAAATCTCAATAATTTTAAAATTCTGTCATTCATCATGTTATAAAATAAAATATTTTGGTCTTATAATCAAATCTGAGGTTCAGTGAATAAAGATCTATATGTACAACCTATACGTAAAATTTTATAACTTTCCCTTCATAACTTTTTTTAAAATCTTGTGGGAAAGTGCAAAAATCAGAAACTGAGAAAATCAAGCTTCTTTATACTGCGTTTATAGGAAAAGTCCATGTTAGCTTTATTACTTTTAATTGCTTTGGGCGTAGTTTTCGTTCAATTTTGATGTGCGCGGTTTGTTTTAATACATTCCTAACTATCTGAATTATTTTTTTTAATTACTTTTGAAAAATTGATTTTTTAGAAGTTTAAAAGTACTATGTCCCCTTAACTTAATTATAAATTTCTATATTGAGTAATTATTTATAATTACTCACTATAAAAAATACTACAATCATAGGTGTCCCTACATAAAAACACTCAAAATAGTGTTAAATGATAAAATAAATAAAAACTTTGTGAAAAAAACACAAATGTTACTTATAACACATTACGATCGTTTCGACTAAAAATTTCTTTTGATCTTCATCAGACAAAGCCCTTTGTTTCACTAAGCAGAGGGAACTGAAAAAGATAAATAAACAAGCATGTTGCCACATGGAAACAAGAAAAGGCAAACAAAACTAAGGAGAGGGGGGGGAAAAAGGTAAGGGATAAAAATAAAAGAAAAATATGGACAACACCACAACTGCACCACAGTTGCACAAATGTTACCCGATGATTGGGAAGCTAAAAAGAGTAATTTTCTGGAATACACAGAAATTTAGTTACGACCTTTAAATTTTCCAACAGTGAAATTTTGAACATGGACGAGGTGCCTGTGTCTTTCGATATCCCACCTAATAGAACTGTCGACGAAATTGACAAGAATACCGTGTCTATAAACACAACCGGAAATGAACGAAATTCATTCACAGTTGTTTTGACTTGTGCTGCAGACGGCAGTAAACTGCCGCCAATGATAATATTTAAATGAAAAACCATGCCAAACGATACATTTCCCGCCAGTGTGGTCATTGAAGTTAATCCCAAAGGGTGGATGAACGAGGAGGTTATGACATCATGGCTCAGAAATGTGTGGAGGAGAAGGAAAGATAGTATATTCAAGCCTCGGGCTCTCCTCATTATTAGTGCTGTAAAAGTAACGAAAATATTAATACCCGGTATGTATTCGTTACCCTAAACTCACTACCGGTTACTAAGTATTCATTACTCGTTACTTTCGTTACTAGTTTGAACGCTAGAAACAAGTGTTATAGCGCGTATCTAGAGGAGGGGGGGCTGCAGCCCTCCTTTCCTAAATCTGACCCTTTACTTAGCATACAATGTGATATTTATTCACAACTGAAACTTAGTTAGCAATTTGATACACACACACACACACACCTCCTGAAATAAAATCCTGGCTACGCCACTGTAAATAGCATTACGTACGATTACGAATGTTTAAAATACTACATACAATTACTTTTTTTTTGGTTTAAAAACAAATAAAAATATCATGCATTATTTTTTTACTTTAAAGCGTAAGAGTTGTATTTAGAGCTTATTGTCTCTGATTAATAGTTTTTATACAAATGTATTGTTTTATACAATGTTAAATTATCCGAATAACTCAGATAATGCCCATAGAAATCTTCCAAAAACATGCTCCCCCCCCCCCCCCATAATCTCCCTTCCGCTTTTTTAATTCTGAAAGCTGGTTTAACCTGTTCATTCTCATCTTAAAAGGTATAACGGAAAACCTTGTGCCTAGTGTTGCTTCTGAGCGCGGATTCTTGATAGATGGGGGTCAAGTCACCCACCTCCCCCTTAGACGTCAACATTTTAAAAACATGCTGAACTTTTTTGAATGATTTTAATATCAGTGGCATACCCAGGGGTGGACATAGAAATCCCGGTTCCCTCTCGAAATTTTTGTTTCAAACGAAACGATAACTTAAAAAAAGAATATGTTTTAAGTTTACATGCCAAATTTTTTTTTTTTTTTTTTTTCAAATACTATTTTAAATAATAAAAATGCATGAATTCTAATGCTGAAGATTCCCATTTTTATGTAGTGGGCACTGGCTCCTAAATCAATTTCATCTAGGAGCCAGTACTTACCGCAATCTTTAGCACATTGGCTATAAGTATGCACATAGTTGATATCTATTTTATTTGCTTGTACTGAAGCTTTAGAACATATCTACTGTATATATAGAGAGACGGAGTGAGTGGTAATAATAGATAACATAGAGATAATTAAATACATTTTAAAAAGAAAATCTATTTTTAAGTGACTAATGCAAGATGCAAGTTATGATAACCAAGAAATATAAATGGTTGGGAATTTTAAGCTTATGACATCATTTATATAGCAATAGCATATACATTTATCTCCAAACACCAAATCTGAAAACAGACAACATATTATTCATAGCATTTATTAACTAAATTACAGAAGAATGTGTCTTTTTTTTAAAACAAATTTGGTCGTCTTGGTAGGATGGTGCCATTCCATCACTTTATGCATAAATTATAAGCCTATTTTCAATAGTTTTTTCTTCCATTGATAGGTATTTCTCTCCTAAAGTATTCTTTAATGCAGAAAAGACACATTCTTTAAGAGCATTTGATGGAGAAACTGTTAACAAAATGGTCACAGCATCCCTAAGAACATTGAAGCAGGTTAAGTTTGGAGATAACGAACTTCATAAGAAATTCGGTTAAAGTCTGAGATCCTGACTGGTTCTTAAGGATATGTTTAGCAAGTGTCCATTCCTCAAATGCACATGCAGCATCTAAACCAATATGGTAATACAGTCAACTCCCTCTAATCCGCACTCACTGGGACCAAGGGTTGTGCGGATTACAGGATTTTGAGGATTATAGGTCATTTTTTTTTTTTTTTTTTTTTTTTTTACATTTTTATATTTAGAATTTCCCTTTAAATTATAGTCAATTTACTGTAAACAAATAGGAAATGATGAAAGAAAATGCATATGCTGTTGAATAAAAACACAATTAAATGTCAATATAAATACAATACATATATATAATTAAATTTACAGAGAATTTACTAAAGGACTCATGAAAGAAAATATTAATGCTGCTGAACTAAAACACTATTTTTAATATTAAATACAATCACTAACACAAAAATAAAAGAATAAATTATCTCTTAATTTTTTTATTTATTTTTCATTTTTTCAAACATTGCAGTGATTGTAATTTGTTTAAGAGATTTAATTTTTCTTCATAAATTTTGTCCTGAAGCCTTCTAATTGTCAGTAACTCTTGGTCACTGCCAAATGATTGCTTTTGCAAAATGTTTAAATACTTGTCTCCCAGAGCTAACTCTTCTTCAAAAGTAATAGTACAGTAGAGGACCCCAAATCCGGAAGTTTTTCAACAAACAAACAATTTTTTTTAAGGGCAGCTGATGTTGTTGTTTTTAATTTCTTTGAAAGATAGTTTTTAACTAAATATATCTATTATAAAATAAACAAGCTCAATCAGAAAGGCGGGAATTTCACTGGTCGATCGCGAAAGGGGGGGGGGGGCATGTGGTGCATCATTTGTATATTTGATATCTCAGTATTACATTAATTTTCAATCTTGCGAGGTAATTTTCGGTTTCTCGTTATGTAAAAATATTCTATGCTATTATATAAACTTTAAAGAGGAAAAGATTGCTATCCTCTTTACACACACATGCATTACATTTCAAGTGCTGATGATTCATTATTTCCGCTGGTGCTCCTCTGGCAGTTAAATGTAAACAAAGAGAAACGCCATGTGGTCTGTTTATGCTTTTCTTCCTACAGAACTGCAGTTATGTGGAGAAAGTTTTTGTTGCATAATAAATCGCTAGACAGAAGATCAAAAGGGTGGGGTAAGGGGGGGGGGGGGGGGGGAATCAGAAAATTGCACAACTGCTGTGTAGCCTGCCAAATCGCGGTTTGCTTTTAAAGTTAAACATGTTACATATTTTCAGCCAATCTTAATTGCAACGGTCAATCTTAATGATCGTCTCTGGAAAGAGTGAAGCGATGTGATTGGATGGAGCATTGCTTCGCAGTTCATTATTTACATCCATTCACTGAACATGTGCAACTTAGGATATAAGTTTCTGTATGTTAAATTACATGATAATGTACTCAAATATATGAAGTTATGTACTTCAAATACCTATGGAAAAGCATTAATAAATGTCTTTATAACATTCAGCCAATCCAATAACTTCTATTACAGTAATACTACCAGTCAAATGCCGCTCAAAATGTAAACAACCATGTCAAAATGGAAACGCCATGTCTAATCCCATATGATAATAGAGCAGCAGATACTGTATCAATCCGATATTGCGTCATCAGTAACGAAAACAAAACATACCGATCTTTCAAACCTCATCCAAACGAGACCATTCGGCACATGCGAAATGCAACCCCCTGTAGTCGATAACGAAAGCGGAGCATATTGCTACTGCTACTCAAATACCAAGACTGATTTTCCCCTACAAACCACGATCCGATATCCAGTAACAAATAACAGAAGATATTAGTACTTGATTACCGGAACTCGTTTTCCCCCCTTGTATTCGAAGTTCGAAGTTGCTCGATCCGAAAGAGCACAGTAACGATATCAACCGTAAAGTAGCAATTCGTTACTTCTGTTTAAGTCGTACGAGTCCGAGTGCTTATCCGCATCTCAGTAACGAATACTTGTGGTTTCTTACAGCTCTACTCATTATGGATTCGATGAGAGCCCACACAAAAGAATCTGTTAAAAATGATTGCAAATCTCTGGGAGCTAAACTCTCAATTATTCCTGGAGGTCTGTCGAAAATTTTGCAACCGTTGGATGTTGGTGTTAACAGGTCTTCAAGAGTAAACTTTGTAAGGAGTGGGAAAAATGGATGATGGAAGGAATCCATTCATTTACAGAAAGTGGGGAAAATGTAAAGAGCGTCATTCGGAGAGGTAGCTGAATGGGTAAAAAGATCATGGGAAGCTGTTGATGGATCAATGATCGTAAATGTATTTAAAAAATGCAAAATCACAACAGAAAAATTTTCAGTTCCTGATGTGGTTCCTGAGAATGAAGAACCCGACGATGACAGTAACTCCGTTTTAAGTGAGAGTATTTTGAATTTATTTATGCCCGATACAGACGATTCTGAATTTAAAGGTTTTGATTAATTCTCTTGAATTATGATTTTAAAATTATTAGAAGTTGTCTTCCCAGTCAGAATGTGTTTATTTCTAAATTGTAGTATGCATTTGTTTCTTCAATTAGCATGCCAATTTCAAGGTAAGCTCAAAACTTTTGCCAATATTAAGTCTTATTTTGCTAAATATTTTTTCATGACCTTTATTTTCAGACATTTTAAATTTTATTTTTGTTGGATTCTCTTTTAAATATGATGCAGTGAAAAAAAAAAAATTACAGTCAATTCCAATTTCATATGTGATTTTTTCGGTTCTAACAACCGACTTGTTCAATTCATCAAAGTTTAAAATATAGACTTGTATAATAGAATTTTAGTTCTTTAATAATCAGTCCGATTAACAGGGAATCGGCTGTATTTTAACTTTTATATTACTTAAATAGAGCCACAATAAACAGGAAGGTTTATTATCAAAAGTGCAAAAATTTTCAGTTCCTGACGTGGTTCCTGAGAATGAAGAACCCGAAGATGACAATAACTCCGTTTTAAAGCGAGAGTATTTTGAATTTATTTATGCCCGATACAGACGATTCTGAAAGACATTCCGTATAATCCAGGGATTATACGCAGGTGAGTACATTATCTGCTTTACTAAATTATGACCAAAAAAAGCGACTGCAGATGATACGCAGGAAAATACGATAATCTCATTATTAAGATATGAAGAGTCAGAGCAAATTTTGATAGCACGAAACACATAAGTGTAAAAAGCAGAAAGCTTTTGCTGGTAAGGATGGTCCTTCTGTTCCTTTTGTTCATTCTGCTAGGAAGCTGCTGTTGTAAGATTCTATTCACATTCCCCTTTCTCTTCTGCTACCATTTTTCTTTTTTCTCCTTTTTTTTCCCCCTTATCTATTATTTTGTTTGTCCTTTTTATTTTATTTTGGTTTTTATGTGTGTGCTTGTCTTTCCTTTATGTTTTTTATTATTTTATTCTTTTTATTAATTGAAAAAAAAATTTAATGTGCTGTCCTGTATGTTGTTTATATGTTTAAAAAAAATGTGTTTTTATGTTATTTTTGTTTTATGTTCTTTTGTATTGTTCTGTTTTCTTTTTTGCTTTTATTATTTTTATTATTATTTATTTATGTATTTTTGTTTGTCCTTATTTTCTTTTCTTTTTATCCCTTCCCTTTTTTCCCCTCTCCATGGTTTTGTTCGCCTTTTCTTGTTTCCATGCGGTAACATGCTTGTTTGTTTATCTTTTTCAGTTTCCTCTTCTTACCGAGACAAAGGACTTTGACAAGGACTAATTCACAGAAAAGGCTCCTTTTCGTGAAGATAAAATACCATCTAAAATAAAAATACAATTGACAAAAATACTTTGCTTATACTTACACGAATGCATGTAGGCAATCGAGAGTAAGTCCCAAGAGTTAAGACTTCAACAGCACATGGAAGATGAAAACTCGGCAATCTAAATTAAATTTTAAACAATTATTTAGCATTAAATTATATATTATCAAAATAAATTGTTTTAAGAATGTACACTGTTTCAATAAATACCTCTAGTACTTTTTAAATAGCCTTCGAAATAATTTAATGAAAACCATACAAGCTCCTCCTGTTATATTGTTAGATGAAGAATATTTTAACTATTAAATTCCTTAGTATTTAACACATTGAAAATTTCAATTTGCACTGATATTTTACTCTGCTTGTAAGCTTCAAAACAATAAAACAAGAATGTTAATATTTTCTTTTCAAGTAAATTTTCTAATAAGTACCAACCTAACAAATATAATTTTTTAATATGTTTTTAAAAATCGGGAAAATTTACAAAAAAAAATTTAAAACACAGTCATGGGAAAATAAAAGCCTGGTTAATTCTTTTCTTCTAGCATTCTACTTATCATTAAAAACATTATTAATGCTAGTTAGTGATATGCTAATTAATATTATGAAATTTCATGGATTAGAAACTGATGAACTCTATTTTCTTAATTGATTAATTTTATTTTTTTGCAAGTAGATTTTTCATTATCATTAAACTGCTAGACTGTATTTTTATTTTAGAAACAAGACTATTTGATAATCGAACCAAATATTACTTGCAAAAAAATAATAATCTTAAAACAATAATTAAGAAAATCATACATACCAATTCTATGGCATATTTTATAATAAATACTGCAATTTTTCATGGAAATTTTAAAATTACTACCTAATATACACAAATTTTAATTGATATTTGTGTGACTATGGCAATGCTATGTTAGGGCGATCTGCCAAGAATGGGGGGGTGCCTTCGTAGAAGAACTTTCTACGAGGTTCTAAAGCATATTCAGTTACATCTGGAGAAAACCTACTAAAATTCCGGACCGTTAGATCGACAGCTGCGGAATGGGACCCGAACCGGGACCTACACTTTGGCCGTCTACCATTTTCAGTGACATAACCACTGTGTTAATACACAAATTTTAAAAGTAAAACTATAAACAAAGGTTTAATATTAGGGATGCACCGAATACCACATTTTGCCAAATGACGAATACCGAATATTCAGTTAAAACTCTAACCGAATATTCGGCCGAGTACCGAATACCTGGTTAAAATTTATTAAACTTATTAAATGTTATTAAACTTTGATTGTAATGATTAATTTGATTAGTTTGTTCTTAAACAATATTTCATATTTCATATGGCAGGAAACTTCATAAATTAAAATGGTGCAAAATTTAATATCCAAGTGGTTTTTTTTTTATATATTATTGACTTTTTTAAATATTAGTGAAATCCCGTTAATTTTTAACCTGCTTATTTTATTTTAAAAAATTAGCAGTTAACTGACTTTACATATTTATGAATACTTAAATGTTATGAGGTGTTTTTTTTCTTCCTTGTTACTGTTCCAAGTTTAAATGAGTTAGTAATACCAAGGTTAATGTAATGTGTCATAAGGTTTAAGAAAAATTGAAAAGCAACAAAATTTAAATTTAGCATCTGAGTATTTTCTTTTAAATTAAAACTAATTTCATTGTGATATTAGTTTTTAGTGTGATTGTGGCTACACTACGCTAGGACAATCTGCGAAGGAAGGGGAGTGTCTTGGAAGGTGGACTTTCTAAGGGTTTCTAACGCGTATTCACATGTGATATTAGTAAGTAACAACTTGAATTAATTTAGTACTGTGGTACTATACTATCTCTCATTCATGATATAAAAAATATGTATTTGTTTACCAATTGGTGAATACTTAAATTTGTTTACTATTCGGTTGCCGAATATTTAAGTATTTGGCCGAACCGAATATTCGGTTTGTCTGCCAAATAGGCAGTATACCGAATATTCGGTGCATCCCTATTTAATATCTAACAAAAAAGTACAAAAGCCCTGTTTTATTGTTACATTACAATTAAATATAACTAGTTTATTGCTAAATAACAAACTACTTGACTTATTTATTGTAAAAAATTAAGTTAATTTTCTTAACACTGTGTTTGTATTCCATCTAGTAAAATCAATATCAATAGAAATAACTACAAAGTTGGTTAAAATTTTTGATTTCATATAAAAATTCACAAAAATAAAGAAGTACAAGAGCTCCTATAAACTCTTGTGCAAATCAAGCCCTGAAGACAATAGTAAAATGAAAATGAGAGTTCTTGTGATAAAATCATCATTAATTAACATACCACCAAAAATGAAAGTATAACTAATATTTCATTTTCAACTAATATTTCAACTAATATTTCACAAGCATTATTTATTTCCACATATACCTAAGAAAGCTTCTTTCCTAAATAAAACAGCACACATTGCTGAGTTTGTTTCAGCTATTCAGCCCATCATCAGAAAGCAAGAAAAAATCTAGCAATAGTTTACTAAGGGGAGACGATTCCCAACACACTGTGTTCAAATATCATCTGGCACTACTGAAATCTTGATATTCTAGCAGAGCTGCCAACTTACAAAAAGAAAAAACAGGAGATTGCCCAAGCTTCTGCCAAAGTTTCAACGAAAATGGGGGGGGGGGAAAAGGAGATTTTTAAATTATGACAAATGAAGAAAAATACATGGTTAATGAAGTGGTTTGTTTGAAATGGAATAGTCTAATGCATGTATATTAATTCCTTCTCAGAAGCTCTCAAGTTTTAGTTAGAAAAGGTACTACAGGGTTCTTCTGCTTGGTCTTTTCTTCAAAATTAAGAAGCCCTGAGCTAACAATCAGTAGTCCTGCTATCTATTGGCTCTCGAACTAGACATAAAACTAGACTTGTACATAAAAATGAACTATTCGGGAATTTGTGATAGAAATTAATACCTTGGCAGGCACAGACACCATTGATCTAATCTGGATTTAGGGAGATTTAGAAAGGGCACTGGCTTCTTCTGCTTGGTATCTGCTTCAAAATTAAGAAGCCTCCCAACCCCCCAAACGATTGGTTTTGCTGCCATCTATCGGCTCCTGAATAAGATAGAAATGAACTCTTCAGGAGTCTGTGATAGAAATTAAAACCCTTGGCAGGTACTGTCGCTATCGATCTAATTTGGATTTGGGGTTGGTACAAAATACTGCAAAGGCAGAAATACCTAAGCCTCCATAATCCAAGAAAAATAAAACAGACAAGACAGAGGGGTACAGCAGGGTTCCCACTCAATTATCAGAATGAAATTCATGGACCAAAACTGATATTTTCAAGGACCTTGTACATAATATAATTATAATATTTGAAAATAAACACTAAAAAAACTGGTGTTATAAGATAAAATAAACAAAAACTTTGTGCACATTTATTTATTTTAATTATAATATTTATTTAATATTATAATTAAATATAATGATTAGGTTTTTAAAAAATACAACCATGCAAAAATGAACTTAGCAAGAAAATAGGGGGATATTTTTTAATGCAGATGCTTTACAATACAAACTATACAGAGGTTACAGTTATAATTACAGCTTTTGTAACTCTTTCAGCATTTCATTAATTGTTTCATCGACTTTATTGAGTTCTAATTCATGCTGTTTAGCTGAACACCGAAAATTATTTTACTGATAAATACATTTTAAGTCATGTGATGTCTTAACTCTTTCAGCCAGGGTTCACATTTACTCAGATTTTTGAGTAATTTACCCAAATTTTGCTGACTGTGATGCAAAAAATATGCCCAAAATGGGTTCTGCATATGCTAAAACCCATATTTCTCAAGATAATGGGCCTTTGTGACCCACTTTTTCAGACATAAGCACAATCCCTGGAATTTGTCTGGTTGTTTTTCAAAATCTTCAATTGTATTTTCTAAACATTTTTTTTTTTAATTTTGCAACTCTTCCAGTTCATCAAAGAAACACTTTCTTTTCCTTCGAATAGCCTCATTTTCTTTTGTTCCGTTCTGTTCTTCTAAATGAGCTAAATATTTCTGTCCAGCAGATGCAACAGACATTTGAAGTTCTTAAGTAATTTTTATGCCACTTGTATTATTTTTTAGATGATCAAGAACAGTTATCTGCGCAATTAAAGACTGCTCTCTAAGATTTACAACTTCAATTAATTTGTCTATTGAGGAACCTCTTTCCACATCAGCTTGACCATGTGACAGAATTAGTAATTTCTTTATTACAGGCCACAATTTATTAAAACAACTGTCTTCACTAAGGTAATTACCTAAAAAAATATTTAAACTATCACTATAGGATCAAAGTTGAAAAATTTTTTCAATTTTACGATAAATGCCTTTTTAAAGGTTTTTGCTGAAATGGGCTCTCGATAGCTTCAGCTTCTTGTGAAATGACACCCAGCATTAGAGAACACCAATGTTGGCTAACAAATGCAGAGAGGAATGAAATTCAACCTGAGCCTGTCCCTGATCTTGTTTCTAACAGGCAAGAAAGGGGGAAATTTTCCCTTTTTTCTTGCTCTCACTTAGCTACCAGTGTGTAAAAATCAAGGACTTTTCAAAAACCATATGTGCATTTTCAAGGACTTTTCAGGACCTTGACTTAATTATAATGAATTTCAAGTATTTTCAAAATGTTTTAAGGACTGTGGGAACCCTGTGCAGGATGATTTCTAAAAATTGACAAAACACTTTATTCATAATTTCATTTACACTTTGTGCTGATATTAACAAGTCAAATCTGTATTATTAACATTAAACTCTATTCTCAATTTTCTGTTATTTTTTGTTTCACTTATTCATTAAATTTTGAATCAAAGACCAAGAAAGTATTAAATCATGAAACCTTTAAATACATCTATACAAGCTCAAATGAACAAATTTCCTATTACAGAAGTAAATATCAATCAGTTTAGAAGGAGAAAAAAAGTATACCAAATTCGAATGAAAAAGAAAGAAATTGATACTTAAATGTATAAAAACAGGAGAAAGAGATAAACAACTGAAGTCTTTATTGAAAAACAGGCGAATTTGAAGATATGTCCCAGGCTTTAAAATTTTCATTAGAAACATAGCAAGATTAACAGGATCTGATGCAAGAATTAAGTCAGAGTGAAATAATTCAGGAAATTCTTTAACTCTGATCAGCGGAAAAAACTTTCTTAACTATTCCCAGGAAAGCATAAAGCCCCCATTAACTCCGGGTCATCACACAGAAACAGTTGAGAGTAAGAAAAAAGGCTTTTCTTAATGTTAGTGATGGGTGAAGAAGCCTAAAGAATCTGGTAACACCACTGGAGTGGTTCAGAGGAAAGCAAGTTTGGTATGACGAATTCACAGCCTACAAGTGCCCATACTATGTACATTATTTCAACTTTATCTTATGTAAATATAATTTATCAAATAAATTTTCTAGATTCTTTTTTAAACAAAACAATAATAATAAAGAAAAAAAGCTAAATAACAATACTATTCAACTGCAAATTTATTGTTAACTGTTAAATTTCAAACAAGCCTACCATTTTCAATAATTTAATAATATTTGGCTTGCAAGAAAACATGTTCAGTTCAAATGAAGAACAAATAGATTTTTAAAGTAGTTTTTTTTTAATGTTTGACTGCATATTTGTGCAAAATTTCAATTTTAAGACAAGAGTTTAAGAATAAATATTGAACATACATTTGATCAAACTGAAAGCTATTTTCATGCTAAATCAAAAGTTCTTTAACTTCACATAGCTTTAAAATCTTTTGTATGCACAAATATGTACATAGTCGCAGGCACTATCATCAAGTATCTTATGACGCAACACAAATTTCAACAAGATTTACATTACACACTCAAAGATACAAAAAGTTAGCACAATTCATGCTTCTAATACATTCAAGACAAAAGGTAGGTTTATTTTTATTCTTAATTCCAATAGCCATAAAATAATGATCTATTTTTAAATCAGATTTTGATTACCTGGCATTGACGAGGGTTTCTCTAGACATCACAGCTAACATATCTGCCATTTCTATGAACAACATAGACTGTTTGTCCAAAAATGCATTTATAGACTAAAAAAAAAGAAAAAGAAAAGAATATTAAAGAATATTATAACTTATATACCCAAATTATCCAAAAAGTTTTGCCAGAAATACATTAAGGTTAAAATTTAGTTAAACCTTACACATATAATCATATTTAATATCAAAAAAATAACTGAACACTTACAGCACATTTTTCGACTTTAGAAGCACTAGCAGCCCACTTCACTAAAGCTAAAAGTCTTATAAACAACTGTCTGGTTCTACTAGCAAACTGAACAATTTCTATTTTACGCTCCATGTCTGTTTTACGTGGCAGGCTAAAAAAAGTAAAGAAGAAAACAGCATTTAACTAAAATTACTTAGAGTAAACCACAAAATACAGCACATACCTAACAAAGGGGAGGCTATTTTGAATTAGATGAGGATAAAACAGAAACAAAGATACTTGCAAAGCCTTCCTTTACTAGAGTTTTATAAATTTACAAGAAAATGTTTGTTATAATTTGTGTTATTTTTATCAGCTTGAACATGAATCATTATTTTAACCCTTTCTGGAGGGCTACCAAATTTTGAAAAAGCTACCGCAGGTATAAAAACTGCCACTGTGCAAATTTTCATGGATGACAGCAGATTCTTAATATTAAACTTATTTACACAAAAGTCTTTAAAATAACATTTTGCTCCATTATTTTCTGCATGGTGACATAACATATGCACAATCGTCGCCCTTTATAGAGAATTCTACATGGCTGCGTATACACATCACTTCTCCAGAAAAAGTCAAAAGATTATATAAATTTTTCTCTAGACATATCAAGAAAATATTCTCTTGCATATAAAATTCTTTTAATTTTTTTTTAATTTTAATTTCCTAAAAAATTATAAAAGTTTCCTGAAATGATGGAACTCAGATGCAATTCAGAAACAAGTTAACAATAACTTTTGTTGTCATGCAAGTAACATTTTAATTACTATACTAAAAATATATAAGAAACTATCAATAAAAATGTAGATTAGGGGTGCACAACCTTTGTAAGAGAAGGGCCACTCAAAGAAGTGGCTGGACTGCCGAGGGCCACACCACCAATTTACTTTGAAAAGTGAAACAGCTTCAGTACAGACAATTGTCAGTAATTTATCGTTGTAGAAATGCTCATTTTGAAACCAGAATTTTTATAAGAGAGACAAAATGGTATTCTTGATGATTCTCTGCATGCATAAATTTAATATCAGTAATTTGTATAAGCATAGCAACAAACAGTAAAATTATAATAAATTCGTAATAAAAAGCATTCAAACAAACACACCAAAAAAATCTGATCACACAAAAACAATAGAAAGGGAACATCTGTACTGTAGTTTCACCCTTTTTCTTTTTACATTAAATAATTAATCCATAGTACAGTTATTAAATATATAATTTATCTTGATTAAATAGCATTCATTACATAATTTTAAAAATAATTAAAAGGAAACTGAAATTTGACGACCAAGCAAAATATTGACAGACTAGATTAAAAGCAAAATGAACAAAAAAAAAAAAAAAATCACAAGTATTAGTGTGACGGTTGAGACTGTATTTTACTAACAATGTTTGGAACATTTGGTTTAAAGTTAGTTGTTGATATTTTCAAGAAAAGATTTCAAGTGTTCATCTGCCAATTTACTTCTTAATTTTGACTTATTTAAATTCAAAAGAGAAAATGTTTGTTCACATATATAGGTGCTACCAAACATCGGAAATTTTCTTGCATTATTTTTTAAGTGACAAAACTCAGTGGGTAGAGTTCTACAAAAGTCGAGAAGTCACGGAATCTAGCCTTGCATAAGTCTGAAGTTTGCAAATCAATGAGTTCTAACTGTACATTTTCAGGAGCTTCCTCAACTGGAACAGAAAAAGGGTCACCAAACAATTTAAATTTAACCTTTTGCATCTCAAAATCTTTGAATCGCTTTTCAAATGAATCAAGTAGCACTTTTATTTGTTCCGAATAATCCATTTGTTTGTCAGAAAATTTTTCCTTCAGTTTTTGGAGGTAAGGAAAGTTTATGAAATTTTGACATCGTATCTGATCTTTTGACATCGATTATGATTTTTTGACATCGTATCTCGCATTGCGTGAAGAATAGCTGGAGCTTCAGTTTGAAAGCAGATACTGCATTGGCCAGTTGGCTAACAAACTGATTTTTTTCCATCAATTTTTTGTTCAGGTCATTCAGATGAGCTGTCACATCATGCTAAGTCACACTTAAAAGATAGTACTTTTAACATTCTAGTTTGCTTGCCTTTTTCTTCGAGAAATGATATTATTTCATCAAACAAGTCGGCAAATCCTTTCATTGTTTCTCCACGGTGTCTCAGAATAATACATCAGATCCCCATGTGTTACATCTATATGTTCTAACATCTCCTTAAATTGTCTGTGGTTTGAACCGTGTGAACGAATAAAATTAATAGCGTCACTCACTACTTTCATTAAACGGTCAAAACCTAGTTCTTTTGCCCTCAGCTGGTTCCTGATGAATAATACAATGTAACCCAATCAGATCTTTGCCTTGGTCACCTAAATGTTTCCTCAAGAGATTCACCACACCATTCTGATTTCCAGTCATAGCTGGAGCACCATCAGTAGTGATCAAGTTTGGTAAGATCAAAATTATGTGCAGAACACAAATTGAAAATGCAGGATAAAATATCAGCTCCAGTTGTTCTCCCCTTCATTGAACTCATTCCAATAAGTTCTACAGTTATTTCAAAATTTTCTGAAATTCCTCTAACAAACAAAAGCAGCAGAGCTGTTGAAGTTATGTCTGTTGACTCATCAGTCGCAAGTAAAAAATACTTAAATTTGGCGACAGCAATATGGAGTTGTTCATTAATATCATCAGACAGATTTTCAATTCTTCTTTTAATTGTCATTCTGCTGAGACTCACTTTTATCAATTTGTTGATGGCTTGAGGACACAATTTCTCGGCAACCAACAAAATACACTCCTTGGCAAAATCACCATCAGTAAAAGGGCAACCACTTTTTGCGATTAAGGCCGCGATTCCCACACTAACTTCGACACAATTATCCAATTGCAAAGTTGCCTTTGTGAACACATTTCTTTGAGCAACAAGAGAACGACGAAGAGATTCGATTTTGCGATCTCTGTCGTCTCCCTCAAGCTTTGAAAATGCTGAATGTTTCATTTCGTAGTGCCGCTTAATGTTATATTTCTTGCAAACATTATTGTAAAATTACATATCAAGCACATAATTCGATTATCTTGCTCCACAAAAAAATATTTTGAAGTCCAAGATTCCGAAAATTTTCTATTGTCGTTCGCTATCTTTCTTTCCTTTCAGCTCATCTTAGCAAATAAGTAACTTGTGACAACAGCAACAAAAAAAAAAAAAAAATCTGATGTGTCCAACACATGACTTCCTTGCACGTCTATTAAATCAAAAATGTTTTCTACGCACTTCCTCAAAACTTATTTGTTTGAAAGAGATAAAATATCAATAATAGTAATTTTAGCGATTTCTAGCCAAATATTTCGATATCGCCAAGCTGAGTTCAATTTGAAGGATTTCCTTCTGGCACTTTATTTGGCGATATTTCATCAAAAGCCGACAAACTTGGGATAGTTTGCGAGATTTTGGGGATAGCCAAAGTAGTCATTGACCAAGGACTTTCAATGAATTGAATGCATCCATACACCTTAATGTATTTAAAGTCATTTGGCTCACCCTGTAAATAAATTCCCAGTCGATTGCTGTCAAAAAAGATATTGAAAACAGTTGGATATTATAATATAGTTCTAAATACAAAAGTTCAAAATTCTACGGGTTAAAGTTTTAGAGTTATACAAAATACGAAATAATTTTTGGGGCCAAATTTGGCGATATTTCGGCGAAACTCGTCAATGTCGACGACATTTGGCGAGATTTTAAGCATGGACCAACAAAGACAGATTATCGCCAAATTTGGCGATATTTCGCCAAGAACGATGACAAATGGCGATACTTTGGGCATGGACCAAATGACTGACTATCGCCAAATTTGGCGACCTTTCGGCAAAACTCGCCAATGTCAAGGACAGACGGCGAGATTTTGGGCATGTACCAAACAATGACTGTCTACAATTGTATTATATTGAAGATGTCCATAGACATTAAAGTACTGAAATTCTTTTTGGTGGTCCTGTAAATAAACTCTCCAGTAGATTGGAACCAAAAATCGAGATGCACAACTAGATGTTACAACAATCTTATATATGAAATTTCATAATTTTTTAGATTTGAGAGTTAAATATGTACACACGTACACCAAAAGTCGCCAAGCTTGGCGACTTTTGGCATTCTTCTTGAGGGAGGCACGTGACCGTGGTCGGACCATTACCTAACTTATGTGGTAGGACGGTATTGTGCTTGAAATGGATGACTGCCCCTAAAACTGCCATTGACCGTAATGTATTGGAAATCTTTTGAGTGTTCCTGTAGCAGAACTGTAAATGATAAAGACACTTTTTTTAATGGAGAAATTCATTTTCTAACTCTTTACAGCATATATCACTTCTGAGTCATTTGAAATAGCCCAATACCTCTAAAAAACGCTTTGATGAATTTCGGCCCATAGAGCGTATTGTATTTCGAATCTTTTAGGCGGTTCTGTAGATAAACTATCCAGTCGAATGGAACCGAAAGGGGAGGTGCACAACTAGATGTTACAACAATCCTAAATACAAAGTTTCAATATTCTACGCCTAATAGTTTTTAAGACATGCGAGTTTAATGAATTTCGGCCCATAGAGCATAATGTATTTCAAATCTTTTGGGCGGTCCTGTAGATAAACTACACATTCGATTGCGACCAAAAGGGGAGGTGCACAACTATATCATAGAACAATCCTAAATATCAAATCTCAACATTCTACGACCAATAGTTTTTGAGATATGCGAGTTACATACATACGTACGTACGTACAGACGGCATGGAAAAACTGACCACAATAGACTCGCCGCTGGTCAAAATGAGTTGCAAACGCGTTAATATGATCGTGCATGCTAGCCTACGATGAGATGCATCGAAAAAATTCTTAAAATTAAATTTAGAGGTAGTCAAAATCGGGTTTTTTTTGTCGAAATTTGGCCTCCAAAATTTTTCGGGATCACATTACTTCCTTATACTACGTACAAGGAAGTAAAAAAAAAAAAAACTGATAACTAAATACAGTCACTGCCCATTTCCGAAAGACAAAAGACCAACAGAGAATGGGAGGATATCATTCAGGGACGATTCTAGGGGTGAGATGGGTACTTTCCGGAGTTCAGTTTGATGTGTGCTGTCTTTTGTGATACTTTTTGAATCCCCTCTCACTCACAAATGTCCAAAAGCACCTTTATTTACGAAATTATTAGATTTTCATACATTGACGAAAATGATTGAATACAGATTTGCGCAGATTTTTTAAAAAAAAGTTGAAGTAAGTGTTAAATTTAAATTGGCGTTTAATACAATTACGTAAAATATAATTCAAGCTGTACCTCAAATCTTCAAGAAAGATTGGGATTTATTTGGGAGGGGGCGGATAAATGGTAAAATAACCTTCAGAATGGCTCTTAGCCATTTCACGTATTCCTCTTTTACTATCCGTGCTATGTGTTACATTAAATAAACACTTTCAGCTAAGACTTTCTTCTAGTTATATACCACACAAAAATATAACCCATTAATATTCACCGCATTACTTCTATAAGTCAAACTTCCCGAGTAGAGATAAGAAAAAAAAAAGCAAGTTCAGCATTTCTGTACCTCAGAACCAGACTAACGTAAGTCACACTCGACTAATTTTTCAGGAGAGCACCAAAACGTTTCGTCTGGCTCAATCATAGCTGAGGAATTACGTTCTCACAACCCTCGGAAAATACAAAAGGGGATTTTTCAAAGGACTTAGGTTTTTGTGGCTTAATGTAAAACCAATTTCTACATACAATGATGTAAAATTGACTGAAAATTGTAAAATATGGACTTACGTTCGTCTGGTGTGGTAAAGATTTTACAAGCGTGCAGTTTTGCATTTCCGTTTTCAGTTTTGTTTTTTTCGCAGCTGCAGGAAGAAATGGGGTGAGGGGTGAAGGAAGTAGCGAAGAGTGTTTGTGTGTTTACGGTAATGCCTTTTTCCCTCAGACGAGGAAAAAAATAAGCAAGAGAAAAAAAGTCTTTTTTTATATAATAAGAATTATAACTGAATCGTCAAATTAAGCCAGTACATAAAAGTTTGAAGAAGTCTCGGCAGGCCACAAGTTAACCCCTCGCGGGCCAAATGTGGCCCGCGGGCCGCAGATTGTGCACCTCTAATGTAGATAGTAATAACTATTATTCAAAATTGATAGATTGCATAAATATACTTAATTTTTTTTTTTTAATTAGCAGTAAAAATGCCCTTCAAATTTTGTAAACCTTGTATAAAATTTGGTAGAAATTGAAAGAGGAGTAATTAGGAAATTAGCTGTTGAAGTTACAGGGCTCAAAGTTAACTTTTTCCTAGAACAGGAGTCTCCCTAGCAACACTTATGAATCAGTGGTGCTACAAAAGGTTTAGGCCTTTCGTATCACTTTTCGTATCAGAAAAAAATCAACTTTGTATCAGTTTTGCAGGCTTTCATACCAGAAAAATATCTAATTTTGTATCAATTTTACAGACTTTCGTATCACAAAAACACTACTTTTGTATCAGTTTTGTGGATTTTTGCATGAAAAATATCTGCTTTTGCATCAAGTTTTGCAAATTTTTGTGTTTAAAAAGAAAATGATATGTAAGCGATAAAGTTTGCAAAATTGATAAGAAAATTCTATACTTATCAATTTTGCAAACTTTTGTATCGCTTACATATCTTGTATAATACCCACCCCCCCCCCAAAAAAGGGTAAAAAGAAAAATATTGTTACGAGTAAAGCTGATTATTATGCATATTTTTTTAAATGGACAATTTCAAATCAGCGTTACACTGGTGTTTGTGTTTCAATTTGTTTGATTAATGGGCTGTATTTTAAAGTATTGGCAATAGCATTATACAACCAATTACAAGCCAGGAGATATATAAGTAATTAAGCAAATAAACTTAATAGTATTATATTTTAAGAACATCTTTTTTCAGACTACAACTTTTTGAAAAAGTATTTTTTCTTTTTGTCAAGGCAGCAATTTTCAAAGAAAGTAAAATCTTTTGTCCATAATACGAAAAAATCAGATGTCCAGAATATTGGCACACCCAGGAGAGGAGGGCACCCCTCCAAAATCTGACATTTGGGAGCCTTTAGTTTATACTGGCATTACTTTCATGATTAATTTATAAATTTATGTAACTATAAATTGTAATTAAAATGATTATTATATCATTAAGTATAATCTAATCAGGATTAATAAGCATTTTGTTTAATTATCTACCTATTATTGTGATGATAACCGACCCCCCTACACGGGGGGGAAAAAAGGGTAAGAAAAAAACTTTTGCTTGTGCCAGTGTCCGGGAATCGAGAAGTTTGGACATGATTCCCCTCTCTCTAGTCATGTGTCACATGAGTGACGCATGCTCCCATAACACGCGCCTGTGTAAGGCAGACAATCCATTGGTCCATACAGTCTCAAGCGCTTTCAAATAAATAAAATTAAATGAGTTTTTTAACACATGGAAACAAAATAAGTACTTTCTATGAACTTTACATCCAGCAAATGGCTCTCCCCCACCCCCAATTTCTTTTTTGCACTATGCTTATTGTCCCACAAAAAATGCTTAATAAGAAAAAAAGCATGTTTTAAAATCATATATAGTGTGAGCTGTTTAGAAATATAGAAGGACTATTTAGGTACATTAGCAATTTTATTATTGTTGTTTGATTTATAACAGCTCTAAACTATGTTTACTTTAACCTATGGGATAAGTTTTCTGTTTATTCTTTTGATGGAACATCTGCCTCATTCTGAATGCAAATCATTTACCAAACAGGGTAAAGAGGCAGCAAGTTTTGACCATGGTTTTGAAGGTCTTTGGTACCTTATTTACATGAATCTTAAATAAAGTGTTAAAATTTTTTATTTGGGAATACCTTATTCCCCCGTACATGATATATATTTCGGTTACACACATAACCATCTTCAGTCGTTTCTGGATCTCTCACTAATGGCAGCTTCTTTTTATATCTCTTCGTTCTTCAAAAAGAAGCCGCCATTAGTGAGAGATCCAGAAACGACTGAAGATGGTTATGTGTGTAACCGAAATATATATCATGTACGGGGGAATAAGGTATTCCCAAATAAAAAAATTTAACTAATTAATTCGCCGTATTAAATAATGTTTTATATGTTTTTATTATTAAATAAAGTGTTTTGTAGAGGGAAAAAAGTTCTAAAACCATGGGTTTTTTTCTTTGTTAATTGTTTTTAATTTTACTATTATTAACTCTATGCTTGCTTTAAAAGCAAGCATGGAGTTAAAATCCTTCATTTTTGGCTTGAACTGTAATTCATGTCAAATTCTGTGATTTGGAACTGGCCAAAAATTTTTTGTATTCTTTTTTTAATCAACACATTTCAAGGTAAAACAATTTACTATGGGATTATATAAATTGCTAGCACATTTTATTTAAATGCAAATAATAGAATGTAACAGAGGGGACATCTTATGAATTTCATAAACAGTTACAGTAAAATATCATTGTCAAAGGAAAAATTTTGGTTCTTTAATGTTGGAGTTGGTAGCACTGTTATAATATCTGATATATGAACCCATGCTACATCTTTGTAGTTATTTTTGAAAGTTTTCAATCCACCAGATCGTGTTTGAAAAACAACATTCATATTCTCTGTTTTTCAATTTCAGTTACCAGGGCTCGATTTAAAAAAATCGCATATAAACATTTTTAACATTAATTATTTATCAAAAGTTACAATCATACCAATACCACATATCAAAAAAGAAAAGTTTTGTTCATCCGATCTGGCAACTTGTTTTGTCATTAGGGTGCAAAACAAATCAAAACAAACCGCAAAATCGGAAAATTTGTGCCGTGAGAGAAATAATAAACAAACCCAAAAGATAAGTAGTACAACTTAAACATTACACAAAATATTACTCTAGAATTTGTTTTTACTACTCATAGATCGCTAAAACAAAAGTTATTTTCAAATCGTTTTACAAATCATAACAAATACCTTCCCCTCACCTTAAAAAAAAAAAGAAACTTTTTTTTTTTTTTTCATTACACCAGAACCCACAGCTCTTTAACCACTCCATATGATCCTCACCAAAGAAAAAAAAAATTTTCAAAATAACAAATGAGAAAACATAAATGCTCTAAATTGAGCTTTACACACCATAAAACATTTGAATGAAATATTAAAAAAACTAAAATATCACAGCTTTAACCAAATTGCAAAACTACCCGACTACATTGATTACACAAAACATTAAGGTATATATAAAAAAAAAATTATATCACATCATAAAAGAAAAATTTTGATGAGAACTGTAGGACTCCCAGCAAGAAAAGAAAATTATTTCCATTATTCAACTCACAAAAATGGCTTTAACCACCAAAATAAAGAAAAATTTACACCATACTTGACATTAACTAAAAGGTAAAAAAAAAAAAAAAATTATCTTCCTAAATGAAAGAAAACTTAACAATTACACCTATATCAGTTCGCAGTCTACATAAAAGAACCTCCCTACTATTAATTCATTTAGGTTAGCTACTCCTATAATTAAAAGCAAAAAAAAAAAAACTTCTACATATCTTGCAACAGATATAAGGGCCCTAAATAACAGTGTTGTAATACAGTTACAACCAAAGATATACAATGAAAATAAACACAAAATAATACTCAATACCAAAATACATATATAAAAAAATAAAACTGTCAATCAAAAATGTAAAAGTCCATCATTTTAATAACATCAATGCTTCACGAATCCTCTAGAGTCCCTTGGGCAAAGTGAGTACGAATGTTGCCTTGTTGCTGGTCTGGACACAGGTTGCTGTATGCTCCTACTACTGGACTGGACTGGCATCTGTTGTTGAGTCTGCCCTGAAGTCGACCTCTGTGTAGTAGTCTTTTTTCTGTTGCTATTTGTGACAATTCTATAACGACGCCTAACTGGTGTGGGGAAAGGATTGTCGGGGAGATCTGGTTCATTAGACTGATCAGTTACATTTTCTACATTGCTATTGTAATCCTCAATGATCTCTTCAGGTAAAGATGGAAAAATTATACGTTCAGGAATTTTAGTTAGTCTGTCAACGTGTACATGTTGTATGTCATTAGGGTTGTTAATATGTACTATTTAAAAATTTACATTACTAGTCTGTTTTTTAACTCTGTAAGGCCCCTCATTAAACTTTGAAAATTTCTTCCCCGCTTTAATAGATGGAGTGTAAAGCATGACCAGATCTCCTACAACAATGCCCTTCTCCTTACAAACTTTACTCCTGTAACTCTCTTGCTTTTCAGCAGCTTTGATAAGATTCTCTTGAACAAGTTTAAAAGCTCTCTGAAGGCAAAGTTCAATATCCTCACTTAATTCCCTTTGATCTGCATAACTTCTTAAAGGAGGGTTGTTAATTAAATGAATGGGTAAAATTAAATCCCTACCAAAGATTAAATGAGCAGGAGTGTCTTTAATGGTGGAATGTATTGCAGTTCTATAAGCCAAAAGAGCAAAATGTAAGTATTTGTCCCATTCATTTGCAGTCTCATCAACTAAGTGCTTTAAAGAGTTGACAATTGTGACATTGATGCGTTCTACCACTCCATCCGCCGAGGGATGATAACTGGTGGTGTAGTGTTTTTTTATGTTTAATTTCGAATAAACCTTTTTTATGCTGTCCGAAAGAAATGAGCTGTATCTATCTGTGATTAGGTGTTCCGGAATTCCGTGAGTGCAAATGAAACGCTCTAAAATTAAGGCAACAGTCTCTTTGCAGGTCCTTAACTGGATAAGCTTCTACCCAACGAGTGAAATAATCGCTGATTACAATGATGTGTTGATGTCCTGACTCAGTAATGGGCAAAGGGCCTACAGCGTCCATACCAATCCGTTCAAAAGGTCTACTAGTTACTGGAACTCTCTGTAAAGGAGCCTTGTGTTTAGCTACATATCCACGTCTTTCTATACAAGATTGACATGACTTTACATGGTTCTTAATGTGGTGATTCACGTTCCACCAAAAGTAATTTTGTCTAATTCGGGTAATTGTTCTTCTAATACCTGGGTGTGCCACTGTCATTGAATCATGTCCTAACGTCAAAACTTCTTTAATTAAAGTTTTTGGAACGACTAACCTATCTGTGATGACCGCACCTTCTTTGGGTTTGTCATTTACACAAAATAAAATACGATCCTTAGTAAAAATTTTAATTCCCATTTGTTCTACCTCCCCAGATTGACTCAATTCATCAAGAATACTTCTACATTTACTATCTTCGCCCTGAAGGCTCTTAATACGGGAAGAAGGAAAATTTTGAACCATTGTGTCGATGAGATTTACGGTTCTGGACAAAGTGTCAGCTGGCACATTTTGTTTCCCAGGAGTGTGAAAAATTTCAAAGTCATAATTTTGTAAAGCTAAAATCCAACGGGTAATTCTGCCACCATCTTTCAGTGTGAGAGCATAGGAGAGGGACTTTTGGTCACAAAAAAGTTTAAACTTTTGTCCGTAAAGATAGTGTTTGAAATTATTAATTCCCCAAACTACCGCAAGAGTTTCTCTTTCAAAAACACTATAACGCGTCTCTGCATCTTTCAATCTCCTACTAGCATAGCCCACAGGATGTATTTGTCCATCAGGCCCTTCCTGACTAAGTACAGCTCCAATAGCAAAACCCGAAGCATCAGTATGTAAAATAAATTCTTTCTTTGTATCAGGTAAAAGTAAACAGGGTATGAAATTAAGGCGGATTTTAATTGGTTGAAAGCTTGATCTGCTGAAGTATCCCACTTAAAATCCACAGATTTTTTTGTTAGGTTGGTCAAAGGTATAGCAATATTTGCAAAATCTTTATGAATTTTCGATAAAAATTACACAATCCCAAAAATGACCTGACCTGCTTTTTGTTACCCGGAATGGGAAAGTTCTGAACTGCCTCAACATTCCTGGTATCAGGTGAAAGTTTACCTTCTTCGACTTGAAACCCAAGGTAAGTGATTTTATTTTTGACAAGTTGACATTTTGCAAGATTTATTTTTAAATTATGTTCCCCAAGTCTTTTAAAAACCATATCCAATTTCTCTAGGTGTTCATCAAATGTTTTAGAAGCTATAATTAAATCATCTAAATAGGTGTTAATGTTCCATTCTTTCAAACCAGCCAAAACAATTTCTAACAATCGCTGAAAAGACGAAGCGGCATTCTTTAATCCTTGAGGGAGTCTATTCCACTGAAATAATCCAAAATCTGTGGCAAAAGCTGTTTTGTGTCTATCACCAGGGTGGAGATTCATCTGCCAATACCCTGAACATAAATCTAATGAAGAAAAAAATTTAGCTCCCTCCAAAGTATCTAAAAGTTCTGAAATTAATGGTAAAGGAAAAGGAAGAGGTTGAGTTTTTAAATTAAGTTTACGATAATCACAAACTAGTCTATAAGTGTTGTTTTTCTTTTTAACCAGTATAACTGGTGAAGAGTAGGGAGAGTCACTGACTGAAATGATCCCCGTGTCGAGCAGTTGATTAATCTGTGTACGTAATTCCTCTCGTAAGGCGTGGGGAGTTCTATACGGCTTATGCCTAACAGGTATGTCATCTGACAAATAAATCCTGTGTGCTACAGTGTTGCAACCCGATAGCTCCTTAACCGACTCAGCAAAAATATGTTTATGATTATTCAACAATTGCATTAATTTCTCTTTTTGAGTCCCCGATAAATGAGATAAATCAAATTTACCCCCAAACAATTCACAATCATCAAAATATTCATTAACTACGTTAACCTCTGCCTCAGCATCCTTAACAACATCTAGTACAGGTTCAATGTTAACTAATTTACAATTTTTGTTTATGTGAATAGGAGTGTCGAAAAAATTAGCAACTTTAACAAAATATGTACCGTTATCACTACCAGTATTTATTGAGCATGATATAGCATAATTTTGAGAAAGAGAATGCTTATGTGGTTGTATTAATACATTTTCAGCAAGTTTGAGATTGTTTTTAGTAGTGACAGAGATAATTAATTCAGATCTTGGAGGAATTATGTGTTTACGAATAGTATAACCTGTTTCATGAACATCTCTTAGACAATTAACATTGTAAGCTGTCTAGTGTCAAACCAATTAATTTTAAAATTTTCATTAGAAATTGTGTGTTGCTCAAAATCTATCTTAATTTTGTTATTAGAGAAAAAATTTGCACCCAAAATAGCATCATATGACATAAAATTTTCCTTACAACAAAAAAATTCAACAATAACTTTACTTTTATCAATAGAAACTTCTAATTTAACTTTCTTCTCTAAAACCATCATATTATTAGAAATCCCAATAATTTTCACATTGCATTGTTCTACACTTTTTATTTTATTATTTATTAAATCATCCCTTAAAAATTTGTCTTTAATAATGGAGACAGAAGCTCCCGTATCACATAACGCAAAAATATTTACTTCCTTTATTTGTATTGGAATTAAAGGTAAAACCGACCTATGACCAAAATTCCCAAGTCCTATGCGCTCCGGGGACGTGTCTCAAAGTAGCGGCGCTTCGCTATTTCGCCCCTCAATTAGTTTCCCGGTCTCTCCCTGTAATTATTTCTAGGTGGATAATTCTGAGAAGACCTACGCGTGCAACGACGGCTAATATGCCCTTTCTCTCCACAGGAATAACAAACTATTTCGTTATTTTTCCTTTGCCCCAAAATCAGTTTTAATCCATTAATTTGTTCCTGGAGGTCGGCTTGTCAGTTTCTAATAAGGAGTTCTGCATCAGGGCTTTTATCTCCTTGAGTTCACATTCAACTACCGACGGCTTGATTTCAGCTTGAACTAAATGGACTGATGAAGTAGCCCTGTCTAAAGCGGAACATTGTTCTTGAAGAACTAAGTCCCACATTTCTTCGAAGGTGTCATGTTTCTGTGACATGACAAAATGTCTAACTGCTGGACTGAGGCCTTGAATGACTTGAGCTGCCAACATTTTCTTTCTAACTTCCTCGTTCTCAGCGAAACATTTATGTGATAAGCCTTGTACGCGCGCCAAAAAGGCTCTCGCCGACTGGTTAATTCCCTGAGTAGCTGTGGTGAACTGAAGTAATGAGTTGTCCTGCGTTTTATTCCCAAATCGATTGATCAGCGCTGTCTTAAAATCTTTATAGTTTGCTTGTTTAAGTTGTGGCTGCGAACGTAAGAATTCGCGTTGCCTCGCCTATACATTTCGTCTTAGCGACAAATAGTGTTTGTATGGCGGTCCATCCTGCATGGAGCTTAACCTCCTCTAATTGATCGAAAAAATCATAAATTGTTACATTACTATTGTTGCCCGAGAAGGGATTAATTAAGGGGATAAATTCCGTGAAAACTGGGCAAACCACTACATTTTCATTTACAGTGGGCCCCTCTTCATCGCTGTCATGCTCCGACATTATTCAAACCCCAAACAAAATCAAAATTCAGTTAAAATTATTGAAAGAAAAATTATTTCCCCCCACGGCACAAAAACAAAACCATAAAAAATCAGAGTATTATCTTCATTATTCCTTATTAAAGCTAAACACAAACTCCGGAAATTTAAAAATTGTCACGGTGCCATTTTGTATGCCATGACTTCACAAAGCTTAAGTTAAATTTTCTAAAGTACCAAAATTAAAGTTAAATTTAAAAAAATATCAAACAATCCAATATCTTTTTCCTAAATCAAATGGCATAGAGGCCGAAGTAATCATATAGTGACATAATTCTTAATCGCAATGACCCAGGTATCAATCTGTGTTTTCGCTGAAAAAAAAAAATGGCGCAATGACGCCATGTAAACTAAGTAAAGAGACACAAGGAATGAATGAAGAAAACACTCAGTTAGACTTTAACAAATTTACATTTATTTTAAATTAACTTAATCATAACATATTTTGCTGGAATAACATTTTCTTTTACAAAATTCAAACTTAAAATAACCCATTATTACCAGTTACCAACATTTTAATGTTCCTCTGTTTAAGTGCACTTAACTTTATATTGCCAACAAAAAAAAAATTTTAAAAATGATAGAGAAAGTAAAAGAGTAAAGAACTTATCATGATTGGTGGGATGTTAGGGGGCCCCCAGATGAGTCTCTTCAAGTCGTGACTCCTCACCAGTCCATCATCTCAAACCACGAAGTCGTCGCCGGAAATCAGATCTCAGGAATTCTTCCAATAACAAACAACCTCCTCACGACACCGCCACAGCGAGCTCTCTCTCACCGCCAAATCTTCGCTCTTGATTTTTTTCTGCCTCTTCACTCCACTATTCATGCGACAATCAAGTTCGTTCATGAACTTTATTTTTTCATATCTTAGTACTCATAAAAATGTATTAAAACTTATTTAGTTGATGAAGTACAGTCGCATTAAAAGGAAATTTAATTATTTCGTTGGTTAATTGATATTTTTTGAGGCATTTACATTTTTCTTACACGTGGTTGTGTTCCTCCGCCGATTTCGATGCCTGTATCGAATCTTCATTCAATCTATCGAATTATGTAAAATGGATGCAGGGAAAAAGGGGAATAAAAAAAAAACAGAAAAGGCAGAATAAAAAAGTTAAAGACAGAGAAAATTTTAGCATAAAAAAAACACTTCTAAACCAAAACTTAAAATTTAGCAAACACATTACAAATCCAAAATATGATGTTTGTATCAAAAATTTATTTAAGAAAAAAAAATTGTCGGCATAAAGAAAAGGAAAAGTCAGCTCGATTTAAAAAAATCACATATAAACATTTTTAACATTAATTATTTATCAAAAGTTACAATCATACCAATACCACATATCAAAAAAGAAAAGTTTTGTTCATCCAATCTGGCAACTTGTTTTGTCGTTAGCGCGCAAAACGAATCAAAACAAACCGCAAAATCAGAAAATTTGTGCCGTGAGAGAAATAATAAACAAACCCAAAAGATAAGTAGTACAACTTAAACATTACACAAAATAGTACTCTAGAATTTGTTTTTACTACTCATAGATCGCTAAAACAAAAGTTATTTTCAAATCGTTTTACAAATCATAACAGTAGCAAAATCACCAACAGTTACATTAGCAGATGAAGAACTTTGATTTTCAACAGATTCATTCATAGTATACTTAATGTAAAAGTGCACTCCTTCTTCAGAAGACACAAATGCATAGGAAATATAATAATTTCCTAAGACTCTCGCACAATGAATCCACTGCAAATGTGGCAGGATTTTTATGTTAGACATCTATTACTCAAAGGCTGCAATGACCCTTTCAATATTCTCTTTTGGACAGTAGATTGTTTCCATCCCGCTGCAAATGGAATTTGTGCATTCCGCAAATGATTTGGCATCATTTGGTGGAGGTATCCATTTTTCTGACATTATTCCTCTGTAAACAGCACTTTTTACACTACCTCCAACCCCGTCAATTGGACTCTTTCCATGGCTTGTGGCAAAGAAATGCCAGTTGACTTTAAGGGATGAAAAAGTGACATTGAAAATGTATACTTTTGCTTGAATTGGGATGACTGCTCATCACTAAAAATGTCGATTTCTTCTAACAAATGTCTTCTTTTTTAATTTTATTAAATAGGATTTCATTAAAAGTATGGATTTCATATTTGTCATGCTGCATATAATCACTGGCTATGACGTAGCTTACAATTTTCCTTCCATACAATCACTTTTAGGTAGCCAAGTGACAGCAGCGTACAAAGAGCACTGCTTGTGAGTCCAATGGGCTGATTGGATCTCATTTTGTGAGGGAAAAGTAAAATTCTCACTATAGTCCTTAGTACTTATAAAATGCACTTGCTTGGATTCTGCCTGAGCTGCTTAAAGTAATCACATTGTGTTGACTTTTTGTAGTGGTGTAATATAAATTTTTCCATCTGGTTCTCGAATTCATTAATTACATCAGAGAGTTGCCTTCATTAAAAAATTTAACACATTCTTTGCTACTACTATCTTTGCTCCACTGATATCACCTAAGGGGTTCTTGTAATTGATCTTCTGGTCCCATGAATACATTCCCAGAATTTGTTCTCAACAACCAACCAATCAGATTTGTTTACACTTTTGTGTAACAGAGGGGACATTTAGCTCTGTCCTCTCTGTTATATCTCCTCTGTTATATGTATATTTAAAATAAAAATAATTAATTTTTAGAAAATTATAACATAACATGATTGCACTAATAAACTTTATTGTAAATACCAGTTATTAAGTCTAAAGCATTTTTATATAGTGAATAAAATAAACTTTTTTTAAAAAATGTAACAGAGGGGACAGATATATAATTGGAATAAATATATCTTTAGAAAATAAGAAAAAGTTCTTGTATGAAGACAATCATTGCACAGATATATTTAAGAACAATTTAATTTACAGTAAAAGTCAAAGAGAATACATAAAATCACTATATTTTAAATAATTTATTGCTTCTTAAGAAAGACACTTTTTTGACAGGCTAAGTTAAAATCATAAAAGCACTTTATTTATCATAAATTTTAAATAGATATAACCAAACATAACTCCCAAAAATAACTACTGAATCCATAAACTACTGTAAATTTCCTAAAAAATGATACCAAATGTAAGGATATTGTTAAAACTTGATAAAACTCTATACTGGTTTCAATTGGCACGGAATTCACCTTTTATATTCACAATTTCAATTTCCTTTTGAGTGCTAAAGCCCCTTTCATGGGGAACACTTGTAACAGGAAGCACAAAAGCGACTTCTATAACTGGGGAAGTACTGCTATATTCTCTTTGGAATTTTAAAGAAAGACTTTCTAATATCTGACATGTGTTCATTTTAAGCCACCTTTTAAAATTAGGTATATTCTGTTATTGCAGTATCAATCCCTATCTTAAACTGTGCGGAACAGGTTTGGTTAATGCTTAAAATAAAAAATAAAAATTTAGTTTCAGTAGGCAGCGCTTACTGAAAGTGTATTTGGAGGCTGATGGCTTGTCCTTTGTATTGTTTTTAACTAAAACTTCAGAAATCTTTTGTATTCTTTATCTAAAATGACAGTGCAGTTGAGAATGAAGAGATAACAGAATCCGATGTTTTAAAACAGAGGTTTCTAACCAAATGGAATGTGGACCAGTGCCTAAGACTTTATGGTGTCCACATATTTACCTAAAAAAGAATCAACAGTAAATTTCCTCTAATTAAAAAATGCAGTTTAATAGCATCTGATCTAATAAACAAAATGGATGTTTGTATGATATTTATCATTTTTGGCTCATTCTGGTCCACAAAATGTTTTTCCTATTTTTGCCAGTCTGCAGTTGAAGAAAGGCTGGGAAACACCATTTTAGAAGCAACTACATTACCAGAAAATCAGTGAATTTCTAGGAAATGGGAAGTATCGTGACAAGAAGTAAAATTAATTTCAGTGAAGTATATTGTTCACTGAACATATTTCTTTGCAGACAAATAATATACTTTTTTGTTAATTCTCATAAAATAAATAGTTAAAATTAGCACAATTATGGGAAACCAATTTTGTGGATGTTTGTAGGAGGGGGGGCACAGCTTATCGGGTGCTTTTTGTAGCCATTGCCCCCACCCACCCAACCCAACCATACGGGAGCTCACATCAACTCCCAACCCCTTAAGGTGAAATGGACATTTTTTTGACAAATTATAGGACTACTTCAGTAATAACATCTGTGGATAAGTTAAGTACATTGTTAAATGTAACCTCATACTTTTGTTGTTCAGTATCAGACAGAATAAAATTGTAATTTTATTTAAAAAGTGAGTTTTTACAACCACTGCATGACACCTGACTCGCCCTACTCTACAAAATTTTTGGAAATTGCCCAACTGATATTTCCTGGACACAACATTGCATCCAGGGAATACATGCATCATTCACATATGGTTGACCATACAAACAGTGCATTATCTCTCAGAACTGACAGATTCATAAATATGAAGGGTATTAGTATATAAAAATAATAAGTAGTCGAAATTTCAGTAGTAAAAATTATAAATATAGTAACAAATTTACAAGTAAAACTTAATTATTATGCTATAGTAATAGACTTACAGTTCTGCTAAAACGGTCAATTCATGATATGTCCTTTGAAGTATGAAATCTATAAGCCTAGAAAGGCTTATATTGTTGTTGTTCGGCGGCGGTGGCAAGAAACTCATAGGATTCACAGTAGACACCACAGGTGTCTGTCTGCCTTCTATAGGTTGAGGAACCATTTTTAATAGCTACCTAAGGTATGAGAAAAACAATAACATACATGATTAGTGAAAATGGATGATATATAATCATAAATTAAAAGAGAAAAAATACTTTATATATCATAGGTAACGCTTAACATAAAATTTTAAGCTAATACTCCGAAGAGAAAACTGATGATCCCAAGATCAAAACATGAATGGGATTACTTTGGAAAGATCAAATCAACACAGCTGCAGCAGAGCAAAAATATTTACTACTGCATTTCAAAGACAGAAATTATAATTTAAAACATCATCGCATACAACACAGGCTTAATCATTCCCAAATTCGTCAAACAAGTAAATAAAATTTTGTAAAGATCAAATCAACATAACTGCAACAGATCAAAAATACTTACTACTGCATTTCAAAGACAGAAATTATAATTTAAAACATCACTGCATACAAGTCATACAACATAGGCTTAATCGTTCCCGATTTCGTCAATCGAGTAAATAAAAATAACCAAACAGTGAAAGAGGGTGCATTCGTAAATGACAAACTCGATGACGGAGTATTCCTAAGAAAACTGGAATGCGTTTGTTCAGTTTCAGTCAAGGAGGCGCCCATGTTCCCCATTTCTGAAGTCAACAACCACGCCTCCTCATTTACCCAAAACATTCCATATGCATCTGAAAAAACACTCAAAATACTGGTGTTAAACGATAAAGTAATTAAAAAACTTTGTAAAAAACACACATAAGAAGTAAAAGGACTTTTACTTCTTATGTGTGTTTTTTACAAAGTTTTTTTAATTACTTTATTCCATATGCATGTAAATTCGACATGCATGTATATTTTCAAGAACAAAATTGCTTTATTTCTCATTTTTTAGTGATCGTACGCAAGTTTATCTTAATATATCGATCTTCTACTATAACCAAACGATTGCTTTCCATAGTCGAGAACAGAAAACGGAATAAAATTCAGTGCTTATCGAAAGGAATTCTACAAACTTCGCGGAGGCTCTTTCGACTTTCGATCTGGATGTGTGCATGCTTAGCAAGTTGCAACGCTTCCATGACAATGCTGGCGCCACCTGTTCGTTCAAAGTATAGTATCTATTATATTCAATGAATATTTTTCAACGCTCATTTTTACGAAACATAATTTTAGTTAATGAACATTGGCTTATTTTATAATGATCAAATAAAAAAGATGATGAAATAAAGATAAAATATATTAAAATAATGATCAAATAAAGATAAAATATATTAAAATGTAAATTTTATTACCAGCTCTTCAATTCTTCTTTGGCTGGTGAAAAATAAAAGCATAAAAATGTTAAATTATAAATTTAATTTACATATGAAATATTTGCATATGAAACACATGAATGTAAATTAAGCCACTTTAATATAAATCTCTAAATTTTTAATATTTTTCCTAAAAAATTTAGCAAGTGACTTTTTAAAAGTATCTTTTAAAAATTATTTTTATTTAAAGAACTAAAACTAAATTGGATTCAAATCAAAATTCATTTGATTTAAATAATTTTTTAAAAGTTTAAATGAGTCTAAAAATTATAATGTGAAATATTTTTTTTTAAATAAAAAATACCTTAACTAGAATTTTAAACAAGTACTTAAATCAAATGACTTTTAATAACTTGTTGTAGTGCATTCAAGTTTACAAATACCAGTATCAGTTTATATTGATTATTGAAAATGTTTATTTCAAATACCATGTTTATTTGCTGATTTAATACTTTCAATAGTTACTTTAAAATAGGAAAACTTCAGCGAGCCTTTCAATATATAATGATATATTCAATTTAAAGTTTTATTTCTTTAAATAAAAATAATTTTAAACGATACTTTTAAAAAGCCACTTGACATATTTCTAAATTCTTAAGTAAAAATGTTAAAAATTTAGAGATTCATATTAAAGTGGCTTAATTTACATTCATGTGTTTCATATATAAATTAAATTTATAATTTAACATTTTTATGCTTTATTTTTCATCAGCTAAAGCAAAATTGAAGATCTGGTAATAAAATTTGCATTTCAATATATTTTTTTTTTGTCATTTTTATTTGATCATTATATAATAAACTAATGTTCATTAACTAAAATTATGTTTCATTAAAATGAGCGTTGAACAATATTCATAGAAGATAATAGGTAATCTAATTTAATGAATAATTCATACGGATAGTCACTATAATAAACTAACTATACTTCGAACGAACAGATGGAGCCAGCATCATCATTAAAGCTCTTCGCTGACGAGCATGCGAGCATATCTCTACGAGCAATTTCAATAATTAAACAAAATTAATTAAATTTCTAAATTACCCATCTGATCCCCATTATTCTAGTCTTAATCCCAGACAGCACATCAAACTTGCAGCAAGCTTGATTTATCAAGTCAATAAGCTTGAATTAAGCTTGATGCAAGCTTGAATCAAGTGTTCTAGTTTACACTTGCCCAGCTTGCATTAAGCTTGACATTTCAAGCTTGAATCAAGCTTGACATTTCAAGCTTAAAAAATTTTCCCCAAAAAAATCTTTTTTAAATACACGGGGCTGGGCGCCCGCTGGCTAACGCGCCCCACATAATTTATTTTTCCGCGCATTTTCCTCCTCTACGCTGAAATTTCAATTTAATTTAATCTGTTTCCATCGATTGTTCGTCGCTGGGATAGAACCCGGGCCCGGGCTTCGCAGTCGAGCAAGCTATCCATTCCGCCACCGTAGCCTAGTGCAGCTATGACTAAACTTTGAAGTGACTTACCACGCTGTTTTCTCGCCAAATTGATAAGTGGGCGATGTGTTATTTGTTTCTTTTATTTTTCCATGGGATGCATCAGAATTAAAATAATGCATCAAAATAAATTAAATTAAAATAAAAAACACGTTTTAAAACTTTCAGTACCGCAACACTCATGAAGCAATATTGCTGGCCAAAATCGAGACAAACGACTGATTTTGAAATCAATTTCGTAGTATAATTGTATTTTATTTTGAAGAATTTCCATATTTGGAAATATAGAATGGGTTTATTTAACACAAATTTTGTGTTAAGTAATCTGAAATGAAAGAAACGGATAGTTAAACGTTACTTCGAAATGCTATATCACAGTTACTAACATGTATGGAATACAAACACTTTAGTCATTTTTGTAAATATTTCTTAAAATAACAAATAATTGAAAAATTTTGCTATTTTTTAACGCTAAAAATTCTCTTTACAAATGTGGTTATTTTCCTTCATATTGGTATGCTATATTGATATAGAGCATTTCGAAGAATTAAAAATAAGTTAAAATTAATTTATACAAATGTAAATTTGAATTATTTTCATTGTTCATACTTTATAATTAAAAAAATTATTTAACTTCTGAATTTTTTTTTATCCTTTGTAATTTTATTTTAAAATTGCAAAAGTGTAAGATGTAAGATTTTTGGGTCCTAAAATCTGTAGGCCTTGGCAGTTGCCCCGTTTGCCCTGCCGGTAATATGGCACTGGTAATATAAAATAAAACACATCTTTTACGAACTTTCAGCAAATATTAGGACGCTAGACAATTAATGTCCATTCTCTTTCACAGATGGCGCCATCAACGCTCCTTTAAAAAAGGAAAAATCACGCGAGTATCAATTTTCAAGCTTAAATCAAGCTGTATTTAAACTTGACAATTCAACTTCACTCCTGCAAGCTTGCTACCAGCTTAGAATGAGTTGAACTGTCAAGCTTGCATTAATGCGTCAAATTCAAAGAAATGTCAAACTTGATTTAAGCTTATGTTCTGTCTGGGATTTACCTTTTTGTCAGTGTTTTATTAGTTAAATTTTACTAATTTTTCTAAAATAATTTTTAAATGAAGGAGTGTAATTCTAAATTGAATAAGATATTTAAAATTCCTAGATTTTTCTTAGCATTTTCTATTATTCAGCTCCTTAATTAATTAATAGCTTACATAGTTATCTATTTAATATTAAACAAATATTTTTAAATTCGTAATAAACATGGATCTATATTTTTTTCCTTCATTGAAGCATCTTATTTTTTATCGACTTATTAGCCTACTGTATTAAATTTTGATGTATTAAATGAATTGTATTAAATGAATTGTATTAAATTACTGTATTGAATGATACTGTAATACTGTATTAAAAAATACTGAATTACTGCATTAAATGATACTGTATTAAATGAATTGTAATTGTTTTTAAAAATATGTATTTTGAGTGCCAAAATTAGGGAATGTAAGAGTAAACATATTTGTTTAAGTGATCTTTATTTTATATTCAAGAATTATTGGTGTACTTTTTAAGTGGTGGATTAATTAATAAAAATGTTTTTTTCTTCATTACTTTGTATTTATTTTGGTCCAACATTTGGATAATTCCTTCTTTATCTTTTGAAAATTATTTTGATCTATTTATTTTTGTCTATCATGTAAATAATTTCCTTATCAATTAAATATTTTAAATTATCGATTACTAAGATATGTAATAATTCTTGGCAAGTTAAAATACAAAAAGCTTGTATTTTTTAATTAGTGCTCTTTCCAGTTAGTTAATTTTGATCTTTACAATAGCGAAAATTAATCATTTATTATTAAAGAAATACACAATCGCAATGAATTAAATATCAATATTCTATTCTTATAGGTTGTGTATTAAAGGGAAGTAAGAATTAATTTTAAAATGTTCATTGACGATGTATTGAGCGGTTTCTAGAGCTAAAACATAGCTGTATATCAACGCGCCGAGATACGCAATACAACGCGCGCGATCTTCCAAACAACAATAAAGATCAGCTGTTTGTGGGTTGCTCGCCCGAGATGTTCGAACACGGGTTCCGCCCCAATGCTCCGTCTTCTTCAGTTCAAGGTCGATGGTACAATAATAATGCTCTTTTGGCTTGCCTTTCTTCGTTCCTTTTACGAAAAATAGAGGAACTACCGTGTTTACTTGCATAGTAGTAGCACCTCATTTTGAAGTAGAAAAAATCATTAAAATTAATGTCCCCACATAAAAGTCGCAGTCACGTTTTTGACCTTCATTTATGTCTAAAAATATTACTATAAAAAGAAAAATGACGGCAGATAATCTAAAAACATTTGGTAAATTAATAATTTTATTATAATATCAGTAATGCTTTAGCATTAGAGTGTACAATATTACGTTGTAGATTTCCTCTTAAGTTGAACACCCTCGTAAGTTGGACGCTGTATCCTTATAATATAACTGTATCCTTAGGAATAAGGATACAGTTTACTCAGGACATATACACATACCTCCATAATTTGAAAACCTATGAAAATTCGACAATTTTTGTGGGAACTGTGTGTCCAACTTCCGAGGTTTAATTGTATATGTGTACATAGACTTTTTTTCTTCCAAAACCTGATGAAACTTCTATACTTACTCTTGAATTTGTAATGTTCTCCCCTAAAGTTTTTGGTCACGCTACGTTTATGGAGTCTAGTGTGTTATTCAATGTGAATTTTGGCCAAACTTATAAATAAAATGAGCAATAATTTTAAAAATCATAAGATTTTAGAAAAAAAGAAAAGAAAAGAAAGAACGAAAATTGAGTCTTAAGCAGGAATAAACCAAGTTTAGCTCTTATTTGTTTAACAAGTACAACGAAAATCCAATCATTTTTTTTTCCCATACGAATTTATCCTAAGAAGGAAACACATCAATTAAAACCATAGACCACGTGTCTCCCCTTCTTACTCCGGATCATCAATCTCTTTCAATAATCCTCCTTGTTAGAAGGGAAACCAGAGCGCCAATGATTATCGTCCAATTGCTGGAACCATAGAACTAGAGGCGGGAATCATGTTCCTGATCTTGGACATACTCTGTAGTAAAGCTTTCACTTATCTACAGTGTGATATGTCTATGCTGAAACTTAGGGTTGGAGTGCCAGCTCAAGTGAAAAAAACTGACAAGTTGCGGAGAATGATAGATGAAAAAATTAATTCTTTAAGCACTGTTGGTCAAAATTACCTGGTTTTACAATTAATCATTAATTATACCAAATACAGTAGCAGGTAAACTTTTGTTACCCTAGAATAATGTCTTTTGGGCATGCCTGATTATTGAATGTGCACTTGGGGCTCGTTCCCTGGACAAACATGCAGAAATAGGCCGGAAAATTGAGTTTAGAGATATACAGGGCAGGGGCGTAGCCAAGGGGGGGGGTTAGGGGGTCATAAACCCCCCATGAGGAATTTTTTGCCACACAAAATGTATATTCTTCACTCCTTTATCACACACATGTATGCATACATGTGAGTTGCAATAGTCGTAAACCCCCCCCCCCTCATGAAAAATTTCTGGCTACGCCCCTGATACAGGGTGAGTGCTAATTCGTGGTACAAACTTTGAGGGCTGGTACAGGACACTCTAATAATCATATTTTGTATAGGAATGTATGGTAAAAAGTGAAGCATCGAAGCACAATCACAGAAAAGAACAAATGCAGAAGACGGAGGAGAAATGGAGTTAGTAGTTGCTTTCGTTGCTGGTAGATGGCCAGTAGGGTGGATCGAAAAAAATTTTTTTTTCGAAATCTTTATCTCCTGAGGTCCTAAAAGTTGTATATTGATATGAATAAGACGTGTGTAAAATTTGAAAGGTCTACGACAACGTCTTGGGGTTGCGCATCGAGCTTGAAATTTAGAAATTTTTGAAAAATATGACTTTTTTTTTTTAAATCGACCAAAAAAATTCTTTTGCGAATTATTAGGCTCCCGAGGTTTTAGAAGTTGTATATATTTATGAATAACACGTATGCAAAATCTGGAGGTACTACGACAATTTCTAGGGATTGCACATCGAGCTTGAAATCTATAAATATCTGAAAATTATGTGTTTTTTGAAAAAAATATTTAGAAAGCAAACTTTATGTGTTAAAAATAATTAGGTCCTTTTATATGTTAAAAATGTTCAGAGAAGCTCAGTAAATCACAAAAAATGGCTTTACGAATAGTTTGATACAATGCACACGTTATGCGGCCGTTTCGTCTTGGGCGCAGTACGCAAGCTGTGCTCTAGACAACTAGCGCCGTTTGCCTACCGAGTGATGGCGATGCACATGCGTTCGGTTAAACAAGGCCCGAGATATTTCTTTGAAGCAGGCATTTAGTTTAACGTTACATATAGATGGTGCTTTCAGTTTACTCTCAAAAAAGCTAAAAGGTGGTTGCCTTGCACAGCTACGATTCTGAATAGAGTGAAACAGTCTGTAACAGGACATGGAACAAAATTTGGTGTTCTTAGAAGAGATGGGAATATCGAAAGAATTACCTTGTACCAAGTTACCAACCCGAGAAGACATACTCGTACTTCTATATTACTGTTTTGTACTTAAGAAGAAAAATTCCTGAATAAAGGGCAGGATCCACCGTAAGGAGAAGTAACCTTAGTTGTGGCGATCAAAGTACAGGAAATTTGGATCAAGACCAGTATCCCTACTGTGTCAATCCAAGGAATTCAAGAGATAGTCAGAAAAGGTCATGAACAAGTTCAGCAGCTAAATAAATCGTACGTTAGAGACGGACATAAGGAATTGTTTATGAAGAAAGTGGGAAAGACTCTCCCTTACCGAGCTATTGAATATCGCACTTGCAAATGTACTGACTTTTCCAGGAGTAGGTGTGGCTCAGAGCCTCACATACCTCACACGGAACGGGAGTCATTAGCAGACCAGAGGGGAGCTAGATATGCGACAATCGATGGAATTGTACAGAAGAGAAGTTAAGGAGAACGAGAGGAAAGTTGAAAGGTTGGAAAGAGAAATTCCGAGATTGGTGGATAATGAGGTGAAAGTTCCAATATCCAGTTTCCAACTTTAATCATTGATTTGGAAAGTGAAAATAACGAAACAGAAGTACGAAAGACTGAAGAAAACGCTGAATGCCTATCTACTGCCACTTTGGGAGATGCGTTCACTAATGACCAAGTTAGAATAAAAATCTCAGTGCTTTCACAAGTCTGCGACACAAAGTTATTACGGACTAGGCAGCAGCAACTTTCGTATCAACTTTATTTCACAATCTAGAAAGCGGAAGGAATGCAGATGGAGAGAAGCCTTCTCAACTGATTCTCGACCTATATAAAGTTAGAGGAAGGCTGAGATGACTCGCAGTGAAAGAAATGAAAGAGGGCTTTAAAATTTTCTTTGGATTGTGTTTTGATAGGAGGAAGAACAAAATCAGATACATAGAAAAATTTGTTGACGGCAAATTACAGCCAAGTGTTTGCCACAAAGAACATATCTCGCTGATAATGGAACCTAGCTCAACATACTTTGGCCATAGGTCACGATCTGATTTTAAGAATTTCACTGGAAATTTGGAAGAGTTTGACACGAAATCCATTGATCTTGGGACTCTCACATGCATTCTCGATGGTGGCGAATCATCGAATTCTGGAAAGAAGAAAAGCGTCATCCGAAGTCTAGAAACGCAGTTCTCTGCCTTTAACAGAACGTTCTCTGCGTTAATGTTACTGACTATAAATCTAACTAAATCTTTGTAATGTTGTATTTGCCAACTTCACACTATAGCAAACGGCCACTCCGAAATTTGCTGTCTATCCATCTACCAGATGATGGTTTCTTACCATCTAGATTATTACACTTGACATAAAATGCCACAGTTTGATCTGAAGTCGGGCTTTACATTATTCATTAAAACGCATGGTCCAATGATTGGATGCTTGGGCTGGCACGGGCAGGACTCGGATCGCAGGCAAATCAACGAGGTGGGTCCTGGGTAATGTAGTTACGATTGTGATTGTACTAAAGAAAAGCTGCGAATGTTACTGACTATTTTTCAATGGTACTAATTCATTACAAATATAATTTTTGCTTTCTACATATTTTTGTCAAAAAACGCATATTTTTCAGATAGTTATAGATTCCAAGCTCGATGTGCAACTCCTAGAAATTGTCACAGCCCCTTTAGATTTTGTATACGTCTTATTCATAACAATATAAAACTTCTAAAACCTCGGGAGCCTAATAATTCGGAAAAGAATATTTTGGTCGATTTTTAAAAAAAAGTCATATTTTTCAAAAATTTCTAAACTTCAAGTTCATTTTTCTCGGGAGGGGCAGTCGCCTCCTCCGACCCCCTCCCTTTAATCCGCCCTTGATCGACCCTGAGTCTGTTTTTTGTTTCGGCACTTAGTTTTCTTTCTATATTTTGTTTATTTCTGGATATCATTCTTCAAAATAAAGACAAAAATGTAACATTATTGGTAAGGATCCATTTTCTAAAGGCCATAGGTGGGTGGTTGCAAAGGATCTGGATACCCCCTCCTCCGTTTGTCATTCGAGCTTTTAGTCAACAAAAGATAATGAATACAGCCTTTCTTTCTGTCTTTCTTTTATTTCCCCCTTTTGGATGCTCCCTGAAATTTTTTTCTCAGAACTGTGTTTTTTGTTCCACAGTATTGTTAAATATACTCTTGTGTGTGTCCTTATTGCTGACTTTAGAATACTCATTCAGTTTCGCCTAGGTAATGAGTTGACTAAATAATGCAGGCATGCAACAGCCACATTAAATATATTTAATGACTATGTCATTTTATCTCTCACCCCCTTTTGAAAATGTGACATGAAAATGAGACACGAAAATGCGTTACTGAAAACGCGACATAAAAGTAAGAATAAATGTCGCGCGTGAAAATGTTAGTATGTGATTACGTAAACCACCGATTTCTATAAGCTCCGTAAGGTTGCATTTATTTGATAAAATGATATTGTCTTTAAAAATGTTCATCGTTTTATTTATATATACTATTAGTTCACAACAGCATTTAATCTATTGTTACACTTATTCGGCGTTACTGTATGATAATATTTAGTATGTGTACACTATTCTCACTGATTGTTACATATATTTACATATCGTTATTACTATTAGTTACACAACAGACTTCTAATCCATTAGTTTACAATATTTACTAAGCTGTAGAATGTGCATCACATGTATTTTTCTATCAATAGGTTACAATCCTAAAAATTTCAACATAGGGTTACCAGGTGAAATACACGATAGATGAGAGATAAAATGACATAGTCCATAAATATCGTTTTAATATGGCAAATCATGAAACTAAAAAATTAGGGGGGTTCAGGGCGGGGTCTCCCATTGACGAGAGCTCGAACAGCCGAGTTATACATATATTCTTTCAATGAGTTGTCTACAACTGGATTTACAGTTCCACTATATAGAGCTTCAGAAATTGTCTTATCCAAAAAAAAAAATAAAGAAAGGAAAGAAAAAAGAAAGAAAGAAAAGAAAAAAGAATTACAAATTTATCTGTTGCCTTAAAAAATCAAGAAAGATAAATCATGCCAAGCTCATAGATTATAAAACACTTTCCAATATAAAAAATAATTTTGCGACAAATCTGCGATGTATTTTAGTTAAAACTGGCGAGATTTCGTAGATAAAAAATGTTGTATTATCACTATAAATGCAATTTTATGAGACCCTGTAAAAGACCTTTAATTTTTTTTAGCGTTTAACTGAAGAATATAAAAATTTTATACTCATTGTCTTGTGCTAGAAATGTATTAGTGTCTCTCAAATGCCACAGACTGTAATGTATGGGAATTCTTTTGAGTGCTCCTGTAGAACTATTAATAATAACGGACGTTATTCTCAATGGAGAGCATCATTTTGAGAGCCTTAGTAATATATATGCCAACTTTGTTTTCTTTCAAAAATCGAATATCTCTAAAATATGTTTTCAAGAATGACTGTTGATTCAGTCATTCCTGTATCAACAGATACAGGGGAGACCCCCTGACCCCCCCCTAATTTTTAGTTCTGTTTTTAACTGTGCTATACATTGGATTTTTTTCTCCTGTAAAAGAACTATAAATGCTACATACACCATTTTCAATATGGTACATGGTACTGTACATAGAAAAAACATAAATTTCGCACAAATCGATGTATAATCCACAGCAGTTAGAACACTGGATGGGTGGACATCAACAGACAAATAACCGAAATCATAAGAACTCTTAAACTTGCTGGTAGGTTAAAAATGTATAAATAATCCTTTTATACAACATAATGGTATCGGACGAACACAGAGAGCGAGAAATTTATTCTTTTAAGGTTAACGAAGCTCTTCAGAATTAATATAGGGCCAAAATAATTTGAACCTTTTTGCAGGGTATCATTAAACCACCTTATTTTTGTAACCAGGGGCAGCCCGACACTGTAAGCAAGGTAGTCATCGCATTGGGGCACCAGCTTCGAAGGGGCGTCATTTCGAACTCAAAAACTAAGTAGACTGTTTTAAACCGTCTTAGTGAGAAACACAAGATTTATTAAGCAAGGTAGTCATCGCACTGGGGCGCCGGCTTCGAAGGGGCATCATTTCAAACTCAAAAACTCAGTAGAGCATAAAAGGGGGCGTCTTTTTACGATAGCAGAGGGCGCCACTTACCCTAGGGGCGCCCCTGTTTGTAACCATCTTAATTTTAAATTCCATTCAGAATCTGAGATATTTCAGTGCCAAGGAAGCCGGTGAGAAACACAAGATTTATTAAGATGGCGAACCAACTGGTCGCTGGAGGCGGGTAGTGTAAAATACTGCCTGAATCAAAAGTTATTTAAATATGGCTCGACTTCTTGATCAGTAGAGGATTCAGAAATGCTTGAACGAGGGAAAGATAAGTATCACAAAGGATTTTTCCACTGCTGGGTCATCCCTAAGGTGACCAAACGTCCTGTTTTTAGTGCCGTGTCCCATTGTCCCAAAACTGTGCTTTGGGACACCGTTATGTTCCATTTTTAGAAAGAGAGCAACCCACGGTAACGATTTCAATAAAGGGCGCTAAAAATATAAAATTATCCAACGGCAGTGTCTGTAAAAAAAAAAAACTCCCCTCTCGAGACGCAAAAAAAAAATGATGGGGGGGATGTATTATTTTTGTGTTTGTCCTTTTAATGTTCTTTTTTTGTCAACTAATTTAATTTATTTAATTTTTATTTCTTTTTTTAAAGTCATGTTCCTCTATAGCTGAACCCCCCCCCCCCCGAATTGCACTTTATTTTCCCTTTTCACTCTGGTTTTCCTAAGAATTTTTTTCTTCCGAATGATAACTTTCTTTTTTCTGTGTCCTTTTGTTTACATTTTTCTCTTTCGTACCTACCTGCCTTGTGTCGGATGGTGTTTTTGAAGTCGAAGAAGGGCCTACCCATGTACCACCCGAAACGTACGTCTTGCTCTATTTTTTATAGTATGTACGTTTTAGCAAAGGCTGTTTTTTTTTTCATTTTATTTTGAAATTAACATTAACACAAGCTTTTTTGCACATATTTTTTTTTAACAACTGAAAGATACTCAGACCTGAAATTCAGTCTCCATACACTATTACCTTAAAAACAGTAGAAAATATTCTGTTTTGAGGAAGAAAATAAATACACTATTGCCTAAAAAGTAGTAGATGTCCCGTTTTGAAGGAAAAAAGAAATAGTCACATTAGTCATCCCCCCCCCATTCACTTTCAATCTTGAATCCAGTTTTATTCTGTCTGTTCTCATCATTGAAAAGATGCAATGGAGACAGAAGGCTCTCCTTCTGTGACCAGTGTTGCTTCCCAGCACGAGTCTTTGAATGCTGTCAACGATTTCTCAATTGCTGGGTTTGGGTTCCGGAGGAACATTCAATGACTCAAGCTAGGAAGTAACACTGGTCATAGAAGCGAGAGCTTTCTCCATTGCATCTTTTCAATGATGAGAGCAGACAGAATAAAACTGGGTTCAAAAGTGTGTTAAACTCCCCAGCAACGCCAAAAATTTTTTAATGTGCTCAAGGGAAGAGTGATCGCCCTCCCTTGGATCCGATACTTTGAATTTCAATTAATGTATAATACAAATAAAGTAGATTGTATTTATGTATTTTAGAAAATAATTATCATTTGAACGCCAATTCTTGTTATACTTTTCTGTTAGGTTGGTAAAGCATTTCAAATTTTGAGACTCTCCCCCCCCCCATGCAAGAATGCCTATACTAGTGTTTCTATGAGGGGGATGCTCCTAGCAGGCTGTAAAATACTAGACTGTCCTAGTACTAAAACAATGCAAACTTCAGTATAGCACAAAAATAAAAAAATAACTGTAGAAATACCTAAGGAAGGGGCACGATCTACCTTTCTATATGAATATGCATTTACGTACCAGGCAACTTCGATTAGAAACAAATATAAAATGCATCTTTCTTTGCACCTCTTTTGGGTCCGTATCCATTCCCAGATTTGTATTTGTCATCATGGACTCCTGGGACATCATCCCCCCCCCCAAGCCGTCGGTATAGTGAATAGTGCACTGAACTTTTTTGATTTATTTTGATACTAAAGAGCAGGAAAGACCAAGATGAATCCCTCACACCAACAAATGCAACAGTACTCCTCTCTGCAAGGGCGTCCCCAGGGGGGGGGGGGGGTGACCAGAGGGTCCGTTCCTCCCCCCGAAATTTAGCATTTTTCACCTTTTATCCCCCCCCCCAAATTCTTTTCTGGGTACGGCCCTGCCTCTCTGCAACAGCTCAGGACCTCAGGCAGACGCCCATGAATGGAAAGGATACTGAAAACAAAAAATGGTCATCCATATCATCGCCATAGTATGGTATCGCATATCAGCAAATTTGACCTTGTAGATAGCACTGGAAAACTTGTAAGATGAAACCTAACGATAAAGCACTAAATTTGCCAAAACATTGTAGCAAGGCCTTTTAGGGGAGAAAGCCCTTTCCTAGGTGTCTGCAATATAAACTTAAACAAAAAATATTTATTTTTTCGATTTTTCTTTTCGAAAAATGTTAATTTTTCCCTAAACTTGTCTGCGCCCCCTTTACCTGGGCGCCTTTGTGCAGTGCACAATCTGCTCAGCCACTAGCGACGGGCCTGCTCCTTTCCTACCCTTTATATTGAAGAGAATGTTGTTCTTTACTTACAAAATTTAATAACACAAATTCCATGTCTCTACGTGGAATAGTTAGCGAGAAAATTAATTGTGAAAATGATGACTTACGCCACTTTACCAACTGTGTTGGCATCAGTTTTCAGGCGAAAAATATCTTTACTTTAGGGGACCAACTATGAGTTGATAAAAGTAAAATAGATCCCTTTGTTGGGAAAAGCAATTAAATATGTTCAAATGTGTGACATTAGCAGGTACAGCTTTACCTAAAATGATCGGTACTGCTTTATAAAATTGGCAATAATGTAGTCTTTTAGGGGGGTCATCCACTGAATACATCACTCTTCTAGAGAAGGAATTTTAAAGCGTAAAAGAGAATGGCAAAATAATCGTGTAGATTACTCTGGTGTGGTCACTTTCACTAGAAACTGCCAAACATGCTTTACAGGAAAATTCATACTATATTAGGATTTGAGGTGTCAACTGTGTCTGTCGGGTGACTATTACCATAAACTAATATCAGTTGAAAAGTAATCGCTTTGGAGACATCCCCTTATTGCTTGTCGACAAATGCCAAAATTTGCAAATTGATGTATCTCGGAAACTATTCCGCATAGAGACACAGGATGTGTTTTATTAATTTTACTAGGCAAAGAGCAACATTCTTCTAAATATGAAGGGTAGGAAAGGAGGGACCATATAAAAATTAAATTTTGTATTTTAATATGTATACAACCCCCTGTAAAAAATTGTCATACCTGAAAGCTACTCTTTATTTTACTAAAGAGTAGCTTTCTCCAACTTTTCTAATTGGAAGTACGTTTCGATCACTTACGGTTTAAAAAATAACCGCCTCAATATCTATTGTGAATCACCCGGTATATCCCTTGAATTACCAATATATATTATTAGGGTTTGGTAATTTCCTGTCAAATATGCATATAGATATAGACAGACAAGTTAAGTTTTGGGAACTTTTTGAGCCAAATTTGGCAATATATCTCCAAAAGTCTATCAGGATCCCCCTCACCCCATCTTTGACAACTATACAAAAACATGTTTCATTGTAGTAATAAAAACTTTAAAATGTAATACAAACACCTTAAAAAAAAAAAAAAAAAAAAAAAAAAAGCAAACAACAATTCTGATACCTTCGAAGTTTTACAAGCAGAGTGAAAGTTCAAAATGCAAAATATTAATCAAAAATTCTGTTGCACAGTTCTAGAACAAAATAAGAAAATAACTGTAACAGAGACAGTTTTGTTTAATAGGCTATTTTAAAAAATTTCACAATTATAAGCCTATATAACTGACCACTTAAAGTCAAAGCCCATCTCTCATAAAGGGCTCCATTTTCACTGTTTATTTCCTGAACCTGTTCACAAACAACCTTTTCCCCAGCGCTAGCAAATATGCTAACATCACAATAAAACTGTGACCAGAAGCTTCCACTGCAATCTTTCTGAGGAAAAAAAAAATTAAGGTTATTAATCTAAATTTGACAAAGTGAGGAAAATTAAAATAAGATAAACAAGCTATGGCAGCAGCTCTATATTGTTATCAGCAATTTCTTGTAGGTACAGGTTGCATTGCAAACAATCTAACTCCCTGTTGTCTGCTCCAAAAGCTTGTTGTATCAATTAAAAACACATGGCAAGTTATTTTTGCTTCATATATTATTCTAAAATATACTTTACTTTTTATGAAATGTGTAAGTGTTCAAAGTAATTTTAAACATGGGAAGAATTGCTATTAGCAGGGAACTGAGGTTTCTCCAACATTTCGCTTAATCTTCTAGTATTCCTCCCAGATTTGACAACAAGATTCAATGGCAGGCAGCACTAGCTCAAATACAATGAATAATGAGAATCCACAAAGGAACAGCACTTATGTTGTGATTGTGATGTTACCCTCTGCACATTCCATGTTTCTTAGTTACTAAATGCAAAAAAATTATGAAAAACTATCATACAACATTTCATGCATTATATAACTTGCTATGTATCAAATTTTTTTTATAACAAACTATTAATTTATATTTTTTGTAATTTATATTTAATAGCATTTTTAAAAAAATTATATTTGTACATAATTGACTGTTCGGCGATGTACATCACACTTTTAAGCACATTTTTCTTCCGGGTTTGACAAAATGTTGTTCTTAATGACATGCTTTTTCAAAGGAATAGTTTTTTAATAGGCAATCATTTATTTCTGAATGCTAGTGACTTGCTGTAATGTATGGCTTCAATGGAAAGAAGCTAGCTTTTGATACTTAACTTCAGGGTTGGCATGGTTTAAACATTTTTTTTTTCCCCTAAAAAAAAAAAAAAATTTTTTTTTTAAAGAATAATTTAAAATTCTGAATACTACAGATAGAATACGTTTTGATATATTTTAAAATTATCCTCATAAGTATCAACAATAAGTTTTTATATCAATCTAATAGATACCTTATTGTTTTAGCATTATTAAAAATTATTAATTAAACTTAAATTATAGGCTGCATTTTAAATTTGCTTCTAAAATTCGTGTTTTAACAACTTATTTTTAAACCTTAAAAATATCATTTTGAACAACTTATCACCATTATTACTGATGAATCTAAGTGCAAGATTCCATGTAAAATGTAGTAAACAATTAATATTGTATTATATTATATACTAAATATAAAAAATAGTATCTCTAAATAAAATATTAAAGTTGAATGATTTCAATGCCCACATAAGTATAGCAACAATAGTTTATTTACTTTGCTTTAATATTAATTACTTTCAGAAGGAATATTGTTATTTGAACAATTTACAAATAATTTTATTTATAAGTATGTAACAAGTAATTATAAAAGGATTTAAAAAAAAAAAAAAAAAGGTTTAAACCAAAAAACATGTTTTTCCCCCCCCAACCCTGCTTAGCTTTTAATTCTATATTTACATTTGTTTTGCTTAACAGACCACCGATGACAGAGTAAAAGACCATTTTTTAAAACTCAAATATTAAAAAATTAAAACTGCTGAATAATTTCTTCACCATACCAACAACAAAATAAATAAATAAATAAAAATTAAGATGAATGGGCCGAAGCATGCATCAAGGCTACGAGCTATGTAGCCTTCATGCACTCGCAGAAAAAGCATTGTACGACTTCTTTGAACATCTATTAAATTATAAATTTTTGATGCATTGCAAAATTAGAATGAAATTGGGATACAATACTTCAATAATACAAAGGTTTGACAATTTCTCACAAAATCTAAGATAAAGATTGCCAAGCTGAGTTCGGTTCTGAAAACATTTTTTTTTGGTTATTTCACCAAAAGTTGTACCTAGCTTGGCAAAATTTCAGGCATGGTCCAAACAATGATTTCCAGAATGTATTGAGATTCTTTTGAGTGACCCTGTAAATACACTGGCCAATAGATTGCAATCAAAACGACTAAGTACAAATAAATGTTATAACAGTCCTACATGGAAACAAATTACAATTTATTGAACTTAATAAATCTGCTATTTTACGATAAAACAGTGCTCTTATATTTCATAAAAAAGTTGCTTAATTAGCAGCTGTATCATGTTCGGTGATAAACTGCTACTTCCTTGTATAGAGGGGGTTTATTGCATTATATCTTTACTGAGAACATAAACACATTTACTTAAACAGAATGATTAATGATTTATTCAATGATAAAATATACACTCAATTAAAAAATCTAAAATATATATCATCATAAAAAGAAACTAAACTTGGAAATTCATTACACAAGCAGTATATGTAGAGTTTTTAAAAGTTTTATAAAATGCATAACTGGAATGACTGCTTCATACTATAAACAGCATATCTAGGTGATAAAAGAAATCAACATCTTACACTCAGCTGAAAAAGTTAAAGTCACGTTAACGACAAAAGTGAGGTACACCATTACTCATTTTCTGTCGCTTACTAATGCGCTCAAAAAATTCCTTGATATCACTCTCGCAGACAGTTCTCTTGTTGTTAGCAAATTCTTTTAGGTACTCTTTCAACTGTCCTTTCATGCTTGTGTAAGCTCGTATGGCCTCCATCTGTTTCACCCTGTCCAGCTTGCTGAGAGCATTCAATCCCCTGTCATACTGGCTCTCACCAGTTGACTTGCCACGTTCTTCATATGCCCGAATTGTGTCATCAAGGTTCACGAGATATTCACACTGGTACCTGGCATACATTTCCACACACGACAGGCACTTGCACAGCTCCTTCCGCCAATTTTCTGGCCAAAATGCCGGTCCACTGGTAATGCCATCCTGTTTGATGACAAACTTACTCAGAAAACAATCAGGATTATCTTGCTTGTCGTTATTTTCCACTTTCACTTCTGCTTTGCTTTCGGGTAAGGTGGTATTTCCTGCATCGGCGTGATTGGCATTATTTGTTGGGAGACATTCATCAATTGTTTCAGTTTTTACTGGGGCCACTTTCTTGTCATCATCAGGCACAGCAGAGTTCAGAGACCCATTACACTCTTGCTTGACCTCATGACCGACGTCGTTCACATTCACGTAATGGAACTTGTTGAGATACGAGTATAAAAACTTGTGTTCCTCCATGCACTTAGCACAAATCATTTCGGCGTAATCGTCGGGCACTACGCCTCCTATATGTCGCCCGTGATACCAATCCTCGCACATAACGCACTGGATCATTTCATCAGGCGTGTCGTCTTCCAGATCAGGATAGGGTCTAGAACAGCTGCAGTAGAGTCCCTTAAAGTTTTGATTGTACTTGTTGTGTGCATTTACGGGCTCCTTGTCCGGCTTTAGGGAGCATGTCTTTCCTTCAAACTTACTGTTACCACAGTCACACCTGAAGTTCCTTTTCGTGTATAACTCAACGATTTCGTGACCATCATGACACTTATAAGAACAAGCTAGGCACACTCCACTTGACTGTTTGTCAGATGAACATGTAGTACAAGCATAAAGCGCTTGTCTAGGTACGTATCCTTTTTCGTATGAGCAGTAGGTATCATCGCTACCGCCTAGAACTGCATTAGCATCGTCCTCCAGTTCTTGCTCCTCTTCTAAAACATCGCACATGGTTAATTCTGTCTCTTGAGAATTAGAAGATTCAGCCATTTCAATAACTTTATTATTATTGACTTTTGCTTTACTCTCTTGCACTGAACCACAGACCGCCAACTAAATAATCGATTGGATTTGTAGTTGAGAATATCGTTCTGTTATCCTGGGATTAAAATGTCAATTTTCTTTATTGATTTAATTTACTAAAAAAAAAAAAGATTAATCAATTATTATCATTTAGTATTTTCTGTTGATGGATTTAAATAAAAATATGCGGATGTAGAAAAAATAAGATGACGAAAGTTGAAATTTGGAACTCAGGATTTGCACGAACATGCTCGTGCCTTTATCCAGTGAAATTCTAATTTATTTTTAAAGCGGCATTGTTTTTAAATATTATTATTTTTTTAAATTAAGTGAGTTTCATGTAAATTCATTTTTTCAGTTAACAGAATTTAGTTATATGAATGAGTCATTACAGTTGTTTGATATTTTTTTTAGAAATCTGTTGTTACATTTATTTAAAGTTTTAGAGTTATTTTACGACGATTACCTTTTTTTTTTTTTAAAAAAAATCTGTTTAGATCTTGCATGAAATCAAAAAATTATTTTCATTCATTCATGGCATTCATTCTACTTTACTTCATTCCGGATTACTATCATCTTTCCCCAACCCAAAACAATCCTATCTTGTGGACGTGCGGACTAGTTATGGTTTAATATTTAGTGATACTCCTCCAAATAACACAATTAATCAAGAGTTTTAATTAAAAAATATATTTTTAAGTAAATATCGGCCAACAAAAAGTATTTATTTTCTATTTTAATCATGTCTAGACAAATATTAAAAGTTGCCGACCCAAAGAAAGTTGTAAATATCTTTCCTCCTATTTCAGTAATTTTAAATAACAAAAGTTTCACAGTTGTCACTGCTATTACTTTTAAACTTTTACTTAGAAATTTTTTAAATGCGCCATAGTTACGCATACTCTCGACATTTGCATGGGAAATGAAAACACTTTTCTTCTGATCAAAGTATACGTTATTTATGTTATCAAAATTAATTTGGGAAACAGGCGCGTGATAAAGTGTTTTATTAGCAAGAGTATGCTTAACTATATAATGCTAATTATTTTCAGCGGCACTGCTTGGGTAATTGCTATCAACGGCTAAATGAAAAATTTCACGTTTCTAAATACGTGCATAATCCTTGGCACGCCGATCTGCCAAGGATTGTGCATCAAAATATTAGGAGTATTTTAATGGCAATCTTAATGTGAAATGATTATCTATTCTACGCCTGCGTAAATCGTCTAAGAAAAAAAAAATCTCCATTGTTGGCAAATATCCAAGCTCTCTTCCAATACTAATTTAGTTTCAGTATGTGCTTCATAATCCATTGAGTGTTCCTCCAACATTTTTACTTTTCAATGTTTTTGCAGAGTTCCGAATTGTTTGCATTAACTTACGGGTCCCTCGTATCGCAGATTTTGAAAGATTATGAAAATGATGACGATGTGAATAAGCAGCTTGAACGAATGTTAGTTTGTACATTTGTAATTTTACCAGCACCATTGTGTTCTGTATAATTTATTTGATGTGCAATTTTCATTTGTGCATGTTAATTATTTCAGTTAACTTTGTTGAATTTGCAGGGGACATAATATAGGTGTTCGATTGGTTGAAGATTTCCTTGCTAGAACTAATGCAGGTCGCTGCCATGATTTAAGAGATACTGCTGATAAAGTTCAGGTATTATGAGTATATAATGTATGATTGCTCTTTCTTCCGATGATTGAACTGCAAAAAACTACTGATACTTGAAAGAAACACACACACACAAATGAAGGGAGGATATGTTTTGTTTTAGTTTTCTCCTCTTTTGTTACTGTTCCTGTTATTATTTGCAGTACTATAACCATGCAGTAACACACTCAATCACATAATCATTAAAATAAGTTTGGCATGAGGCGTATACAAAACACACAAAAGAGAAGATCATCAAGGAAACAAAGAAAATAAAAAGGAAGGAGTTGAAAGGCTGTATGGTATGTCCAGAGCCTGATCATTCTTAGATGAGGCTCCAGAGCACTAAGTTACTTCGGGCCCTCTTTTCTATCACAAGCATTGTCAGGGTTCGCACTAGACCGCGGGATTGCGCGATTCCCGCAATGCCACATTAAACCCCACTCAAAAAAATAACAGTCGCGGGAAAAGCCCACATGCTGGGTTGTTCAATTTTGATGTAGCAGCAAAATATTTAATGGGATAAAGAATCAAAGATATCATTAAATTGTATTGTTATCAAAATCATTTGTGTATTACATTGTTAATTTTGATATTTATAATCTGTTGAGCTCATTCTAGGCGGGGTCAGTGGGGTGCCACGCCCCAATGCCCTTTAAAAAAAAAATCGTTAGCTCAACGATGATGAAAAACTAGACACACTCTTTTGCGGCAAAGTTTTTTTTAATCTCTAAAAGTTTCTTTGACCCTTTTATTTGTTCAACTCTTTTTGTTTGCTCACACATAATGCACTAATGATACATAATAAATGAAAGGGATGAATTTGCGACTCTTTTATGGTAATAGAACTCCCACGCCTTTTTTCCTTCTCTGGGAAGACGGAAGCGCTCGGGAGGCCCTGTCGGGGTAGTAGAGTAGCCGATCATGATGAGAAGGGGGGATGGAAATCAACTATGTTAAAATTCATTCATCTATAATTTTTTTATTAATGGACCGATTTTTTTGAAATTTTGGGGATCACTTTGAAATGCAAAAATTGATTCAGAGTCTAAATTTTAAAAAGGTATCTTAATTTGTTCAAAAGTTAGAAATTTACTGTCAAAACATAATTTTTTCCACCCTTTCTTACTTTGTGGTTTTCTTTCTAAACTAGACGGGAGGGAAAGATAGAATCGATGTTCTTATCTCCTTTCGGGCTATTTCAATATTGCCAGTTAAATAAGTGACCAGCTGATTGCTAATATCAACAGAATAGTTATTATGGCTGCATGATAATCCTGCAAAAAATTTTAGCTATTGTCCATTTAAAAAAGTAAGAAATAAGTGGAATTTGTAGTGTAATAGACATTGAATAACTGGAATAGGTATTTATACCATTATATAGGATTCTTTTGAACAGAAGTGTTATTAATATTTTCAAGTATTATCTATAATATTTAAACTGTTTGGACTATTCAATTAATTCTTACAGAGACAAGTGAATGATGAAAAATTAAATGAATTATTTTTATAGGTGTGATAACTTAAAAATTGAAAAAAAAAATTTTAATGAAAATTTAAGTTTAGAACAACTTTACTTTATGAAGTGTTTCTTAATTGAGTTAAACTTTTAATGATGATTCTTGACAAAGTGATCCAATAAAGCTCTTATTAAAATATTCTTCTTATGCAAAAGGTTTACTTAATTAAGCATTTTCTTGTCTGTTAGGTAAGTTTGGGGGATTATTTTTGCTATAAAAAGAAGCCTTAAAAATCTTTAAAGAAATATTCTTATTAATTAATTATTTATAATTTATTCTAAATATTTTAAGTAAGTTAATTAACAAAGTTACTTAAAAGTAATTTAACCATTTACATAACTTAGCTTTATCAACTTAATCAATTTTATCTAATTTTTAATAAAGACTAGTAATTAATTTATTAATAAAGATTACTAATGAATTATTATTAATTTATAAATCAATAAAGCATTGTTTTACTGAATTCTTCATAGTTTTTTTCCCGAAGTAGAAGTGCTTATAATCAGGATATGCAATGCTCTTTCAAAATAATGATGCCCTTTTTTAAAACCTTTGCACCCAGCCATTTTTCCTACCTAGAAGGAGCTCTAATCTTAGACATTGTATTTTTGTAATGACATTATTTTTGCTCTAAAATGTGAAAAAAAAATTTTTTTTAATAACAAACAAAATTCTCGTTCTCACTCAGATTTTTAAAAATCCCACTTAATTTTGGAGCCAGAGTGGGAGAATCTCACCCAATTTTTTTCCCTAGTGTAAACCCTGATTGTATTGTAACCCATTTTGAGCACTGTTGCATTTTTGTGACACAGAACATTTTTAATATGTGTCTGATTAAGATTGAATTTTTAAAATTACCTACATATAGATATAATATATCTTTAAAAATCATTTTTACTGACTTTAATATTTGTAACTCATTTGTATTATTAGCTCATATGGACGTTAAGTCAGGGCACTATTACATGGCATGCATGCAAAGTTTGCATGCTAGGAAATTTTCCTGGACTGATAAAAAAAATTTTAATATTCTTTTCCACTTTAAAACATAAATCACAAGGCATTGGTATTTAGAAAAAAAAATTCAATAAACTGTAGGTTTGGTACTAATCATACTGACCACGCAACAAGCATGTCTGTTATTGTCAATTATGTGATATATATTACAAGAGAAATTAATTTTAAAAAACATTTTTTATTTCAGTATGTATGAATTTCTAATTTAGGTAATAGGGACATTTAAGGCCCCCTATTTTTCAGGCTGTCTTGAGTCTTGAGTTGTTTCCACCCTTGCTCGTGTGATTATCCGACTCTGGGTATGTCAAAAAGGAACTAGAAGTACACAACTTTAACTTGCATTTTCATTGCTGTCTGATCTGGGGGGGGGGGGGGGGAATATGTGATTCTCAATCATATATCCCCCCCCCCCCCCTCCACCACCGACACATGGTTGAAATGTCCTTGTATTGATATTACCTTCAAACTTTTGCAGATGCCACTGAATATCGCTGTAGTGTAAAAGAAAACATAGCAACCTTTGCCTTCATATTAGGACAGGATCCAGAACAGGCATGTACTGCCCTGCCTACTTCAAATGAATCAAGTTTAGACCATGAAACTTGACTTATTCATATCAAAAGTAGTTGTAGCTAACTACAGTTGTCAAAAAGTACTTGTATTTGTAGCTAACTACATTTTTTGAAAAGTAGTTGTGGTTCACTAAAAAAAAGGTAGTTTTTCCCACCACTGCACATGCTCAAAATTGTCAAAAATTTGTTCAATTACTCCAGGCATCTGAAAAACTGGAAATGTGATGAAAATGCCTGTACCTGAAAGTGTTAAATACCTCTTAATCCAGTTCTTATTCAGAATAAATTTCGTTGCCTTATCTTTTAATTTGATGTGCAGTAAAATCTCAGTATAATGAATTACAAGGGACTGAAAAATAAATTCGTAAAACTGAAATATGCATTCGGGTGAAATGACTGAACTAATACTAAAGATTTTCATTCATTCATCCTATTTCATTTGCCAATTAAAAATACTCATTAAAGTGAAGTTTGCAAGCAAGATTTTACTGCATTTATCGTTTTCTGTTTGTTAAATTACGAAGATTGATTCTATACTTTTTAAAATTCAAATTAAAAAGTATTTATTATGAATTGTTTTTTTTTATTTCCTGTTTAGACTGCTTTCAAGATGTATCTTGGTATAAGCCCTGTGATCACTAACTGGAGCCCTGCTGCTGATGAATTCTCTTTGCTCATTGATTCAAATCCCCTAACTGAATTTGTTGAGCTGCCCGAAGGCCACAGTTCCTTGAAATATTGCAACATTCTTGCAGGTGTCATTAGAGGAGCTTTAGAAATGGTACTCTCTGGGCTGAAACTTTTCCTGGGGTTACCCTGGAACTTTTGGAAAAAAAAAAAATTTGAATGTTTCTCATATTTTCTTAAAACAGTTTAAAGTTTGGTTAAATTATAACTTTCTGGTGTAAACCTCTAAGACAGCATTAAGAATTAGCATTTTGTGTTAGTATTGTTCTTGTGAAATTTTATGTATTGTTCACAAGTCTTTCTCGCTGTTGGGATTTTTTTCCCCCATCAGTGTAAAACATTTTAAATAATCTGATGTGAACATCTCATGAATTTCTTGTACTTCCATTAAATTATACACATTTTTGACCCAGTTTAAACTTTTTTGATTTGAAAGTAAAATACAATATTTCATTAACATTTAGTTTTGGTGGTTTCTTGCTAAATATAAGAGGCATTGTTAAACTGTGTTAAGTTTTGGAAACTTCTTGGCACCAAATCGGGCAAGATTGAAAATAGCATAATTTTGGACATGGCCCAAATGATGATTTTTCTTAGACTTTAATCGGCTGAAAATCTTTTGGGTGACCCTGCCTCACCATGGCACAATGGCTATGCCTCTGAAAATGGTAGATAGCCGAAGTGTGAAGTTCCCGGGTTAGGGTCCCATCACATGGCTGTCGATCTAATGGTCTGGAGTTTTGGTAGGTTTTCTCCAGATGTAACATGAATATGCATTAGAACCCCTTAGAAAGTCCTCCTAACAAGGCACCCCTTCCCCTTGGCAGATCGCTCTAGTGTAGCGTTGCCATAATCACACACTTTTGGGTGACCCTGTAAATAAAGCTTACCATTGATTATAATCATAGGGGCTGGTGCATGATTAGGTATAACAACAGGCATAAATACAAAGTTTCAACATATTACAGCTAATCATTTTTGTTAAAGTGAAGTACAACACATAATAGCAGATTGAATACAGCATCAATACACTCACCATCTTGCCTTGTTTTTATTTTTACCTATATGTTGGAAGTGTAATTCTCTTTATTTGCAGCACAAAAGATTGTTGTAAAGTGACAATCAGTTTTAGGGGTATTTACAGTAAAAAAAGTGATACCTGTAAATGTGAATTAACCCCAGGAATAGTTAGTTAATGATTAAAATTAATAAATTTGGTTGTGGTGTACTTTTACTTATTTGTAATCATATTCATCTTTAATGGCTATTTCTGGTACAATTCCACTTAATTTAACTGTAAATGAATTCCTCCCCCTTTCACACATGCACACACAGTTCTTTCCTACAGCATGTTAAAAATCCAAATATAAAAATTTTAAATGTGATAAAAATGTTATAAATATTTATTGTTACTTGTCCTCTTAACCATACCATTGGCAGAGTTGCCAACTCTCCTGATTTAGGTAGGAGACTCCTGATTTTTCATTGATCTCCCGCCAACCTGATTTAGGATACATTTTTCCTGACTTTCGATAATTTGTTCATTTTCTCCTGATTTTTATCATCCTTCACATGAAAAATGCGATTTTTTGAATTTGAAATCTTTTTAAGGTCTGCCGTGGCAAGAAACCCTTCTCAGCATTTTCCCCTTGCCTGCATTCAAACTTATTCCGGGAACCATGCATATGTGACATAAAAAAATTCGGCTTCGCTGACAAATGTATAATGGGGAAAGAAGTGCAGCTTGATGTTCTAAAGCATTCCTATTTCTAACTTTTCCTATGACTTAAAAATGATTATTTTTCAGTTTAAAATTTTGTTTAATCCTCCAATCCAATGCCTTAAGAGTAAAAATTGACCCCAATTTTAACTTTCTAACTTAATATTTTTTATGTTACCAATTTTTTTACAAGCTACTGACTACCTAATAGAAGACATAACCTACAATTAATTTTTTGCTCTCCAAAAATATCTATCTCAGACAAACAAATTTCATGAAAAAAATGTTTTTTTTTTATCTCTCTCCAAAATGTAGTTTCAGCTGATACATCCTTGATCTTTTAAAATGTAGTTTTTTAATCGAAAACAAGTCTCCTGATTTTTAGAATAAACTCTCCTGATTTTTGCCTTTGCCAGGTTGGCAACTCTGCATAGGCAGTTTTACCATATCTAGCTATACTATATCCATAGCTGTGTATATTTACCTATAGTATACCCATAGTTTTACCATAAACTCAACAAATTTTTAAGTGTGCTCAAGAAGAGAAAAGCCAGTGGGGAAAATTGCTTTCTCTTCCTTGGATTTGCCATTGTTCTAATAATACAAATTGACAACAGGCTGATAAATTATTTACTTTAAACAGGGTAAACTAATAACTGAAAAATATTATACAAGACATGACTCAGGCCTCTAAAAACATAAAAAAAGGCCTCTCTCCCTCCCTGAAAGTTATCAATTTTATCTTAATTAATAATTTTCCCTGTTTCATAATCTTTTCTGATTTTATATGAATAGATTTGTTTTTGTAGCAGTGACTGTGTTTCTGTTGCAGGTACAAATGGAAGTGAGCACTTGGTTTGTTCAAGACCAGCTAAAGGGGGATAATTCCACAGAACTGAAAGTGAAGTTTATCAGACGCTTAGAGGAAGCCGTGCCTGTCGGTGAAGACTGATGTTCTCTAGTAGTAGACTGTCCAGACTTTATTCCACTATCCTGTCTCACAAATAGTTCATTGATATCAAATCATTAAATATATTCCTGGAAGAATATGTACATAAATATGCATTTTGTTGTTTATATCTTCTTTGATTGTAATAAATTTACACAATAAAGAATGTTTATAGAAGACTTTCTTTTTGTTTAGTTCTAAAATTATTTCTACCTGTAGGGATATTGGCATTTACATATCGAAGTGGCATGGGAATGAGGGAAGGATTAATTGCCATCACATCATTTTGATGTCATGAGATTAGAATCGCATTATAAACTCAATACAATATTTTTACGAACTTTCAGTTTGTTCTGCCTTCCAGACGTAAAAATTAGTCTAAAATTCGTATTCTACTCATTAAATAATTAAATTTTGCATTTGGTTGCATAAAAATCAGTTAACTAGAATGCGAGAGAGTTTTGCGTGTTTGCATTGGTTATTAGTAATTACACTGTAGCCTAGTATTACTCATTTACATTTCTATGATGTAATAAAAACTCTCAGTTTATTGGGATTCTTCAGAAAATGGCTCTTTCTGGAAATTTTGTATACTCTTAGCGATATCTATATAAAGAAGGCAGAACAGACCGGCGAGTTTAGTTTGCTGTTGACTGCCGTGAGAAGCAGACGTGTCGGTTCTGCTAGAGCATAAGGTTCTGTATTGCCGCGTATAGAAAAATATATTTTGAGTGCTTGTGAATTCTTCATTGCTGAGTCCTGAGGAACAGTTGATTTCCCTCGTGAGTTTCCACTGAATCTTTGCCTGTGGAAGTGCATTTTGTGCGTGAAATATAGCATCTGTGAAAGCTATAGTGAGCAGACTGTTACAAGCAAGTAACTGACCTTATTGCCTGTAAATTTTGTACAGCTAATTGTTCGACGAACTTCTACAAGCAATAAAATTTGTGTTCTATTCTGATAGCAGGATTATTTACTAGAACTTCGACATACACCGGACTTTAAAATGTCGAACCCGAGAATTAGCAGTTTTCTGCAACAATATAAAACTCATGATATCAATGGACGTGTATTTTCTTCATTCTGATTGGCTGAGAATACTCTCCGCCAAAGTGATAGGCACTGAATGAAATGGATGTGAATTTTTCAGCTTGTTAGAACAGTTGGAGGGTAGTCAGAATTTGCTTTTAAAATCAGGAAGGTACGAATACCAACGGACCATTATGATTCAATCGAAGTCATTTTTGTCCACATTATATTATGTTACCTAAGAGCAGGGTAGCCCCATCCCTATGGCACCATTGCGCCATCCCCTGTGCGCGACAACAATTAAAAATATTTAAGTTCTCAGTGAAATGCTGTGTAAAATATTTCTCATTTTTAGCGGAACACACAAAAATAGAAATGATGTCCAACACAGATAAAAGTAAAATTCGACCGATCTTTGTTGATGTACAGATCCCGAACGAAGCGCTGGACAATGAAATGTAATACCAGCAATCACAGTGGCTTTGAGATTTATATTTTGCTATAGAGAATTTCAGTAGATGATTTGTATGCCTTTTTTTAGTAATTATTTTACACAAGAATATTAATAACTATTCTATGTTAAATAGTGTTTTTGGAACTAGCTTTATAAACACAAAATGTACAAAGCCTACTCATAGACTCGCAATTCCGGATCACCCCTCCAAATCAAAATGATTACCGTCATTAATCCAAACAGATTCAAGCTATTGTCAAAAACATATTAAAATTCATACCGTTGGTGCGATCGGCTTGAAAATTTTCATGATTATATTTAAAAAAAAAAAAAAAAAAAAAAAACCTATCTGCGCTGCTCTTAAAATCTGAAAATCCACCGTTTCTGATTTTTAAGCGATTTCTCGACATTGACATCATATTCAAATCACGGTTATCAGACTTTCAAAGGAAAATTACGATTGCAGTTCGCTTTAAATATTTTTTTCCAGATTACCCAGTTTATCTGTTTTGCACAAATAATTTTTATGCATGAAGCATTAATATAATGGAGGAGAGGATGCTCCCAACAAACGAAATTTTTCGAATTCGAAAAGTTTCCGCAGAGTAATGCAATTCCGACTTCGGTAGATAATAAGATTGGATACGAAGTTATTTTAAGTGGGCAAAGAATAAATATACTGAGTGTAGACATATTTTTGTCAAATGTTTTTTTCTAGCAGCCATTGTAATTGCCCACACAACGGGCTTTATCCTCTTAAATGTTTGTTATAATTAAACTTCAATTGAACGGATTGTAACCAAATTTGGCATTTAGACCATGCAACATGAGATGCGCTAAGCAATTTCGATAAAAAAAAATTTTGTTCAAGAAATGTCCATTAGATGGCCCAAAAAACCACAACAAATTTAACAATGGTAATGGCTAATTCTAAGTATACAATTTCAATATTTATGCAATAGTTTTTCAGCATTTATTGACTACTTTGGGTCACTTTTTGAGCTGCCTTCACCATGCACAACGCTATCTAGTGGACACTGGTAGAACTAATTTTTTAAAAAAAGTCTCCTCCAGCGCATCTTGTGTCAGTGGCGTAGCGAGGTTTATTGGCACCCGGGGCGGAGCTTAGTTTGCCGCCTCCAACATTCTAAAATTTCGGCGTTAGAAGAATGTGGTGCTAATTTTACTTGGAAACATGACATGACTGTGCTGAATGGGGAAAAAGGTATTATAACGTTTTTGTTTTTAAGTATTATCCTCAGTGGTATATAGTACCATCTCGACTATACAGTGAATGTAAGAAGATTAAAACATCTGCGGTTTATGAATAAGAATGATTTATTGGAGCATTTCATCCGGATGTCATTTTGTTAAGGCTAAAGCATACCAGGGCTATCTGTTAAAAGGGAGGACTACCTTAAGCAGAGGACTTCTTAAGGCATTCTCTCGCGTATTCACATCTAGAGAAAGCCACCCAAAATTCTGACCGTTAAATCGACAGCCGCGCGATAGGTCAGGACCCTAAGCCTTTATACTTTAATCATCTACCAATAATGCACAAAAATGTTGAAGCGTATTCGAACTTGCTTTGAAAATGTTCTAATTAAAACACAAAAGATCAAGAAGACTCTTTTTTCAGAATATCTGCATATAAGTGGCTTCACTTAAGTTTAATTTTACTAAAAATAAGATCAATTTTCACACTTTGCACTGTAAAAAGGAGTTTAATGTTAAGTTGCTGCGTAATAATAATAATAATATTATTATTATTAATATAACAATAATAGCTTTCTCAGACGGACCAGCGATCAGTTTTGTGGATTTCAAGCATATTTTGAAAAATACATCTTAATCTTTAACAAGACTGTACTAGTGCACTGTCTTAACAATGACCATTGATATCAATAATTGACAGATATTAATTTTTTTAAATGATGGAATTTTGGTATCTGTTTAATTTAATCCTGTTAAACAAAATTTCTTAAATATATGCAATTTCTGATTAAATAAATTTTCATATATTTTGTATTTGTTAAAATGTGGCCCTAATTTGTTTAAAAAAACCACTTTTTATGGGGCAGGTTTGAACAGAAACATTTAAATTTTGAAAAACATTTAATTTCTTCTTAAAAAACTTTAATTTTTAGCTTATATGATTAGGAGATAAAACTACTTTTCTCATATAGTATTTAAAATACAACATGATTAGAATGATCAAAAGATCATTCGCCAAACATGTACGTATAATTATACAGTGTTCAATTAAACACAGTGCAGTTAAAAAACTGTTTATAGGAATTTCCCATGATTAAAACTACATTTGATCGGCCGTAATTATTGTAGTTCAAATTAGATCACTTCTTCCTGATTGAAAGTAAATTTTGCTGATTAAGTAAAACAAAAATGCAAATGTTAAAATAGTTTAAGACAAAATACAACAGAATTTTACAGTGTAAGATAGTTCATGCAAATAATACATGTTCTGTTGTAGATAAGGCGTTCATACTCTTTCCTTTCATTCTTTAGGATTTAGGATCTTTAGGATTTTCATTCTTTCTTTAGGCGAATTTCTTTTTGGTTGTTACATAAACTATCACTTCTTCCTGAAAACAATCAATTAAAGAAATAATTAAACTCCTAACTAATAATTAAACTACATAACTTAATTCCTTAAATTCAAAATAATTACATAAAATACGAGTAATTACAAAAAAATGGGCCCCAATTTTTTCCTTTTGTTGTTGTTCTAAGAATGTCAAATGACTGAAGAAAAAGTCTGCTGTAAAACCCCTTGCATCCCACAGAAAAACAGTAGGAACCTTAACTACTTTTTAGTTTGTTTGTGTGATCCACAAAGGGGAGGACCTTTCAACAATTATTCCTTTTATGTTAAGAAGAAATTTTTAACTTTCAACTCTTAAAAAGTTAATATATATTTCACTGTATTTTACACAAAATAAATAATAATATAAAACAATGTAAAAATAATGATAAAGCCATTTTTTTATCGATCCTGCAGTTTTTTCATACTAATTATAAAAAATAATATACCTTTTTTAATTCATAAGTAGTGAAAGACATAAATTTTGCTTTTATGAGATAGAGGATGATATTCCGTAAGTCGCACAATAGCTGCAATAAAATTGCTGTTTAATTATTTTGAAGACAAACTTGTTAAGTTTCAAAATATAATCAAAGCTTGCAAGGCTTCCAGTTTTCAATAAAGACATTAAAAAATTAACAACGTTTTTGTAAATAATAGTATATTTTTTCTTTAGCTCTTTAATTAATATATCTTTAATAAGTTTTTCGTGCGTATTTATACTTTCTATACTATTCTCAAATAAAATGAGTTACAAAATAATATAACACGCAAAAATATGTAAAATAAAAAAAATATTATATATATATTTTCAATATCTCTTACCTTTTAAAGTTTATTTTCTATTACGCTGTTTAAATGTTGCAAAGCATGTAGATTTAGCTTTAAAAATTGGAAAGCAAGAAGGAAGCTATCGAAGTCTAGCATTAACCAAGTTTATCTCTCAAAAGTTTTTGCGTGAGAAACATGCATCTATCATTTATGCTAGTTTGTGCTATAGAGGTCCGTTTTTAAGCCAACAAAAATTTTCCCAGAGTTTTTTTCAGTAATCTGGTGAAAGTAATCTTGGGTGGTTTCTAGTGGTCACAAAACACGATAAGTTGCCTTCGGTATCGTCCAAGACCACTCTGATTGCGATCTCATCTTCTCTTTTGTTCACGAAAACATTTTGGTTTGGACAGTTTTCTACAGTCGTGGTGCCCAATAGGCGCTAGATCCACCCTTGCGCTATGAGAAGAGGGAAATGCCTTTTTTTTGGGGGGGGGCTGGGGGTAGAAAGGACATAAAAAAAAGAGTCCCATTTTTCCACTTTGGAAAAGGTCTAGTAACTTATTTCACCCCCACGATGCCCATTGCACTTCTACGGATGTACTTCAAAAAATTTTCATCAAAATTATTGTTCTTAATCCATTTTGAAAAATTGAAATGCCAACAGCTAGGAAGAGGGCACCCTTGCCAAGGCATGGGCGCCCATATTAGTACTTTTAAGGGAGATCTTGTATTTCTAAGGGGCTGCTGAAATCGGACTTCCGAACATTTTAATACTAAAATAATAGAAAAAAGTCAGTATGCTACAAAACTGTTTACTGTACTGAAGACTGAAGGTAACAGGTAACCCGAACCACCCTTTAGGTCAAACCTCCATTTCCGCACAATATACGAGTGCCCATGGTTTAGTGCATAGGCGCACCCACGGAGGGGGCTATGGGGGCTAAAGCCCCCCCCCCCCAAACCCGGAGAGTTAGAGGCAAAAAGCTTTAAAAATTGAAAGTTGTTACTAATGAATTAAAATATTTTATTTAAAAAGTTGTCTTCAAATTATTTCTAATTTTTTGTGAGGGGAGCTATTAATTAAAAGTGGGGGATGCTGTTTTTTTAAATAAATGCTTATAGTTAATGTATGAAATAAAGTTAAGCATGGACATAACATCACTGAAAAGTTGAAGAATTATTTATGACTCTAACGAATTATGTTGATAGTGGGCTTGTGTTGTATGGGCAAGTGCTAATGTTTTAACGTTATAAAAGGGTTATAACTATAATCAGGGTCACTATAACCAATTTGTAACCGCCCTTCCCCCTAACCAAAAACCTCGGTGTGCCTAGCGTTGCCAGACGTCCGGATAAAGCTGGACATAGTTAGGCTTTTTGATTGCGTGTCCGGCCAAACTTAACGGTGTCCGGCTTTTGTTAGGCTTTTTATTAGTGACTTTGGCTGATTAGTAATAAAGTACTTGAACTGATTTGGCATTCGATGTTATTTATATTTCATTAGAATTTAACAAGATTCATGGTAATAATCAAAAAAGCTTGATTTTACATACAATTTTTTTTTTTTTTTTTTTTTTTGTTGGACCTATTAATACTGAGACAAAATTGCAGTCGTCCCTATCTCTTAGTTTCAGACAGGGGCGGCCGGACGTGGGGCGCAATTTCAGGCTAAAAGCTTGAAAAAAGTAAAAATGGGGGAGCCTTTTTAACGTTCGCGGGGGGGTGCCACATACCCTAGGGCCGCTCCTGGTTTCAGATTGCTGGCGTGGGCATATCCCCAGCCGTCCTCGTGGTAAAGCCACATTTGCGCCCCTATATGGACGTTTATAGTTCAGTGTATAATGTTTTCAGTAAAATGAGTGAAACTCTTTTAGATCTTATGTGAGAGGGGAAAGGAAAAAATAGGGGCGGCTTTCCTTGCTTTCAGATTTGCCGCCCTGGGCGCCCCTCCCGCTTCCCTTTGATACGCAACTGTCTCGTGTCCAGTCCATATGCCAAATTAGTCTTACACATGGCACATGGTAAATTTTTTACTTACCATGGTAAATTATTACCCATTTCAGCAGCAGAGTGATAGATAGGGGTATAATTACAAATTTACCTTGAAAAAGCAAATGGCTCCTCTGTTTGACCAGAAATTTTAGAATGTTTTCTTAGGTATAAAAAAGGTTGAGGACTCTATCCTAAGAGTCTGAGCAAAACCAAGTTATACATCATTATTATTTTTAAAGCCAAAGCTGAATAAATGCTTATTTCGGTTATTTTTTTCTGTTTGTTCGCCCTCTCTCAGTGGCGCGTCAGCCCAGGGTGGGCCTTGGCCTTCCGCAGAATCGAAACCCACGTTGCCCTCTTCTTGGACAGACTTCTCCAGTTTTTAACATTGAGAACTTACAGATCTTTTTCCGGGCACTCGATCCACCAAATCCTCGGTCTTTCCCTTTTTCGCTCTCCAAAGGGTCTAGAGTCGAATATTATTTTGGTGGCTTGGTCGTCTTCCATTCTGATCAAGTGTCCAGCCCATTTCAGTCTTTGGACTGAAATAAATTTTTTTATGTCTGGCTCTTTGTATAAGTGTATAGAGTTCCGAGTTGATTGTTCACTAAATGACGGAAATAAACATCGATTGCAATGAAATCCAGATGTGTTATTGCAACAACAGTAGGTAGCACATGGTAAATTTTTTCTTGAGAGTATCTGAAAGAACGACCTGGTATCAGGACTTCATTTCTAGCAAAAAAAGTGCCGGAGCCCTAATAGCCGGAGCTGCTTCTACAGCTCATGTTCATTACCCAGCGGCATACTGTAAAACCCGGAAGTCCCTGCAATGCGGGAGGCGGTAGTACAGTAGACTCCCGAACAAGGATTCGAACACGACGAAAAAATTGAGACCGTGTTCCTATAACACGTTAAAGGAGACTCGTAAAGCATGGTAAAATGTGACAGGTATTCTGATTTTATGACGCTTTAGCTCCTGTAATTAATATAACTTTTGAATGGCAACACTCATCATCATTGTGTTTTTAAGGCGTGTAAATAAATTTAGCAGGAATTATACTGAGCAGTTCACACTCTCAGGTGTAATATAGCTCAGGCCCCATATAACACGAATTCCTATAGCACGGAACGGATCTGCCGTGTTATGGGATGGGTGTGTGTATGTGGGGGGGGGGGTTACTGTACATTCTATTAACATAATGATAATTTAAAGTTTTGTCCGTGTAATATATAATAATAAATTATGTCCGTGTAATAAATTACTGGACACATAATTTCATTACATCACAGAACAGTGAAATGAAATGAAATAATCTGATATTAGCATGAAGAAAAATCTAAACAATACACAGTAGAACACGCATTTTCGCCAATCCCAACCGCCCGGGCGAATACCACGTCTGCGCATGTTCAGCAAGATCGAGAGACCGGAAATTTACTCTAAGATTGTTTTGAATGCTCTACTTTTGTGTTCATTTTTCTGTTTTAAAATTCAGCTTTTAAAATGCCCTTAAAATAAAAAGTTTTCCTAAAGTAACGATTGACAATAAGAAAACAATAAAAATACATGGTCTTTGAAATAAACATTTTCAATAATGAATATAAACAAATATACTGGTATTTTTCTACTTACATGTACTACAATTTTTTTAAAAATTCGGTTGATTTAAATAAATTTGTAAGTATCAGGTATTTTTTGAATGTTTTAAAACTAAAAGTAACTGCTCTGTAATAATAGGATGCAATAAATAAGTTACATACATTGCTTTGTTTTTCTTAAAAAAAAAATAAGCTGATAAATATATATTTACTAGCTGAAGTACCCGTTCTTCGCACGGGAATGAATGGACTTTTTGATATTAATATTTGTTGTGATTACTATTTATTGTAATAAAGAGATATAGCAAAATGGATATCGCGTTATATTGTGTTCAATAATCATGCATACTGAATTTCAAGGCAATCGTTTTTACGGTGCAGAAGGCGATGCGGCGTAGCACAATCTAGTGGCGAGTTTTAGCAAAACGGATACGGCAAAAATATTCTTCGCATTCAGATATCGATGTATACGAATTTTCATGACGATCGGCTGAATAGTCTTGAAGTTCATGTGTTGACGCGACATCTAGTGTCAAGTTATAGGAAAATGGATCGTGCCAAACTCTTCCCCGTGTTCAAATATCTATGTATACCTATTTTCATAGCGATCATTCGCACAGTCAAGAAATGATACACTGCAGGGCCATCTAGTGGTTAATTAAAGTAATGATTTGCTACAGCGCCGTCATGTGGCGAGTTATAGCAAAATGGATAACGCCAAAATAGTCTCATTGTTCAAATAGCTATGTATACTGATTTTCATATAGCCACCGTTTGAATGGTCAAAAATTTGGCCTGCTGCAGCGTCATCTAGTGGCGAGTTAAAATAATAATGCATTGCAGTGCCATCTAGTGGTGAGTAACATCAAAAGTAACGCAGTTAGAATATATTCTTCGTTCTCAAATGTGTAAGTATAAAAAATTTTATGCCGATCAGTCGAACGGTATAGAAGTTGATGCGTTGCAGCGCTATTTAGCGGTAAGTTACAGCAAATGGATAGTGAAAAATATTCTCCGTGTTCTAATATTCGCGTGTACCAAATTTCATCGAAATTGGTTGGACGATATTCGCATAGCAAACGGCTAAACGGAATAGAATTCGACGTTCTGCTGCGCCACCTAGTGAAAAGTTAGAGGAAAACGGATAGCATAAAAACCTTCTCCATGATAAAAGACTTAGGTGAACCAAATTTCATGGTGATCGGTGAAACGGTGCTGGAGTTTTTCAACCTCCTACACACATACCAACATTCATTTTTATCTATAACCAGTCTTATTATACGTATATACCAGTCTCAAGTAAAATCCAGTTTCAAATCTAAGCCTCGCCAAAGTGCCAGCATACGCCATTTTGCAAGAGTTTTTTTCAGGGAATCATACGAAGCATTGACTTAGCAGCAATCAAATTGAGAAATGGTTCGACCGCCAGGCATTTATTTGAAAAGTGGAATCCCTTAATACAGCCGCATTTTTTAAATTATCAACTATAACATGTTTTATTCATCGTTACCTCGATGTACTAAATGCGAAGATTTCAATTTTCTGAAATTTGGCGGACTTCCCCCAAGTTAAATCAATGTACTCAATTGGCGAGAATTCTGAAGCTACATCGCTTGAAATGCCCTAATAACTGCATTATTTCTGCACGGATAGTTAAAATTTAATGCTGTATTCTAAGAAAACCTATACACTTGTTTTCAAAAATGCTATTCCCTTAAGCTCTCTGTAAATTGCGCCAAAAAGCCTAAAACTGTGCAAACCGGTAGAACTCACTCTCTAAAAATCGGCCTATCAGCCATTTTTTTTTTCGCCAAACTAAAAAAAATTACATATTAGTCTCGGATATCTTCGATCCTCATTGTTTTGCGTATAAAACATTTCATTCCTGCTCTCATTTCTTATGCGCACACGATATTATAATTAAAAAAATAACCTAAGAAAATAAACTAAAAAAATCATTATTATTCTTTTATTTTTACTTTAAGAATTTAAAACATTTTATTCGGCAAAATCGCCACACATGGCAACCAAGATGTTTATTTCACACACTTTTTTCACTACAGGAGTTAATATTACGTATAGCTTTCTGCGTGGAGAACATAAAAAATCTCTTAAATTCCGGGAACGGAAATTAAGAGAACCATTCAGGAGGAAAACGTTTTTAAGTGGAGTTTCAAAGTTTTAAAGTGGACTATCATTTATTCTATATTATTTTACATATCTGTGTAAAATTTCAGGCTGACAGGTCCATTTTTGTGGAATTGTATACTACCCAAATCAACAAATTGACAAACAGAATTTCATTTTTATTTATAAGATAACCTACGCTTGTTTTTAAAAATACCCTCTCATTAAATTGCGCCAAGCGCTAGAATCATAGAAAATTTGACACACTTTCAGATTTTTAAATACGCACTAAAGTGCTATATATAAAAAGAGTTATAATCCATGGGTCTTCCCTATTTTCGTTCCTTCTTTCATTAAGTTGGAAAGTGTATCATTATTCATGAGTGTGATTAAACAAAATTAAAATTGATATTTCTAACATACTTTTTTCTGGATGTAATACATTAGATGCAGAAAAGCTGCTCAGAAAAATGCACAATTCCAACTGAATGAAAATTTCAAAAACTTATACGCAGGTGTATTCATAACCCAAATAGCAGACGATTAAATTACGATAAATAGCGCCAAGCGTTAGAATCCTCCTCAAAATCGCGAGAATGCTGAAGATAGATCGCTTGAAATCCCTTAATTACTGCATTATTTTCGCACGGATCATTAAAATTTAACGCTGTATTCTAATAAAACCTTTGCACTTGTTTTCAAAAATCCGTTTCCTTAAGCTCTCAGTAAATTGCGCCAAGCCGGAAACTGTGCAAACCGCTAGAACTCACTTTCTCGGCATTTGAGCCATTTTATCATTTTTTCGCCAAACTAAAAAATTTTAACATATTAGCCTCGGAAATCTTCAATTCTTATTGTTTTGAGTATAAAACATTTCATTCCTGCTCCGATTTCCCATGCACACGATATTATAATTAAAAAAATATAACCTTACGAATATAAACTAACAAAAAAAAAATCATTATTATTCTTTTATTTTTACTTTGAGAATTTAAAACATCTTATTCGGCAAAATCGCCACACATGGCAACCACGATCCTTATTTCACACTTTTTTCACTACAGGGGTTACAATTACGGAAAACTTTTTGCGTGGAGAACATAAAAAATCTCTTAAATTCCGGGAACGGGTGGACTTTCAAAGTTTTAAAGTGGACTATGATTTATTCTATATTATTTTACATATCTGTGCAAAATTTCAGGCTGATAGGTCCATTTTTGTGGATTTGTATACAACTCAAATCCACAAACAAACAAACAAACAGAATTTCATTTTTATTTATAAGATATATATAATAGGTAAGTATTAAATATATACATCCATTAGTTTTGTACTTTATTGCTTTTAAATATCTATCTGATCTATTCTTCTACACATGTCTCAAAAAAGTAATGAGATGTTTCATAATATTATGTTAATTTTGTATATATAATGATAAATGTAATTAGGCATTATTTATTCTGGATTATACACGCAGGAGTTTTATAATAAAATTAATTGACATTGGTTAAATTTAACTAAATAAATGTTTTCATTTTTAATATATGAATTTGTAGACTAGCGGGTAAGATATGAGAAAATAATCTTAAGGGTATACGTCTAATGTCTAAGAAACAAAATCTGTCTCACATGGTACACAGATTAAAATAAAGTAATTGCACCAAGGATTCAAAAAAAAAAAAAAAAATTCAGGAAGTCTTTACAAGCTGCACTACACATTGATATAAATTTGAAAATGGTGCCTTTTATGAAACTTTCAGAAAAAAAATCTTAAACATGAAAGCGCACAGCAAAATTAACAATATATAAAGACAACATTACAAGTGCTTTTGTATGTTCATAAGACACTATGGTAATAATTATATAATGTTAATTTTGAAATTTTCTTTTAATGTTACTGCTACTGAAAAACAATAGACACACAATAATAAGGGATTTTTTTTTTCTTTTGAGTTCAATATAAGAATCTTGTTTTAATACTAAAGAATACTTCAGTATTATAATACTATTACAATTTACTATTGTAATAGTATAATACTAGCACAGTCAACACTCCTTATATTGACCATACATTACAAATACCAGTGATAAAACCCGGACTGTAATTACGATAAAATACTTTTATAAAACACGCAGATAAAGTGCAGTATGAGCATTTTAAGTGGCACAAAGAGTCCACCCTTTTTCAGCTGCAGCGCAAGCGAAAACCAACAGCAAATCAGAGCCTCTCTTTATCCATTGGCACTTTTGAAGCTAAAGAATAGTGAACCCTTTTTACCATCTGAAAAGTTTATTATGCTTTTTTTCTTTATCTGTGTGTTTAATGCAAAGTATTTTATCGGTGGTCAGTCCAAGAATTTTTCCTAGGCTCCCATTTTTGTGAATTTCAATACTAATTTTGCGAAATTCAACACTGATTTTTGTGAATTTTCATACCAATTTTTAATAAAAGTCCCTTTTTTGTTAAAATAATTGATAAAGCAGATTAAATTGTAAGGTAAAACGCCATTGTTAAAACAGATTAAATTGTAAGGAAAAACAGACCCAGTTTTCGTTTGCATCGACCCCTGTTTATTGTAATTATATCGTAACACCAGTTTTGTTAATAATCCCTGAGTGTGTATACCAATATGCTGTATTTTTTTTTTCTTCTTGCATAAAAACTGTCCAGTGTCATCTTATCCCAATTCAACAGACACTCTTTTCGTAATTTTTCCAAAAAGAACATGTTCCCAAGCATTAACTTGAAATGACTTTAGTGCAGTTGCGGGTACACCCTTCTCTTGACTACAAGTAAACCTAAAAATTTCTCGTGTTGCTAAAGAGTTTAACCTGTTCACTCTCATCATTGAAAAGGCACAATGAAGAATACTTCTTTACCGATATAGCTTCCAAACATGCGTCAAATACAGAAGGTGAGTCTGTAGCATTTTTTCAATGATGGCCATGAAAAGGTTAAACATGGGTTCAAAATTACAAATGAATGGGGGGGGGGGTAAAGGAATGACCCGTCTCTGGTAAAAATCCTTCATCTTCTTCCTGAAATTTTGTCATGCGAAGCTCAGATGTAGTCTTCAGTGTTACGGTAAAACTTTTGATAGAGGAAAAAATTAACTAACCACAGACTGAAATATATGTTTAATTTCATAAAATTTTATTTGTAATACCAATGATAAAAGTAATTTGACTATTGAGTTAGAATCTTAGATATAAAATTTACCTATTTTTATGCCACCCACTCCAAATAACAAAACATTTCTTGCTTCATACTTGCTTCGTCTATATGCAAATAATTTAATTGCAACAATGAATTTTTAAAAAAATATCTGTAAGTTTCATAAGCGTAAAGTTTTCAAAATTATTGGGGGGGCCGGGCCCCACAACCACATATTTTCACGTCAGTGGAGTAGCCAAGGGGGGGTTATACACCCCCATGAAGAATTTTTTGCCATACAAAATGTATATTCCTCACTCCCTTATCATACACCCGTACCATATACATATATGTGAGTTTCAGAAGTCGTACCCCCCCCCGCCATGAAAAATTTCTGGCTACGCCACTGATTCACGTACATATAACTTACCCTTAACTGCCAACTAGTACGGAATAGAATTAACCACTTTTTCTACATGATTTTTCGGCTTAAAATATAGCAAAATTTTTGTGCTGCGCGCTCGAGCTGGTTACTATTTTGAAAAAAAATAATTAAAAAATATACTGTTTACAAAAAGTGGTTAATTATATTCTGTAGTAGTTGGCAGCTATGACTTACTATATATAAGTGTAAATTATTGGAGGCGCTCGAGCTCTATGGGTCCATAGAATTCTACACCTATGTAAGGTGAGTATCCACGTTAGTATCTTTCTACCATGTTATAAGTTAAAAATAGAAGCAAAGTAAAAAATCCAATAGGGAAAAAAACAAACATTTTCGATGAGATAGTGCATTTTAGACACATCTGAACGTTTCTTCATTACATACTTTACACTGCGTAATCTGATTTTAATTAACCAGAGCCTGGCGAGGGCAGCTTATTAGTAACATTGTGTGTTACGTTGCGTCACAATGAATACTAAATAATGATTGAAATCAAAAGAAGAAAATTTTTAAAACTACAAGTAAAGGTTTTTTTTAAACGTTTGTAAATGGCGTGAAATACTTTTTTTAAATGTTAGTATAAATTAGTTTTCTGTATTTAGTGGTAAATTATTGGGTGGGCTCAGCCCCTATTCACAATTTATTGAAGGGGCTCGATCCCCACGGGCCCATATAACTCTACGCCTATGGTAAGTTTACACCAAATTTGAAATAGAAAAACTGTGGATTATGCAATATTAACTTAAAATGCAAAATGCACAAATAAAAATCAAGATTAAATAATTAGAAATTGAGCATTTCACAAAGTTATCAAGTTATTAAAATTCATTTGATTTAAATAATTTCTTAAAACTAAGAAGCAAAAACTTTAAATCTGTTTAATAATACTAATGTGAAGGGTTTTTTTTAATAAAAAATACCTTTAATAAAAAATTCAGAAATTTACATTAAAAAGCCTTAATTTACGTTTCCTATGTAAATTAAATTTATAATTTAACATTTTTATGCTTTTATTTTTCATCAGCTAAAGCAAAATTGAAGATCTGGTAATAAAATTTACATTTCAATATGTGTCATCTTCAGACACTTTTATTTGATTATTATAAAATAAACTAATTTTCATTAACTAAATTTATGTTACATTAAAATGAGCGTTGTAAAATATTCATTGAAGATAATAGATTATCACTATAATAAACTAACTACATTTTCACCGAACAGATGGCGCCAGCACCGTCCTTAAAGCTCTGTGCGGTTTCCGGTCTCTCGATCTCGCTGAGCATGCGCAGACGCGGTATTCGCCCGGGCGGTTGGGATCGGCGAAAATGCGTAGAACACCCAAAAAGCTGTAGGTCTCAAGACTCTCAGACAGGTTCGAGGCGAAACGGTCTGCCCGCTAAATCGGTTGGTCTGCCCGCTGAAATCGGTTTGTGTTTCAAAAGGGGAAACATTTCGAGTTGATGGGGCGCACTATTCAGGAACTCCGCTGGGTTTTACCTAATATGTAAAAATCCATTTTAATAAAAGAAGTACAGGAGCTGAGTTCAGGTGAGCTATGCATATTAAGCCTTGCCTGGTATTCTTCTTTTACTTGATACTGATTTGATACTAAATGCATTTAAAGAAAGTTTATAAATAATTCTACTTTGAACTGAAGTGCAGAAAAATCGCGCTGATTTCTTAATTATTTTTACTTTCCTGACTATTTCGCAGGATTGTTTTTATTTTGTAATAAAATTACAAGTTTGTAAACTGTACTACAAGTTACAAGTTCACTAGGCGATGTTAGGAAGAATTTACAAACGGAACTACAGTTTAAATTTTGCCGCAGACGATGTTTTCCCTATAGAATGTTTAGTTTTTATGTTTTGGAAGCAAATGTAAAACTGATGTGTGGATCTCGGACAAACGGATACTGCAATGTTCAAGTGTGATTTAAAAGAGAAAAGGAAAGGGAAAAAAAAAAAAACCCCGCAAAAGTTTCAATATGATAGCAGCAAACACCGTGAATCAATTTTAGCAGTGAAAAAAATTTTACACTTTCTCAATAAAAAATCATTGGCAGTTGCCCTATATTTTTATGTACATTTTCCAAGTTCTCTTTACTATGCTCTATAGCAGCCTTCCATACTTTTTGGCAGTATAACGTTTGTGTGGAAGTAATGTTGGTTGCTATATTTGAATAGCTCAATAAATCAGGAAGCAAGAATACCGAAAGTAAGTTTATTTTTTCTCACTCTCAGAAGGGAAATATTTTTTATGGCTTCTTTTTTACTATTTTACCTGCGTATCGATTCTGGATAAATTAAATTAGCATCTTCCAGTTCTTCAGTCAACTTTTATGATGCAGATTTTTCTAGGATACGAAAAAAACAAAGGAAATTATCCATTTTTCCCTGTTAAGACAAACTTTCGTTTGGAACTGATGCTATAGAATAACATGAGAATAATAAAAGAAGAGTTAGAAAGTAAGTTTAAAAAAAAATTCTCATACATTTTTAGAAAGAATTATTTTCAAGAATCGAATCTTTAAACTTGCTGTGTCTGATTTTTCTTTTTCACCTTTTTTATAGAACTTTTATGAAAATGTTAAATTGTGCATTTCATTTACATAAAATATCCATGATTTTTGTTCGTTTTTATATTCTGTGTATTTCATTCAAAATAGTTAAATAATTGTTTTAAATACTTAACAATGAAACAAAAGCCCCATTTCTTTGATTAAACATTGTGAATTATAGTCGATTAGTTAAAAGTTAGAAAGCGCTAGTAAAATATATATATATATATATATATATATATATATATATATATATATAAAGAAAAAAACCTGAAAGAACTTTGTGGACTTATATTAAAACGGAGGTTTGTGTTTTTATCAAGACGAAGGTTAAAACCTGTTGTATTCGTCGAAAACCTATTCCTTAAATAATGCCAAATTTATTAATTAGGTTTTAGTTTAATGGACATTAGGAGGATTAATGAGGATGATTTAAATAAGCATATATGTATAAACTAACTTGAAAGTTCCATTTAATATAATGCAGACTCCTTCCACTGAAGAAAGGATATTCAAGAAGAAAAGAATGCAGGAAAAATAAATAAATAAATCGTACCTAACACAGCGATTATAAAACAATGTCCAACACAAGTATTTTTTCCCCTCCAAGCATTGTAATTTTAATGTAATTTTGCGAGACCCCGTAAAAGAACTATAAATGCTATTTCCAGTCTTTCAAATGAAGAGTAAAGTAAGCAGTTATAAACACCTACATATTTATTGAATTGTGCTTGAAGTGGACAAATCTCTCTTTACTGCCACAGATCGACATTGCAATTATTTTAAGGGATCCTGTAAAATACTTATGAATGCTACATACACTATTTTCGACGAAGAACATTATTTTTAAAAAAATCTTTAACAATAAATGCAGTGAAACTTCTTGGGAGCGACCACCCTTCGTTCTGCGAAAAATCGGTCGTTAAGAGGGGTGGTCGCTCAAAGAAATATAAACATTTGGTAGCCAAGGGGGAAAGATGCTAAAACATTTTGTTTGTTTTTTGTTATTTACGCAATTGCTCACTAATACACAATATGTAATAAGTAATTATACAAAAATATCTTTAAAATTTAAAATTTTAATAAAATATCTAGAAATTGCGGATTATTTCATTCTTTTATCGTTCTCTGAGAGTACTTCTCTCTCTACTTTAATTTTTACGTGCCCTATAGTTCAGAAGGTGCGGTTGAATATCGCAGGCCATATCCTTTGCCCCTATATGACGGGCCACTAAGTTTAGTTTATGCGTCTATAAAATATTTTAAATGCTGATATTTTAAATGATTCGTTTTTCAGCTAGCCGCAATTGGATTTGGTTCAGGGCATTCGAGAAGAAGCTTCTGGCAAATCTTTTGAAAGCTCAAGATTTCCTTTTGGCTTGGCGATCCTACTTACGTTCCGCAGAATTCTGGAACCTGTCTTGGCTATGGACTTCCCTGCTGCTGAAGCTGTGCAGCTTGAGGATAAGTAAGAAAACAGCAATTGCTTTTCATTATTACTTACTATGCCGCAAAGGCATTACTCCCTAACATTTGTCACCATAAGCATGAAAGTTAGAGGTTAGGATATTGATTAAGCTACACGACGGGTATCTGCCAAAGGGTAGGGGATGTCTCGGGCGGAATACTTTTTATTACATACATAATCCACCAAATAAGTATAATGCGACATCTATCATTACATCTAACCTAAAAACTTTATATTTCAATTTCACAGTTTCAAAGCAATTCATTTGCACAGGGCTGGCTTAAGAGCAAAATTCTATGCGTGCTAGAATGAGTTTTGGCGGTCCTTACAGTGAAAATGGGTAAAGAAAACCCTCCATAAAGTGTTATAGGTGCTTTATAACTGAAATTTGTCCGCACTTAATACTTGAAGTTCGTATTTTAAAAAGCATTAAAAAACAAAATCTAAAACTAGTAAGCTGTAATAAATACTTAAATATTTACTATTTTTCCAATATTTTTATTTTTTAAATGATTTTTTCTACTACTAATTCTTCTGACTCTTTCAAATTTCAGTAAGTACTCTACTGTGCTTGTGTAAAAATCAAACTTCTAATAAGTTCTTTCATTCAGTATATTATTCAGTCAGGTAGAAAATAACAAATACAGTTTTTAACCACAAAAGTTTTATTTGATTTCATATCCAAGAAAAATTCATTTCCATTACCTTATAAATAAAAGCAATTCCAGGTTAACTTATTCCAAACAAAATTTTAACGGACATTATTCCAAAACAATGGTATGCTAAAAAAAGTAATAAAGTCTACGCCATTGATGCGATCGGCTTGAAAATTTTCATAATTGGGGGAGGGGGACCTAGAGAAAAAGAGTCTGCGCTACTTCAAAAAATCTAATCATTGTTGTTTTCTGACATTTTAAAGAAAATTTTCGTTATCTTCTCCTGATTCAGTATTCGATGGCGAAATATCGTAAGTAATTTTGATGTCATGAATTTAAAAATACTTTTGAAACTCGATTAGATTAATCAGGCTTCAAAGGAAAATTACGTTTCGAGAAAAATAATTTTGTATTTTTTATGAGATCAGTTACTTGGAATATCTCTCGGAGATTACCAAGGGGTAATTCTATGTAAATTCAAGCAATGATCATGGCATCATGTCCTTAGATATTGGTGATTTTTTGCTCTTATGTAGCACTATACCATTAGATGAAAATTAAAAATTTTCAAATTTTTTGAACAATTTATGAATTTTTGAAGTTTGAAGAAAGTCGAAAATTTTGCATGGTATAGTAATCTCTAAAAGGTTGTAACCCAAGATCTCGACTTATTTCGCCTAAAGAGTTGAAATTTATATCATTTTGTTCGTGCTTTGAAGTCCTTCATAAAGTATATCATGATCATGTAGCTATCGTGATCGTCGTGATCGTGTCAATGAAATATATATTTTCTTTTTCATGTAGATTAAAAAAATAATAATTTAAAATCGAAAATTTTAACTTTTCTTTTTTAAATGTATTATTTAACTTTGTTATCAATATACATGCAATATGCTTATGCATGCCAATTTTGAAGATGGTACTTTTACGCCATAATAGTGGGGAAAAGTATTACCTATATGTAAATTTACCACCGTAAGGCAAGTGCTTAGTTACTTTTAAAATACATTCATACTTTCAGCCTCACCATGACACAGTGGTTATGCCACTGAAAATGGTAGATGGCCGAAGTGTGAAGGTCCCGGGTTCCGGTCCTATCGCGCGGCTGTCGATCTAAAGGTCTGGAGTTTTGGTAGGTTTTCTCCAGATGTAACGTAAATACGCGTTAGAGCCCCGTAGAAAGTCCTCCTACCAAGGCACCCCCCTATGGCAGATCGCTCTAGTGTAGCGTTGCCATAATCACACACAATCACATTCATACTTTCATATTTCTTCGTAGACGGTATAGTATACATGTTGACTGACATACAGGGGTGGCAGGGACACTCACCAATTTAAATAAATTGATGAAATAAACATGGGAAACTGACTATGACCCACTATCTACAATTGTTGAGTTTAGTCTTAACAACTTAGCTGAGCATTGGAAGTCAGTTTTTTTTTTACTGTACTTTCAAGTAATATTTTATTTCTTGAACAAAAGTTATTAATAGATGTGCGAGACCGCAGATGTCGCACACGCCTTAGACCAGACCAGGCCTGCATCTCTACACAATGTTTGCATTGATCATTCAAGTTCTTGAAACGACGATGGATGTCCAGATTGTGTACGACCTCCTTCAATCTGGTGGTCACAGCACGTTGTCGTTGGATGTCGTCGCATCACTGAAATGTTCTTCCTTTCAAAGCATTTTTGGAAATAGAGGAAAATTACGCAGTGTGCCAAATTAAGCGGATAGAGTGGATGCTCGGGCACACAGATTTGTTTTGATGTTAAAAACTTGCACATTGAGTCGGCGTATTGTCCTGTGACCAACAGAAGGAAGGAGGTATACATGATCAAGATGCCCAGGTTTCTTTCAACGATTTGTATTATCGGTGTAAATGTTGTGTGGAGGTGTAAGAGGATTATCTGAAACGCATGTATAACTCTGAAGAATGAGATGCAGTTCTTACGTCAATTTGGATGTAATTCTAGTTGTCGGATTACTCAGCTGGCGCACTGCATACCTAAGACTCAAGACTGAGCTTTCTGGTACGTATAAGTGGAAATATGATATAACACACAGGTGCATTATAAACGATGCCTACTATGTATAATTTTATTTCCATATATATATATATAACATAATAGATCAAAAGCCTGTTGAAATCCCAAATTTGTAAAACTGCTTAGTTGAGAACAAAGGAAATTCGCTTTCGGAAACCGCAACTACTACACAGTCCTTTGCACCCAGACAGCACAGCAAACTTGCATCAAACTTGCAGCAAGCTTGATTTATCAAGTCAATAAACTTGAATTAAGCTTGAAAATTTCAAGCGTGTAAGCTTAATGCATGCTTGAATCAAGTGTTCTAGTTTACACTTGCCCAGCTTGCATTAAGCTTGACATAGCAAGCTTGAATCAAGCTTTCTTAGCAAGCTTAATTTCAAACTTAAAAAATTTCCAAAAATTTTTTTTTCTAAATACACAGGGCGCCCCACATACTTTATTTTTCCGCTCATTTCCCCCCTCTATGCTGAAATTTTAAGTTATTTTAATCTGTTCCATCAAACGTCGGCGGCTGGGTTCGATCCCGGGAACTTTGAGCTGGGAGGCCCGCGTGCTAACCGTTCCGCCATTATGCCTCGGGCAGCTATCACTAAAGTTTGAAGTGACTGTTGTCACGCCGTTTTCTGGCCAGATCGATAAGTATGGGCGATGCTGATAAGTTTCTTTTATTTTTCAATGGGATAAATCAAAATTTAAATAATGTTATGTGTGATTTATAGACTCTACTAATAGGGAAATAAGCATAATATAAACTTAAAAGCAGGACACGTTTTAAAACTTTCAATATCGCAACACTCATCGTTGAGCAATACTGCTGGCCAAAATCGAGACTGATTTTGAAATCAATTTCGTAGTATAATAATATTTTATTTTGAAGAATTTCCATCTTTGGAAATATAGAATCTTTTTTTTTTAATTCTATGGTCAAGTACATTTATGACTGATTAATTATTTTGTGGAGGCCGGATTACGCCTCATTCTATCACCCATAAAGTGAAGTATATTAACTAACTAAATTGTGCTAATTATATTAAAATTTATTTTTAGGGTTAATTAATTAGTTAATGGAATTAATGATGTTAATTAGATGTAAATAAAACTAAAACTCCCCTCGTGTTACACTTCAGAGGGGCTTATCCCATTCATTCCTTCCCCTTGCGTGTTCTAATGTCCAGGTTTTGTGTTATAATAAGATAAAACACAACTTTTACGAACTTTTCTTTATTGAGCAAATTTGAGAAACGCTAAGACAATTAATGTCCATTCTCTTTCACAGATGGCGCCATCAACGCTGGCTTTCGAAAGGAAAAATCAAGCTGTATGCCAGCTTGACAATTCAACTTGACTCCTGCAAGCTTGCTGCCAGCTTAAAATGAGTTGAACTGTCAAGCGTATATTAATACGTCAAATTCAAAGAAATGTCAAGCTTGATTTAAGCTTATGGGCGGTCTGGGCAATTCCTTTGTAATCTTATAAACGGTCCCCGTGCCCAGTCAATTTGGCTTCTTAAAAGTCACAACAATACTTGGAAAGTCGCTCTCCAGGCCAATTATTGCAATGGGGGGGCATTTGACACGACCTCAAAAGTTAACAAAAGGGCTGACGCAGCCCGAGAGAGGAGCTTTTTGCGTGGCCTCTCTTGCCTAGTGAAATCTATAAGAAGCGTCGATATTAAAATTATGTAAACCCGCGAGACTTCCTTTCTTGGCCCGACTACGAGCTCCAGCCGCGGCAGCCATTGAATCTCTACGCCAGGGCCCAACCGAGCCGCGCCGCCTCGCCTGCTCTGCCCAACATCGCCCCACCCGGTGCCCGACTACGGATAACCACTCCAACATTTCGTAATATATTATAGATGAAGATCGTCGTATTACTGTAAATAGTTTTCTTTCTATAGCAATATGTTATTATTTGTAAACTTGAAATATTAAGCGATCGAGTCCGTCTGTGCACCGCAACATGGCAGAGGGAATAAGTCACTCAAAAATAACAGACGGCTAAAGTGCGAAGGTCCCGGGTTTGGGCCCCATCGCGCTGCTATCGATCTAACGGCCCGGAGTTTTGATAGATTTTCTCCAGATATAATGTGAATACCGTTAGAACCCCTAAAAAAGTCCACTGACCAAGACACCCTCCCCTCCCCAATCCTAGGCAGGTCCAAGTGTATTGTTGCCATTACAACATAAACAAAAAGCTTATGCAGTCATGTAAACTTTAGGCTGTACATTCTGTCTAACAGGGCTTGCTGTCGGAGGAGGTGTCCGAAAGAAACTGATGTCTTGGATGTCCACCCGAGTCCCCAAGCGATACATCACGAAAAGCTTCCCTACCTGCTTCAAGGACGGCATATTGCTTTGTGCCTTAACCGAAAATCTGGTCCCCGGGGCTTGTCCGAGGTTCGACTTACTCGACCCTGACCAGCCTCTGAGGAACCTAAGGTTGGCACTATTTATTGTGGAGAAGTACATTAAAATCAAGCCGGTAAGTTTTTTAATCCTATCTAAAACATAAGTGTACATTCACTGGAAAGTTACCGTAAATTTTTACGGAAATTCCCCATTTATAGTTAAATATTAGACGATTTCCGTATAATCAAGGATTAGATCCTTTCTGGAATGGAATTTATTCTAGAATTAAACAGAATAAAATAGCTCTGGCGTTCCGTTTGCCAACACATTTTACGTATTTTCACGCGTTTGTTTTATAGTGTGGTTTTTGACCGATATAAGCGTCTGTATGTGTACTATACACAGGCTTAGTCATCGCTCAGGCGAACTAAACCACAGACTAGGACAGGGAAAATATGTAAAACAGGAATATTGAAGTTTTTTGTAAATAAATACCAGGAAAATCTCAAAAAATGACCTGGAAAAGTATCAGAAATCCACATTTATAAAGGGGTTAATGAGGATCTGCACTGATATGAAAGTTTCAAATTACATGAACATAACAACGTAGCTTGAATTAAAAAAATCTGATGTGTCCAACACATGACTTCCTTGCACGTCCATTAGATCAAAAAAAATATTTTCGACGCACTTCCTCTAAATTTATTTGTTTGAAAGAGATAAAATATCAATAATAGTAAGGTTTAGCGATTTCTAGCCAAATATTTCGATATCGCCAAGCTGAGTTCAATTTGAAAGATTTCCTTCTGACACTTTATTTGGCGATATTTCACCAAAAGCCGACAAACTTGAGATAGTCAGCGAGATTTTGGGGATAGCCAAAGTAGTCATTGACCACAGACTTTCAATGAATTGAATGCATCTATACACCTCAATGTATTCAAAGTCATTTGGCTCACCATGTAAATAAATTCTCAGTCGATTGCTGTCAAAAAAGATATTGAAAACAGTTAGATATTACAATAGTTCTAAATACAAAGTTAAAAAATCTACGGGTTAAAGTTTTAGAGTTATACAAAATAGGAAATAATTTTTGGCGCCAAATTTGGCGATATTTCTGCGAAACTCGTCAATGTCGACGACATTTGGCGAGATTTTAAGCATAAACCGAACAATGAGAGATTATCGCCAAGTTTGGCGATATTTCGCCAAAACTCGCCAAGAACGATGACAAATGGCGATACTTTGGGCATCGACCAAATGACTGACTATCGCCAAATTTGGCGATATTTCGCCAAAACTCGCCAAGGTCGAGGACAGACGGCGAGATTTTGGGCATGTACCAAACAATGACTGTCTACAGTTGTATTATAATGAAGATGTCCATAGACATTAAGGTACTGAAATTCTTTTCGGTGGTCCTGTAAATAAACTCTCCAGTAGATTGGAACCAAAAATCGAGATGCACAACTAGATGTTACAGCATTCTTATATATGAAATTTCATAATAGTTTTTGAGATTTGAGAGTTAAATATGCACACACGTACACCAAAAGTCGCCAAGCTTGGCGACTTTTGGCATAGTTCTTGAGGGAGGCACGTGACCGTGGTCGGACCATTACCTAACTTATGTGGTAGGACGGTATTGTGCTTGAAATGGATGAATGCCCCTAAAATTGCTATTGACCGTAATGTATTGGAAATCTTTTGAGTGTTCCTGTAGCAGAACTATAAATGATAAAGACACTTTTTTTAATGGAGAAATTCATTTTCTAACTCTTTACAGCATATATCACTTCTGAGTCGTTTGAAATAGCCCAATACCTCTAAAAAACGCTTTGATGAATTTCGGCCCATAGAGCGTAATGTATTTCGAATCTTTTGGGCGGTCCTGTAGATAAACTATTCAGTCGAATGGAACCGAAAGGGGAGGTGCACAACTAGATGTTACAACAATCCTAAATATAAAGTTTCAACATTCAACGCCTAACAGTTTTTGAGATATGCGAGTTTAATGAATTTCGGCCCATTGAGTGTAATGTATTTCGAATGTTTTGGGCAGTCCTGTAGATAAACTATCCAGTCGAATGGAACAAAAAGGGGAGGTGCACAACTAGATGTTACAACTATCCAAAATATGAAGTTTCGACATTCTACGCCTAATAGCTTTTGAGTTAGGCGAGTTTAATGAATTTCGGCCCATAGAGCGTAATGTATTTCGAATCTTTTGGGCGGTCCTGTACATAAACTATCCATTCGATTGCTACCAAAAGGGGAGGTGCACAACTAGATCATAGAACAATCCTAAATATCAAATCTCAACATTCTACGACCAATAGTTTTTGAGATATGCGAGTTACATACATACGTACGTACGTACGTACAGACGGCATGGAAAAACTGGCCACAGTAGACTCGCCACTGGTCAAAATGAGTTGCAGACGCGTTAATATGATCGTGCATGCTAGCCTACGATGAGATACATCGAAAAATTTTTTAAAATTAAATTTAGAGGTAGTCAAAATCGGTTTTTATGTCGAAATTTGGCCCCCAAAATTTTTCGGGATCACATTACTTCCTTATACTACGTACAAGGAAGTAAAAAGAAGAAGAAAAAAATCAGAGAGATTTGGTTTGGAAATTGAGTGGCAACCTTGTATAGCTCAGCCCGCGGCTAACAGCTATTAGAACTTTTATGTGCAGCCCAAGTCATTAAATACTTTTTGAGCATTATTTTTGTTCTAATCTCATCGCACGACCAAAATAAGGTACAAAAAGGTACTTGCTTCAAAATTATCATTAACGATTCAAAAATTTCGGATGTATTTGTATATTTTTGAGAACTTGCATTTACGTATTTTTTATTAGTTGTTACTTTTTATTGTAAGTATATATAATATATGCATGAATAAAATAAAATACAGGGTGGTTATAATTAAAGTGACTTTATTCACTTCCCTCTAAATCCCATTTTATCTATCGGATTTTGATGAAACTTTACATACGTTATATGGACCAGTAAGTGCCAGAAAATAAGAGAAAGAGCGAGCTTTACTGGTAAAACTGTTTTGTTATAGATCGGTAGCTATAACTAGCTGCACTGAGTGCGCATCGTCGTTAGGGATTGCAAAAAGGGCCCATTCGAAGAATCGCTTGGCGATGATTATGAAATTCGGAGAGACTATGGAGATTCGGGTATTCTGCCAGGAAGAGGGCAGAAACCGGTTGCTAATGAAACTGCTTCTGCTGGTGTTGAAAGAACCTCCAGTTGGAGCTATTCTTCAAATGCTCGATCGGTATCATGTGAACTGGAGATTCCGCCGTCGACAGTTCGAAATATTCAGCGTTTCATTTTAAAATGATATCCATATAAGATCCAGGCGGTGAAAATTCTGTAACCTCTAAACTATCAAACACACTTTGAATTTGCTTGCCGATTTTGGGCAAGAATGGAAGTTGATGACGGGTGCTCTTGGAAAATTTTATGGTCGGATGAGATGTACTTTTCTTTAGATAGAGCTGTGAATATTCTAAATTGCTGCATATGAAGTGCTTCACCTCCTAATGTCCCGCATTAACAATCCATTACTTCTCATTACGTGAGTGCATGTTGTGGATTTACAGCCGATTTTATCCTTGGAACTTTTTTTTTGAGCTTTCAGTCCTCGAGGTCCTAAAACGTGCTCTGTCATGAGTGCGAAGTACAGTGAACTCCTTCGACAGCAGGTCATCCTGCTTGAGATTAACAGCAATGCTTGTAGGACCACGGTCATCATGCAAGATGGAACAACTTCCCCCATGGGGCATTTTATTTTTTTTTTTTTTTTATTGCAGAAATATTTTCCTCGTGGTTCCTGTGATGCATAGACCAAGTTTCATAAAAATCCGATCTGCCGGATGGGTTCTAGAGGGATCTGAATAGGGTAACTTTAATTACAACCAATGTGTACTTACTTATTTGTACTTTACATTGATTAGCACCCGCGTTTCTGTTCCCGCTTAGCCCGTGACAGCAGAAGAAATTTTCGAAGGCGGCAGATCTTCAGAGAAGAGACTCCTCCTCCTGGTCGCCCAGATGAAATTGGCATCGGAGAAATTCCGGCTGCCCTCTCTCAAGCGTTCTCGAAAGGACAACGACTTCTCCCAGACGACTTTCGTGTCCGACAAGTGCTTCGCCCGGGGGATGGGACTCCTGTTGGCCGTGAGAGGGCGCAAGGCCTGCTTCACCATCCTACTGGACTCGACAGAGAACTTGGACATGGTCATAGAGATACGAGGTCCCAAGAACACGGCTTGCAACAAGAGGATCACGAGCCTCGTCTCTTTGTGCAGAAGCGACTCTGCGGAAATCCGAGACATCCAAGACGCCCAGATACAGCAGGACATCCTGAGCAAGAGGATACCCTTGTCGTACAGAATCCTTGGACGGAAGATTTCTGTCAGTAAGTATCTATTTGCAGCTTGCTTCAAAATTGTGGTGAAAGTGCGTACACTGACGCCATTGCAATGCTTTTGAAATACTATCACCACAAGCCACGTGCAGTAACATATAGATAGGTTGCATCAGGAATAACGAAATCAATTAAGTCACAATTGTGGATTGGTTTTCCAGCTAAAGTCAAACAAAGACCATCGAGGCGTGGTAGCCTAGTGATTATGGTTATGGAAGTGGTAACCGGTTCCGATTACCAGAGGTTGGACTGCTAATCACAAAGTTGTGGGTTTGATTCCGACACACCGCTGAAGACCTCCACGTACATGAGGTGTACGTGCACGTTAAATCCATGCTTCCAGAAGTTCTCTCGACAGTCGCTAGCAGTTCTCGAGGGGTGCCAGCATTCAGAAGTCTCCCCTTCTGATGCGGTGGGAGGTTCACAATAGTAAACTGTTTCGCGTTCGACTCCTCCGGTGGGTGCTTCGTAGCACCTCTCCTACTGATGAGGATCCAAATTATGGCTGGAAATTCCAGGTAGGACACATATATCTCTAAACGAACTTTTTTACATTGACGTTGGCTGCCCTCTCCTGGAAAACAAATTGAAAGACCCATCACTTCTGGAGGCGTACTGGACAAACAGAAAGTAATATTGAAAAGCTGTTGACGCCAAGCAGTTACAGCTCGATATATTATTAAAAACAGTTCGATATGTTTATGAAAAGTTTTTTCTTTTTTTTTTTTTAGTGCTAGTAATTTACAACTAATATTCAAACAAGTAAAGTTGACTTGGCATACCAATGAGTCAGCAGTTTCGATCCTAGTGAGGACTTTTATGTGAGCTTGTCACCCAGTAAGCGTCGACTTAGTTTAATACGGATTTTGAAGATTTGCTTCAGATGTAAATCGAAAACGAATCGCATCTCTTAGCAATCTGTCAGATATCCTATTTTCCCCGTTTTATACTTAACCATTTATACCTTTCCCCAACTTATACACAATTTATTCACAATGGGATTCTTTAATAACTCGTTCATCTTCATTAATTAAAAAATTATGTTACTTGGGTGAGTGCAAGGCCACAAATAGAAGGGGGCAACAAATATAACGGGGCACGGTTGCCGTACTGAAGGGGGCGCCAGAATCAAGTGTTTTTTTTTTTTTTTTTTTAAAGGGGGTGCCAAAATTGAGGCTTGACGTAAACTCTAGTTGCAGAACTGAGTGGTTGTCATCTACAAATGAACAATGCTGAGAAAAAATTATCACCATTCACGGCTGAAAACTAACGGCTAGTATTTAATTATGATTAACTAAAAGATAAAGCCGTTTGTGAAGGCAATTACAGCAGGCGCTGGAAAATTCGACAAAAATATGTCTACACTCAATATATTTAATCTTTGTCCACTTAAAATAAATAACTTCATATTCAATTTTATTACACCCCGAAATCGGAATTGCCTTTTCTTCTAAAAATGTGCGAAAATATTTCCATAGGAAACATTTTGTTTCTCTAGGAGTATCCTCTGTTGTATCAATGTTTCATGCAGAGTAAATCATTTTAATTGTAAAAGAAAAAAAAATTAAACTGGCTAATCTAGAAAAACTATTTTAAACGAATTGGAATTGCAATTTTTCCTTCCAACCCTGATAACCATGACTTTAGTATGATGTTAGTATCACTTGAGACACATAATTTTGTCACGCAGATGATTACCGTATATCTCGGCGTATAACACGCACTTTCAACTTAAAAAAAATAACTTCATTTTTGCGCTTGCGTGTTATACACCGAATATAAAACATAAAATAAAAACTCGGCTGTTCGAGCCTCGTCAGGGAAGACCCCCCCCCCCTGAAATCCCCTAATTTTTTAGTTTCATTATTGCCATATTAAAACGTTATTAATTGACTATGTCATTTTATGTCTCATCTTTCGTGTATTTCGCCTGGTAATCCTACGTTGAAATTTTTACGATTGTAACCTATTTATAGAAAAATACATGAAATGCACATTCTAGAGCTTACGAAATATTGTAACAATAGATTAAAGCTGTTGTGAACTAATAGTATTTAAATATATGTAAAAAATACATGTGATGCATATTCTACAGCTTACAAAATATTGTAACAATAGATTAAAGCTGTTGTGAACTAATAGTATTTAAATATATGTAAAATTATGTCGCATTTTTGGGACAATTTTCAATAAAGGGGGCGAGAGATAAAATGACACAGTCCTTAAAATTGTTTGACATATGCTTTATTTACTGATGCGTGTTATACGCCGGGATATATGGTAGCTTTTTTTACTCTCGGAAATAAGATGGAGTTGAAAATAGCGAAAAATCGCTTGAAAATAAGGAAACGGGTAGATTTTCAGATTTTTAAAGTGGCGTGCAGATTATTTTCTTTATTTTAATATGTTTTTAAGTTTAACTTTTTAATCGTTTTGGAATAATGGTGGTAAAAGTTTTATTATTTTCAAACGTGATTACTGACTAAAAATTTTCAATTGTCAATCGTTAGCAGCTATTCAATATTAATTGTTAGATTTCAGTCGTTAATCGTGATTGATTTTTCTCAACGCTGCTTGTGAGTGATTTTTTTCATGATTGTGATCATGGGCTCCGGCAGAATATTTCCCAGGGGGGCAAAGATTACTCCAGGGGGGACAAAGACTACTCAAGGGGGGGCAAAGACTACTTTAACATATGGTTACTATGTCGGAAAGAGCAAAAAAGCAAGGGAAAACACAGCATACAAAAATCCGAGGGGGGAGCATTGCCCCCCCCTTGCCCTATGCTGCCGGCGCCCATGATTGTGATAGTTATCAAAAAGTAAAGAAACTGTTTCATATTTATTGATATACATCGGAGAGCTTAAAAATGTAAAAGTCGTAAAAGACAATATATTGCTGGACAATTCTTATATTGTTTCTGTAAATAATGCAATATTATTTCAAAAACACTCAAAAGGACTGATGTTTAAGAGATAAAATAATTAAAACTTCGTAAAATAACACACATAAAAGTTACTTGTGAAGCTAAATGTACGTTTCGATCTTCGCTAGTAGCGGTCGTCCATGCAAGACTGGGATAGGGAACCTGTCATTTAGAAATCGATCAGTTCACCAGTTTCAGTTCGTTGATCAGTATTTTAGAAATGATTCGCCATATAGCTTGAATAATAAAGAGGTTCCCTGTCCCATTCTGTGAATAAACGACCGCTACTGTCTAAGATCAAATTTTTTTCCATTGAAACGTACGTTTAGCTTGACAAGTAACTTTTATGTGCATTATTTTACAAAATGTTTAACGCAATATTATATTTAGTCTTTAACTATATCATATGTTAAACTTTCAGATTACACACCGATAGAGAGTGGAACTCATAACATGAGTATAATTTGGCAAGGACAGCACATTATGGGCAGTCCTTACACCATTACTGTGGATACCTCCGTTGAAGCTTCAGACTTATGGTACATGCCACCAAAGAGAGGTTACAGTCTCCTCAAAAGATCTGACAGTCAGTACTTTGATGAATCCAGTGAAACCCATGTTCAAGGTTTGGCTTCGTGTCCAGAATCCGCTGGTACTATAGCGAGGAAAAGAATCCTCCGATATATTGTCAAAATAGAGGGTAATGACGTAGTTATAGATGGGAAGGAAGATCTCTGTGAAGCTATCATCAAAATTAAGCAACAACTTAAAAGTGCTGCAGTAAACAGGGAAGATAACGCCGAAGTTTATAACCGCTATATGACGAACGAGTTTCAAACTGTTAAGAACAGCAAGGAAGTTAACGAAGTAAAATGTTCTGGAAAAAGTTCTTTACCAAGGGCGATTTCTAAATCCCACGTTGATCTTTTGTTTCAAAATGATTCGTTGGATAAATTAAATAATAAAGAATTAATTAATCAGAATTCTGAACATAAACACACTGATTGTAGTGATAAAGGCAGTAATTGTGGAAGTTTGAACAGTAAAAATAATGACGATGATAATGATAATAATAGCAATGAACACAAAAAAGTTGACGAGAGTTTACTGCAAAGAATTAGTACAGTTACTGGTATGGAGGCGTACAATCAAGTAAATAGGTTAGAAAATTTACAGTTGGAGCTTAAAGAAATGCCCGAGGAAGAAATGAAAGTCTCGTTCAATCAAGAAAAGAATTCTAACGAAACACTAGAGGCTAACAATAAGTCAAAACATAGTAATAAAGTTTCGTTTTCTGATGATGTAAGTATAGAATGTGTATCAGATGATCAAAATGACACGTTATCGTGTACTAGGTCAAAAGTTAATGCACAGACAAATCCGAAGTCTTTGGCAGATGATATTAATTTTTTTCCAGTACATAAGGTAGATTATGAAATGTTACAGGATAACGATGATGATGTAGAAGATCACAATGATTATAACCCCGATCGTAGAACATCTTTTACAGAATTGCACGAATCGAACTATTTAGATGACACTGAACCTGAAGTTGAAGTAGAGGAGGAAAGCTTTTCTTCTCTTGTAGAAATCAACGATGATTCTGAAAGTGACCCCGGACTGAGTCCACACTGTGACATTAGAGGTCGTGGCATTAGTGATGTCAGAAAGGACTTACGAGTAAATCATGCTCTGTTCCAGTGTGATCATAGTTTGGGTTTCTGGAGTGAAACTGTTACTGAAACACCACCAGAGTTCGCACCGTATGGAAACAACGAAGTTCACGATGTTCAATGTGATGATATTCCGAAGCAGTTTGAAGATGAAATCCTTCAAACTGCACCATCGAAAGCTGATGAAATATTTCCAGAACTTGATAATATCAGATCAGGTATCAGTTCCAGTTTAGAATGCGAAGAAAAAACTATCAAAGACGACTTTTATGAAATGAAAAGTTCTGAATTTTACGACCCTGTATCTTTTTCGCCTCAATGTTCTGATTCAAAAAAGTACGATGACGCTCTAGATATGATAAAGAAATCCCTTTTGCAAGAATTACCTGATAACAAAAAACGTTCTTCTTGGCCTGAAAGGGAACATTTACCATCCATACGTGAGAGTTCTGTAGAAGATTTGCTTGATTTAGAAATACATGGTGATAAACTACGATGCAAGGAAACTAATCATAACGTGCCACAGTTCAATGTTTCGAAAATTCAAGCCAAATTGGGAAATATAGGCACTGTTTCGTCGTTTATGACAAAACACACAGGGAACTTTGACATTAGTGAAATTTCCAAACCATTATTTCCTCGTAAAACAGAAGAGTCAGTTGCTTTGCCTGAAGAGCAGGAAAAACTAATGCACGCATTTGAGTATAAAGAAAATAGTCCTACAAACAGCATGCTAAGAAGATTGGAATATTCTCAGAAACTTGCTCTGTTTGAAAATGCAGTAAAATGTACAACTCCTTCAATGACAATTTTATCGGCTTCGCCCTATAAAAATAAATCGCAAGAAAACAATCTAAATTTCTCATCAAAAAATAATGCCGAGAAATTTCAAAAGAATAATTCAACAACAAATGAATTCTCAACCACGTTGGCGATATCAGATACAGATATTCCAATTTCCCCTAAATCTCAAAATTTACCAAACGATTACATTCTGACTCATGCAAGTCCGGTAATCCTCGAGGAGTTCCAAAATGAGAATGATGCCTCAGAGTTTTCTGAAATTGAAATTTCTGACAGAACCTGCTTGATTTCAGACGAAGATGCTGACAACCTAGAAGTAATAGATAAGTCGCCACAGTGTCTTTCTGTTAAAAAGGTTATCAAAATTTTCCAGAAGGAAAAAGAGGAACCAGTCGACTCGTGGCCAAGAGAAACTCGGAACTTCAAACTTGACAACAGAAAATTAAATGAGGACATTTCAAAGAAGACAGATTTCTCTGGCAATTGCTTTTTCACATCTTGCGTGGAAATATCGCGTTCTTCAATTAGAGATCGTGTCAAGTTGTTTGAGAATGACGAAAGTGAAAATTCTGCAGTAACGAAAAATGCTAACAATGTTAAAAAACGAGCCAGTTCCTCAGTAAGTGCGAAAAAAGACTATTGGGAAAAAATATCATGGTAGGTGCGCTGTAGTGAATGAATATTAAAATTACAGATGTACTGTAGGAAAATTATAATGGATCTACAAAAGTGTTCCAATTGAACAAGGATAGTAAAGAGCACAGGACAAAAAAATTTAAATAGCAGCATTTTGAAAGCTCTTTTCTTGTTGAATTTTGTATAGTAAAATTAATGCAGATCACTGTTTCAGGATATAATATTCACTGAGAATGATTGTTTAATTCGGAATATTTTATTCGTTCAATAAAAATATCCGAAACACCTCTTTTATCCTTTAAATTTCAGCAAAAATATAATTTGACTTAATGTTTCCTTTCAATAAGCATTTACTTCAGCAATAACGAGGCCCTGATTATTGTTCGAGCACTTGGGGCCCAGGCACTAAGCACTACATGCAGATACAAACCAAAAAATTGAGTTTAAATAAATCAATACATCCATACAAACAAGGGGATTCATCTCTATATAACACAATATGATAAGTGCCCTGAGCACAAGAATGTTATAGTCAAGGTCTTGGTTGTGACATCTTCGTAGTAAGGCTTGAATGAAATTTTCCAAAATTGCAACTTCCATTTTTATTGCAGATCTGATCACCGAAATCAATTTAGCCAAAGTTTTCTTAAATTATCACAACTTTGGTTACAACATTTCCTATGAATATGGCTGAAAATGCGAAGCTTTTCTAGTTTGTTTTCAACTTACAAATGTTTAAACTTAACATATTGCAAAACACTATCGTGTTCGTTACTGTTAGTTCTTTTAAACTTTAATTATTATATTTTATTAATAAAGGCTGTGTTATTTAGTGAAAGTCACAAAGCCTTAGTTGCGTTCAACCTAATATACAATTCTTAGTATCCGGCACAGAGTAGAATTTTTTTTCTGGGAGAGGAGAGGGATTGCAAGACATGGGAAAAAGGCAGTATTCATCAAAAAGGGGTTAGATAATTATAATTGGGTTAATAAAAAGTCCAAATTTCGGGTGTTTCCTCTGGCTACTTCCCTGATTTATTTGCAGTATTTAAAATTCTCAACATTATTGCAAAGTTGTAGGATGTAGAAATTGTTTATTTGAAACATGATTCGATTTCTGCCATGATATTAGAATGGAGTAGTTTTTGATTTGGACTATTTGATTCACTGTTTTGATTAGAGCAGTTTTCGTATTAGACTGCTATTCGTCTCGCAACTTTAAAAAAATTGAAGGTCTAGTTGGTCTAGTAAATTAAAAATATATCTAAAGCTTATTGTGAATAAGACATATTTATAAAATAAGTCCAGGAATACATGTAGTTTTAAATATTTTTATTGTCGATGAGTTCATTGTAATAAATTTTTATTCAGAATTATATTACATTTAAAATAAACAGCCATTGAATAAATTAGTATTAGAACAATACATGTAATTTAAAAAAAAAAAAAATAGTATATCCAAGTAATATAAATAAAAACTCTTAATTTAAGTGCTGTATTTAGACCTAGAAATTTACCAAATATTTAATTGTTTGAAAAAAATGACTTTGACATCCTTTCAGTTCTTTACAACTAGTATCATAAATCTGTACACTATATACATATTTAATTTACTATCCTAAATCTTGAGATTAAATTACGTAATTCTCTCCTTTTTTTAAACTGATAGCATTTAAATTTCAATATATTTTAATGGCTCCTAGAACGATTTGTTGTTTCAATGAATTTTGAATGTTTAAGTATAAGACAGATGGATTTTTTGTTTCGTTATACGCAAACTGTAGTTTAATTTAAAATAGCGAGTAGAGCATTTTATTTCTATGTAGGAGGTTTTTCACGTGCTATAACTCAACTAAACGTAATAAGAGCATACAAACATGTATAACCACTTATAATTTTAACCAGTTATGTGAGTTCACGAAGCCAGAGGCATAATAGTTATCCCATTGCTTTGCCATGCCACAGGTCCAAGGTTTGGTCTCTCTGGATGGAAAGATTGTCTGAGCCTTTCGTAGGATCAACCGTGCTTCTGACAAAACACTAGAGACCTTTTGCCAGGCGGACCATCGGGGCACAACATATGCTTTCGTACCCTAGCATGCATGGTCAAGAAGGAGTTTCTGAGCATCGCAGCTCTTGGCCCTTATTTGGACTTTTGAGCTTAGTTTATGTAGGTTTAAATTCGAAGTAATTTTGTATTTATCGCCATTTTCTTTTCATCTGCAAACAATTGTAACACCAGGACCTTAAAAGCACAAGTGAACTTTAGAACAAATACATGGCATGTTCTTTGGCGAGAGAATTGAAATCTCAATATTTTTTTATGCGAATGGTTAAAAAAACGCCACAAATAGAACATATCACAGCAGAAAACCTCCCATATTAAAGGTAATTAAATTTTATTTTTTTCTTTGTTCTCTAAAGAAATTATCTGTATTACGATTCATTATTCAAACAGATTTTTTAATTGATTTTTAATAAGTACTACCAATAATATCCCATTAAGTACTCGGTATAAATTCGAACTTTTTAGAGAGAAATGGAGAGAAAGTTAGTAAAATTATTTAAAATGTTACGTTTGTAAATGTTAATAATTTATTACATTTTCATTTTCGTTCAATTTCTTCTTAACAGCATTTGACAAATGTCAGTACAATGAATAGAGAAAAGCTACATGAAAATAAATAAACTGATATTTTTAAATAAAAAAATACAATTTTATAGAAATATAAAATAAATACCAAAGTTCATATTTGTTAAAAATAACTGATAATAACAGAATGTTATAAAAGGTTTTTCAGGGCATTAAGTCTTTTTCATTTAAAGCAGAACAGTATGATATTTTCAAGCGCATTATGCTGATGACAAGCGCAATAATAATCTCAATTTTCCTTTACACTTTGATAATTTTTTAAAGTGATAAATGTGCTTCGTGGAATTGACAATGTACAAGGAGAAACAGAACGTATTGCATTTGCATCCTTTATTCACTTTCAAAGTTTCGTCAAGTTTTATTCATTTGCATAGTCCTTAAGAGTTCCAATTACCATTTTCCCCGTAAAACGTTGGAAAAATAAATTTATAAATTAAAACCTAAATTAACATTTCACACACACACACATATGTACAATTCGAAAAACAATTTAGGAGACGCTGATTAATCCAAGGGTGACACATTTGTTTTTATAAGAAATTGCATCCAATAATACACTGAAATATGGGCTTTTAAAATTTTCGGACATAAACATGAAAAAAAAAAAAAGGTTTCACTTTTAAAATTTTCAGTGCACCGTTCAAACGAATAGCATCTGTACAAATACTTAAAAAGTTTACACCCTCAATTTATCCAGTTTGGCAATTTTATGAAGCTTATTAAAATGTTTAATTTCCTCCAGTATGATGCAATATATTTTCTTACTCTCACAGATATGAAAATAAAAATGTAAAAGATTAATTGTCGACACTAAGTTACTCCCATGAAGGTTTAATTATTAATTTTTCTCCTGGATTTTGTAATCAATAGGACTTTAGTGTTGAAAATAATATTAATAAGTGGTAACAATAAACGCGTTGAAATTCTAATTCATGTTTACAGATCTGCTTAAATTGCGCACAGCATCGAAAAGACATTTGTTCCACAATAATAAGTATTGCGTGCAGATTCCAGCAACGCGATTGCAAACTTATTTACAATTTAATCGTTATAAATTCGTTTTGAAATAAAAAAAATTCGGTTGGGGGAAAAAATATCATAGATAAAATGTGTTTCCCGCAGTCACTTATTTCTTAAAACTTTTAACTTGAAAAAGTTGGAAGAATAAGATTTCGATTACGTAAAATACGAATATTGATACCAGAAAACACATACTCTCAACTACTGGAGAGCTTTTCTGAAACAATATAATCGCGATTTTTCTTCGACATTAATTTATTCGTTGTAAGTCTGTAACATATCAATTATATCGTATCGACCCACGTATATCAATTATATCGTATCGACCCACGTTCCATTTGCTTCAGTTTTCCCTTTTACTGATTCATTTATAAATATGCTAATTTAAAATAACTTAACGAATTTTATTTGCTATCATAACATATGCTTTACGCTAAATCGTTACTGATTAAAATTTTCTGTATGCATTAAGGTAGCAGAAATTCCTCTAATGTTTTCAAAATTCGCCAATAGATGGCGCAAGCTCAGCATTTCCCTTAATGTTGTTAACACAACAATACGAATGTTTTTACAATGGAATGAATGTTAATGGTTGGACAGTGGGAAAGGTTAAAGAGGGGATCAAGAAGTTTTCTCAGTCAAATTTCATAGTCTGAAAATACCCTTGGATTTATCTATAGCTGAAATGGAATAACAGACACTTAATTTTGAAGACAAATCATACATATGTGGTGCGCATTAATGCTTGTAAAAGTTTGTACATTATTATAGTCTACATATCTAGCACTGGATAATTACATAACACAAAAGTTCGTCACTAAAATTTTTTTAGGTATATACAGTTCAATCCTGATTAAAACAAACAAAACCTAGTAAGAACAAAGATATAACGAATGCTAAATTTATCACATATGTGTCACCGTTACAGTAACAGAAACAAGAGGAAAATATTTTGTATAATACATATAGGAATTAGTTTTGGCTACAAAAATAAATTGGTATTCTTAAATTCTATAAAACTTCAAAGTTTTCTTATGTTTGTCAACATCTTTCATTTTATCCTGGAAATATAAGGAAATATTCATAACCCAAAATACTAAAGTATATTTTATACAATTTAAAAATATCTAGAAGTTTTTACTTTTTCAAAAAGTAGTTTGAAAATCATTCTACGTTTTCTGAACAGTGCGCAGTATATTTTAAAACTATTAATAGTCTTATCGACCAGAGCTGTGATAACTTCTCTATATAAGGGTGGTTACCAGGGAAAATGCGTTGATTCATTTTATGGGTATATCAGTAAATTACAGTAACAAATTAACGGTTTTCTCTATGCTTCTGCTGCTACATTTTTTAAAAATCTTTATTTCAATAAAGTTTGTGTTGCTTTTTTTGAAATGAACTTGTGTGTTATCTGAATGTTAAAAGTTCATTCACCAATAACGTACAATTTCTCTCTTTTAAGAATCAGGCAGCTACAATGCTTAGAGCGGCATTTTTTTTCTGACAGATAGAATATATGCTGATACCCAGTATGGTGTACTGGTAACGCTAAGACTGGTAACGGTAAAAAAATACTGTAAATAGCATAATTTTCTTTAAATTTTATTCAGTATCAGTTTTAAAGAAAAAAATTAAATTTGTCTCACTAGTACAACCTGTATCAGGAATGAACTGTACATGTAAGAATCTTGCAAAAGGTTTGTTAAGAACATCTCTAAATACACCATCTCACTCAAACGTTTTTTTTCACTTCTTTCCACGACTGCTAGAACCTTAGAAAAGACACACACACATACACACACTCGAGGGCGAGCATACACGGAAAGATATGCAAAGATATTTGCAGTAAAAGAGTTCTGGAATTCCACAAAAAAAAAAAAAAAAAAAGGAGAAAGAGATGATTCGAAACGTACGTTTTTTTTCTACTTTCAAAGCACCTTGACAAAGCACATTTTGCCACATTTACTTTTCTTACGCACGAAAACAGTCTCATTCTCAGTTCCTCAAATAAATGACTAGTTGAATAATAATTTAGAGAGAAAGTAACGAATCTCGGAACACATAATCTCAGGGTATAACGTCTTTCACCTGAGACCCAATCAAGGCGTTTTTGGTTGGGATAATATACAGTAAGGAGTCTTTATTCTATACTTTCTATCGTCAGAATGCTTTTGAAATGTTCATCGTGATGTCTACACGTCAGACACTACAAGGTGTCTGTTTACCTCCTCCGCGTGCCGACTTTTCACCACAAGTTAAGACCACATTAGTAGCCGTCTAAAGTGGAGCAGGTACAAGTAATTTCACTGATGTGAATTCCCTTCTCATCAATATTCCAAGACTAGATCTAGGAAAAAATAAATAAATTAGAACGAATAAGTTAACAATGCTTCCTTCTGAACGCCTAGTTGTCGGGGAATTCAAATTTGGCTGGTGTGGGAATCATCGATCGACGATTCGGAATGAGAGATGGCTGTGCTTTGTTCTGGAATTTCGGAATGTTGCTTGAGTTCTGGTGCGAAGTAGGGGACAGTACGTCCGTCTTTGGTATCGTTCGAGGTCTGACGATGCCTCCTCCTTCGCTTCCTTGCCTCTGAGCGGAAGGATAGGAGGTCCTTTGCTGGGCCGGCGCGATCTTCATGTGCCTTGGCGATCCTGCCTTTTGGGACAGGGGCAGGGTGCTCGGCCTCCGCAACAGAGAAGAGGCGCTTCCGTCCTCGTCGTACAGTTTCTCGTAGGTTGAACTTCGACTTAAAGGCGACTGAGGTGAAGGCGTTTGAGAGGATGACCTGAAAACAAAGAACATGATTTAAATCATGGATTAGAATCAGGGATACAGGGGGACTCATATATAGTGCTCTCTCTATAGTTCAAAATCTCTAAGACCCCCCCCCCCTTCTACGAAAATTGTTTAGTCTTGAGGGCCCCATGTGAATTTTTTTCCAAAGCCAATGTTCATAACAGGCTTCTGGGTCGTACCACGAGATCAGATATAATTGCATGATTGTTAATCAGCGAGCATGCATGTTATTGAACGAAATAGAAATCTTTGATATTTTAATAAAATGAACTTTACTGAGGAACGTAATAGTGTTAACATGTGGGTCCCGTATTTATTATATCTACTGCACTTTCATGGATCTTTCACTTTTATGCATCTTACATTTGGAACTTGAAATGCTACTTTCTAACTCAAAATAACTTTACATAGATTTTTGATGAGGTGCAATATTTTCCTCGCCTTTCATTTCTCTTTTGGGGCATCAGGAGAGCTAATAATCCCATAAGCTTCAGCCTACAGAGCCTAATGGATATTCGGGCATTGCTTTTAATAATGCTTGTGATTTATAATTTTGATATGGAATCCTCAATTTAATGCAATCAAGAGTGATACGTGTGAGAGATCAAATAGTAATAAATTGAAAAAAAAACCACTTTATAGAAAACCATTTTTTAAAAGCAAAATATTTTACCATTGTGATTTACTATAAATTAACTGTATTAAAAGTCAGCTTTTTAAGACTGAGTCCACAACCACAAATTTCTTCCTGCTTAGGTTTGTAGGAAACCTACCTACAAAGACCTAGATTAAAGCTGTACAATCTATTTAATCGTCGTTTATAAACCAACTTTTTTGTTTTCGGTAACACTGAAGAATTCTGAAATACTAACCTTGTAATAAAGTTAAGTCTATTTTCCAGTCGAAAATATCGAAGTTCAAGCTAAAATTTTTAAAAAGGATTCCATACAACACGAAAAATTAAGTTTGTCATTGTAGTAATAAACCCGCGTTTACCTTGCTGTTTCTGTTCGTTCATGTGCCGTGTAAATACTAATATAAATAATTTTCTAGGCTGGGGATCAAATGTTTCAGCGAAACACCTAACATCTAAGCAGCTCTTCTTAAATGTCGAATATCAAATGTAATCATAGATTACGCTTTAATCAAATGAAATGGCCGCGTAAGTGAAAATTTCTACTTAATGATACACAAAAACTGCTTCGTAATCTTGATACAATTTTCCTTTTTGTATTGACATTAAATTTTGGCACCGCACAGTTCCGTAACACGTAATTGACTGATTATCTTATTTCACTGACTTACATTCTAAGTATTTTGGAATATAAAAATCAAGTATTCAAAAATTCCGTTTTAAAATGTGCATTAAGGAAGTTTAAAATGAAATATCCATATTACCTTTCCAACTGCTGTGGTCCAAACTTTTCATCTTTCGTGGATCCAGTTGAAGCCGATTTTTCCAATTGAAATTTCGAGTTCCGGTTGGGATCTACCATGCTTTTCGATCGGACTTTCCCAGTTTTCCAGACAGCAGCTATTTTGCTGGTGACAACTTTAGGTGGTTCGGATGATTTGTTTGAGGCAATGCTGTCCGTGCTTCCAGGTAATGATGGAATACTGTGAGATGAAGGACTCCGCAGAGATCCAGATGGTGGAGCTATGGATGGTATCATACCCTTTGGAACGGTCGATTTTTTTCTAGTGAATGTCCTGCTGTCAAAACCTCCAGAATGTTCTTCCTCCGGTGTTTTGAGATATTCTGCGGATTCATAATTGTCATTAGCAACACAAACTGAATCGATGTTTTTTTTATTAGAAAGCGGAGGCTTAATTCTAGAAAGAGAATTTTCGCTGGCTTGATTCGTTCTCATTGGCACTGGGATCTTTTTGGGACTTTCTGACAATTGTGGAATACCACCAGATGTCTGTGCTTGTCCCGAAAAAGAATATCTATTCCTAATAGGACCTTCATCGGGCTTAGGAAGTCCGCTGCCAGCGGATTTGTTTTTTGCAGGCATTTGTGGCAAGGATGTTTTCTTTGTAGAATACTTTGACGGTGCACTGAGAGAACTTTGCGGTAAGGCAATCATTCCATTGCAGACTTGTGAAGACCTATGATCACTTTTAGGTGAATGTTTCTGAAGATGAGAATTAATGCTACCATCTGGAGACAAAAATTCTTCGTCGGATTCGTTTGAGACTAGAGACATTGTCTCGTCGTCTAACATGTCCCCGTTCGACATGCCGCAGTGATCTTCATCATCTTCATCATCAGAAATTTCAGCTTCTCTAAGGGTGTTGAGAATCATATCAGCATTTTCTTGCAAAGCCTTGAATTCTTCTGCCGTCATAAAGCAGCCACTGTGTTTGCTGAAATCAAAATAAGGCGATGTATCTTCTTTATCTCTACAGGGCTCTTCCGTTAAAGTCAAAGTTAAATTTTCCGTGCTTCCATCACCCTGATCCTCTTTCGTAAGTGAATTATGAAAGGGTGCTTGCAAAGTTTCTGATCCACCATCCTCGTCGTCGCACGGCAAGTCGTCCTCTAATTCCGTATCCGAACCGATTGTATCACATCCCATGTCTGTGACATCTGCGATAGTCACCTCCATCACTTCCTGCATCCCAGATTGTGTTTTCATGCGGGAAAGGACTTCGTTACTAGCCGATTCCTTTATACAGTTACCAGTTATATTGGACAGTTCTTTAGCGTAAAGCTGAGCTAGAGCAGCTGCATCATGCATCCTTTCTGACATGCTGCTATCTTGTTTAGATGGATATGGAGCGATTATCCTTTCTGAATCGCATTCGGAATCGCTTGCTTCGATGCCGTTCAAACTTCCAGTGCTTGCAGTGAGAGACATTTCGTCCATAATAGAAGGTGGATTGACGTTGCCGAGTAAATCTGACGCAGAACTGCTTCTCATGCTTAGATTCTCGGGAGAATCGTTGGAACCTTTCGAAAAATCGTTGGAACTGTGTTCCGAATTAAGACGAACTAATTGCAGTTCCCTTAAGAGTGATTTTTTAGATGAGGGAGTCTGTTTATTAGAAGTTTTGCCCAGTAGTTTCTGACACTCCTTCGTTACAGCTATTTTTAAGTTTTCTTCTGAAGCGATACTGTTTGTCATGCTTAAAGATCCCATTTCACCTAAAGCAGATGGAGGTCTGGCATTGTCTATGTCAGAAAGGCAACTTAAAGTGCTAACAGTCATATCCTCTGTACTATTGTCCATCCTTGCACCCAATAAAGCTTCGGCAATCTCTCTGGCCTCACATAGCAAACTAGAAGTTAACATCACACTCTCATCCGAGTCCCCAGTGTTTTCTTTTTCGCTGCAGTCAACATCTTTTTCGAAAGTTTCATGAACTTTTTCGTAGGTGTTCGATTCATTTTTATCGGTGACTATTTCTTCTATACGTAGATCTAAACTTTTATTCACATATTCAACAGTATCTTGCGTTTGATTGTCAGCTGAACTGTTATCTTTTACGACATCAGCTTTATTACCGGTATGACTGTGCATCTTATGACTTTCTGGACTAGCGTGTAAGGTTCTTTCTCTTTGTTCAGAGGGAGCGGCATCTGAAATGGTTTTTCTGCTGGTCATTAAAAAGTCGAGCTGACTTACAACTGGCTCGGAAGCACTTTGCCTCTTCGCTTTTTCGCATCTTCGGTTACCTTTTTGGTCTACAAGCACTTTCATGTTGCAACTGCCGGACGCTTCCGATTGCTTTAGTTCTTTTTCATCCGCGGGAGAATAGTCGCTTTTGTTAGAATCTTCCGAAGACTTCTTATCAACCGGCGATTCGGGGATCCTGAACAAACGCTGCTTTTCCGCTTTTCTTTCGTCCTCCTTTCCTTTTTCTTCGTTCTCCGAATGGCTTTCGTACTCGTTCTCCTTCAGCTCCAAGCTTTTGATCGTCGTACCCCGATCGCTTTCGAAACTGCAGGCCTTGGGATGTTTCTCGACCGTGTCTCGCAAAAGCTGATAGCTGAGTTGTGGTATCTTTTGCCTGACTCCCTGAGTCTGGTCGGTGTTCTGGGGCAAACCTGCCCGGATGCACTTCTCGAGTATAACTTTTTCGATAGGAGATATATCCTCAAAGGTTTCTCCTTCGACGGAGCTGCAAGATCCAAGTTCAGAGACACACGTCACGAAATCGGCACTTTCTGTAGGATCGGATATACTCTGTTCTTCACTCTGCACTTTCAATTTTTCATCTTCAGACAGCTGGGTTTTCTGTGCTCTCTCTGGAGATTTAGGGTAAGAGCAGCTATCGTCAGCTAGCTTGGCAGCCAGGACGTCGATCTCATTTTCTTCTGAGACATCTTTAGTTCTCTGCATAAAAGATATATATATTTATATAGTTAAAACATTTTTATTAAGTCTGTTATTTAAAAGAAAACTAAAGACGATTGATTAAAAGTTTTAAAAACAAACCAACGATGACGAAGACATACACACATTAATAAAACTGTTTCTTCACAAACTGTACTACTCATCTTTATTAACAGTAACCCTATATGTGACAAGTAATTAAAAAAAAATTTCTTAAACACAAAAATCGCTCACAAAATATGCGAAAGCCCAATCTTTGGAAGTAAATATTCCAAAATAACATACGTTAAAAGTTTTTATCCTGAATGTTTCATACCTCTTAATTGGTCGATATTTTGTAAGTACATCTTGTAGATGTGCATAGTAGTACATCTTGTGAAAAGACATTTCCTTTTTTTTTCAGTCTGAATAAAGTCTGATTAAAAGTTGCATAATTTCTTAAATGAACCGCCTGAACATAAAAAAGAAACATTGTTCACTTACATCTGAGGTGAATTCTGCGTTAACTTGCTTAGTAGATGACAACAGCTCTTGCTTTTTTGTGGTTTCAGCAGTTGTACATATCCTGCTCTCTAAAATTCCAGTTTCTGCGTTCTGATAGCATGGCCCATCCACAGAAATTACTGGAAGATCGTTCAGACCTTGTTGGGTTGCAGATTCAACAGCAGCCAATTTTATCTGTTTGATCTCAGATAAATCACTGCTTCCTGCGCCTGCTACATTTGAGCTTTTGGTCTTCTGGGGACTAGATGGAACGGTCTGACATGGCGAATCTGAAAATTCGCTAGGCGACTCGATACCACTAGTATGATGGCTGAAACAGGAAATAAAAGAAAATACATAAAAATATGAGCTAGCTATATATGTTAATAAGTTATCCTAACTAATATTATAAACGCGAATGTGAGTTTGTTGGTTTATTACACTTTCACGCCTAAACCGCTGAATCGATTATGATGAACTTTTGTATAGAGATAGATAGAACTCTGGAGACGGTTATAGGCTACTTTTTCTCGCGAAAAACTTAAAGAGGGTGGGGTGAGGGAAAGGATAATTTTCCATGCTCGCAAATGATCAAGATGTACTGCAATTTTCACCAAAGAAAATATATACAGCGATGTTTTATTGGCAGCCTTCATGGGAAATGATGATCCATTATTCGCATGCGTAAATCTCCAAATTATAAAAACCCGACATGAGTATCAAATAAAGCTCTTCAGCAGATTATACATATTTTAAAATATTTTAAAGTTTAATTTTTTATGTTTCTAGGAAGATAAGCATTAGCTGGTTGTGATTTTTAATTTCCGCAACCAAAATATCAGCGGGCTGTGGCAGACATATTCGTTACTCATATCTACGTATGTGACGTAGTAGCTATATTACAAAATAACAATGACGTATGTGCGAAATTGCGAGATATTTCGGATGTTTACACAGTTTTAAAATATTGAATTTAGTGTACTTGGTGCGTTTATCGCCCCCCCCCCAAAAAAGTCACCGAGCATCGGCTATTTTATTTTAGCCAAATAATGTCTTAATACTTTTTTATTGGCGTTTGTGGTATTTTCAATATGATCGCGCTCATGCCAAATATTCATTTTCTCCCTTGTGAAGAACGGGTACGCAGCTAGTATACACTACACATATATTGGATATCTGTAATAGAAACTTTATTCATATTCAGTCGAGGGTAGACTCTCCTTGAGTGGGAATTCCATACTCAATCCCCGGGATATGCTTTCCATAAGTCCTTGGAAGATGGCTATCAGTATTTTCTTCCACTCGGCTTGGAGAAGACACGTGAATTCCTCCATCCATTTTGGGCAGTTGTTGCGCCCCTTAATTCGGCAATCTAACTCGTCCCAGAGTTCAGGTGTGGGGTCTGGGCAGGCTAGTGCATTCGGTTAACCCCTACTATCACAATAACCAATTCATGGTAGACCTTGCAACATAACAGCTGGCGTTGACGTACCTTGCAAGTATCAAGGCTCCAAATCGTAAAACTGCCACAAATGAAAACAAAGAAAACACGCTGTCATCTAAAATAGTGCAGTAGGCATCCGCGTAGAGATTATCGTAACTCTGGACCAAGAGTACCAGACCATATCAGGAGAAAAACATCTACATCATAGTTCCACCTCTGCCGAACTTTACTGTGAGTACAATGCATTCTGGCTAGAGGTCTGCGCCGCACGGAAATTCGCGGCGGCGGTGTAACGACTTCAGAAACCCGGCGGCGGCGACGCGCCGCGGCATGAGAATATTTTTGAAAAAGAGCATAATGAAAATGGGTGTATGCGGGCAGACAAACCCATATATGTATAAATTGGAGCTAAAATGAGATCTTAAGACTAGAATGAAGACTAGAATTTTTATGAAAAGTAGTCTTGAGTATGATGTCGTGCGATTAGCTGCACGTGGGCTCTCGGCCGAAGGATGCGGGGTGTAGAGATCACTGTGTTCGAGCTCTGGTGGGCTCGATTATACGTGTCTTTAATCTGTACAAACGGCCAAATTTATAATATTCTATCAATGAAGTAATTGTCTTTTATTTATCTATCAGCTGAAACTTCGGGTTTCGGGCTCACTTAAATAATATCACTTGGGCGGGCTCGAATAAGTCCTCGGGCTCGGGCTTTGAAAAATGAGCTGAAACTCATCTCTAGGGAATTGCCCTCCGTAGGGGTCTTTCTAAGAGCTCCTAACCGTATCTACGCTGAGTTCCGAAGGGAACCACGGAAAACTGCGAACGGTTAAGTCGGCAGACGCGATCTGGTTTTGAACCAGGCCCCTTCCGTCTCCCAGTTCAGAGCGCTATATGCTTGGCCACTGGTGGGCTCCAGAGTATGAGCATGCCGTTGTGGTACACTTTTAAAAATATTTCTGCTGCAAAACTGAAACAATAGATTTTATCAAAATCGCATAGGTTTATGTTGTTTATATGCACATTCACAATACATTTAGTTATCAATACATGAATGATACATTATTTGCTTTAAAGCATTTTTTTTTTCTCTACATAACCTTCTCATGAACCATTCAAAACCTATAATGTTCTTTTGAGGTATAATGCAATGTTTAAACAGTTTTCAAAAAAATCAAATTAGGCCATTGACTCAAAAAATTTAAATTGTATCTTTACAAGTTACTAGCATTAAGAGGCATCCAGACAAAAATAAGCAACTGAAAGTTTAGGTACAGTCTTTTTTTCAGTTTTGAAGCGATTGTACGCGGTGGTATAAAATCAGCATTTTTCGACGGCGCGCCGGCGGTGGCGTGGTACAAATGCCCAGCGGCGGCGGCGTGGCGCGGCGGCGCAGACCTCTAATTCTGGCAGGAGGCGTTCTCCAAGCACACACCAGACCAGGGGCTCTATTCTGCCATGTTCGCTTAAGCGAGCGGTCGGTTATATGACTTCAAATTGACGTTATTTTCAAACTGCTTACGTATGTTCTGCAAGGTACGGTAGAGCAGTAGGTGCAGAATCTCCCTACCGAATGTTTACATTCTAGCATGTTTCGAATTACGTCACAAATCCGAACATTCGCTTAAACAAACGTGACAATATAAACCCCCGCCCCCCCAGGTATCCATCGAAACAACCCTCCTGGATGCCTGTTGAAACTCCTGGAGTGCGTGGGCCATCGGCTGGGAAATGTTTTTGGAATTTTTACGGACAGCACCCTTTGGTCTCCATCTACCAGTTTCACGAGTCTGCCCACTCCGAGTACATTTCGACATCACCATTCACCAACGCCTCTAAATCACATGGACCGATGTCGATTTAGGTCATTCAGCAAGTTAGAAATGTCCGTTTCGACGATTACACCTTCCTCGAAATCAGATAACTCTGTAGTGTATAAATGGTATCTATATATACAGGGTGTCTTAAAAATACTGACTTAGGCTTATTCCTTAAATACTGATCACAGACCGATACAATAAATAACAAAGTGAAAAAATGTACATAATTTTCTGGCATCAATTAAACTTCCCAAGAGATTCAATTTAAATGAATACAAAATTTAAAATTTTGTACAAAAAAATCTTAGTTGATAAAATGCGCCCCGTTTATTATTTAGGTGATTCAGAAAGTTTCAGCCTTTCGACATAAAAAGGCTTGGACAGAGGTATGTTTAAACAATGTTAGTGAGGGGCTATACAATAAGTAAAAGAAAATGTAGGCATGCAAAAGCAAGCAAAATGTGTTTAAGCAATAATTATTTCCTTTCGTAATTTGTGTAAAGTAAGACACTTGAAACGCTATCTTCCGACGTGATTTTCCCCCCCTGAAAGCCATTGAAAATTGGTTTAAGTCGGCATACAGTGAAATATTTCTAAAAAACCACCTCTCATAAAGACCGTTTATTTCTGGTTCTTAATTTCTGGCATTGGACTCAACGTTAATTTCCCCTTCATTAAAAGACAACTATTGACCTTCTCCCACTCTGAAAGACCATCTTTCAACTTACCAATTGAAAGGTAGGATTGCTTCCCTGGGAGAAAATCTCGAAATTATCCCTTTGAAAGACTAGCTTGCAGAAAGGGGCTACTGTACCTTTCCCTGGAATTACCCGTGTTCATGCAGTTTATTATTTTTTTTTAATGTATATGAAGAAAGGAAAGAAGTTGTCCAGATTCTAGTTTTATTCCAAACTGGTTGCTTAATAAAGATTGTCAATTGTGTAGCTGGTCGAAAAGTCTTTCTTTGAAGTTATACATACAATAAATTCATTCGATATTTCTTTTTCTTTTCTTTTTCTTTTTTTTTGCTGTATATAGATATTTCACGAAAGTTTGTTTTTCTAATTACTTCTATTTATAGACCACCTCTCTGAAAGACCGATTTTCTGTAGTTCAAAAGGTGGTTTCTTTAGGGAGGTTTCACTGCATGTTTATTTATATATCCCCAATACTTTTAAGATAGAATGCTTAAATTTTGTATGCATTTCAATTTACCCCCCCCCCCCTCCCCCTGAAAATTTTAATTAATACCATGAGATTCTGTAGCTTTTTTTTACGTAACTTATATTCACGTCTGTGATCAATGTTCATGAAATAAAAGTCTAAGGTAGTGGTTTTGTGACACCCTGTGTAGTACATGCTTTTGTGTAGGCTACTGGTAATATGGCTTTCTGGTTGGTGATAATTTCTCGTTATGCGGTATGACTTCCTTTTGTATAACTGGTTTAACGCATTATGTATTAAATCTTCTGTGAGAATTAAACCGTCAAATTTTCGAATAAAAACACCAAAATTATCACTTATTTTAGTTAGGTTAAAACAGTCACATTTGTACGTTAGGAGATATCACATATGACGAAATTTGATGTTCGAACCTCAAATGCCAGTTAAATTCCTTTAGTAATCTCCGAAATACCTCCTTAGGGCCTAAATGGTGCGAAAATTCAGTATAATAAGCAGATTTCTAGGCTTTCGATATATGTCCTGTCATTCCTTTAGTGGCTTGCTGTACATCTATATCACATAGCAACGCATTATCCCCAATCTTTCCACATGTACACTACAGCAGCACTAAGCAGCAACCCTAATGTTATCCTATGGGAGAATCAAAGGTCCGCATCCCAGGCTCTAGTTAACTGATTTACATGAAACAAAACGCAAAATTAATTATATGACACGTAGAACAAGGAATTTAGACTCAATTAAACGCCAGAAGAACAGATCTTCCCGATAATTCGTAACAGGTACAGAACTCCTTTTTTTTTGGGGGGGGGGGGAGGCGGGTTGCATAATAATGTAGTGCTATCAAAAACATATTCGAGATCACAAGATTTGAAAAAGTGGCCAACACAGACCAAAAGAACAGTGAAGTTGAATGACAGTGCTTAGTAACTTGTTTCTCAACGCATAATTACTAATCTATATAAAAGGTGGATTCGAGACACAGTTGCAAAGCAATCCAACGCACACATACTAACACTGACAGAAGAAAACGATTATTATAAATAAACATTACGTAAGTTCTTTGTTTTGTGACGAAAAATTTCTGCACAGTTTTGAAATAGTTATGAAGTAGCTAATGTAACGATCAGAAAATTTTGAAATCTCAAGGAGCACTCCTGAATAAATACACAGAGATATACAAAGTGAGATTAGAAAAAATCACAGGATTTGCATAAAGGCAACAACATATTAAAATAACTCTTCATAAATGTTTGACAAGAAAATTTGTAAAGACATATATTTTCTTTCTGTATTTACCTTAAAATTTTGTTTAGAATCAACTAAGTAAATAATTATAAAACGAAATATTTCATTTTACTGTGAGTACTTTCGAACAAAATTTCAATAATATTTTAAATTAGTTTATCCTAGTTTATTAAGTGTATTACTTTATTTTAAATTTTATTAAAATTCAGAAGGTTAATTTATTGAACATATTTATAAGTACAATTAAGTTAAAAGTAAAAAAAAAAAGTTTCAAAAGTAATTCAATAACTATAACCTACACTTTAAATATTGTTATATAGTAACAAATTTTAAATAATTGTTTGATAATCTGTTTTTTAAAAAGTACCTACTTATTGAACTTTCTTCTTTCAGTTGTGCACTCTAGAGCATAAACATTACTTTTAAGATAATAATAATAATAATAATAATAATAATAACTAACAGAGAAATAAAACAGTTAATTTTGTGATAAGAAATACAAATTACACAATCATATGTATTGGTTAAAAATTTAATAAGTTCTGCAGTGGTCTAGGCGCTAAACTTCGTAAGAACATGGCATGTGAAGTAGCATCCGGCATGGCCAGAGCTTGGGAGGTTCAATTCCTTCTTGGCTCGAATGCTGTGGGACCGAGTACGCTAATGGGAGCTGGTGCTCGTAAAATCTGTTGTGGCTCCGATGTCCTCCAGGTTTAACGCTACCTCTGGGAGGTGCCGCTTTCAGGGTGTTAGTCCCTCCTCTGGAATTGGTTAAAAATTAGAGGACCTCGGGCTAAAGTCGGACTGCCTCCCACTGGGACCCACTAAAAATAGAAGACGCCCCCTTCTGCCTATCTGGGGGGATCTGGCACCGCATGCGGTTGTCAGAGGGCATAAGAACAATAACATATGAATTAAATTCAAATGTCTCAAAAGTTTACACGTTCAAAAAGAGATGTATAAAATTTGCACAAATACAACGAAAGTACGAGTTCCTTTAAAAAGCTTGAGAAAGAGACAAAACAGCTGGTGTAAAAATTTAGCAAAGAGTAAACTCACCTTCTAGATCTTAACAATGACGTAAAATCCCCTCTTAAAAAATCAATTATATAAAGGACAACGCGTAACGCCAGTTTCTTCATGACCGCTTGCGACTTATAAAAAACAGTTCAACCCATGGACATAAAATATCGCTAGGAACTTCATAGAGTGTTATCTCCAACTGCAATTCAGTGCCTCTGAATCGAAGCATGGTCACATCAGTACGCGCAGTATAGAGGTATACACTTTTGCCCTATTATTCATGCCTTCCTTTTTTTTTTCTCCGGATCATAATAGAATGAGCGCCGAGAGGATTCACAGAACTGCACTTGTATGGATTTGGAGTTGCTGAGCTCATTTTCGCCCAGCGATGTCAGTCGTTGCCATACTTGGAAAAAAAGAAGCCCTTCCCTGATATGCAGTATATCCCGGCGCATGAAACACTCTGGCGTATAACTCGCATCAGTAAATTTAGGCTATGTCAAGCAATGTATTTTATAGTTTATATTCTGCATTTTACATTCGGTGTATAACACGCACACGAAAAATTTAAGTAATTTTTCGTAGTTGAAAGTGCGTGTTATACGCCGAGATATACGGTAAATGCAAAAAGAATCATCTGTATATTAAATGGCTAACTCAGTGGCGTAGCCAAGGGGGGCAATGTTAAGGGTCAGACCGCCACCATACTCCCGAAATGAGAGAGACAGGCACGGAAAAAAGGATCTTATCCCTGGTTTTTGAAATATATATATAGATACACTATATGTCGAACGGAAAATTCCCCGACCCCCCACGAAAGAAGATCCTGGCTACGCCACTGCTCAAGGCTCCAACTAGGAAGGGATGGAGGCAAACAGGTCATGTGCTCTAGGCGACGTGCTAAAAAAAGGCGCCACAATCAGTTATGGTTCCTTGAAAGAAGGACGACCTAAGTAAGGTTTGCCTGGTAATGTAAATTGTAGTTGGGGCACTCATTAGCCTTCGGTTACAATGAACCGTTTCTCTAAAGCAAATATATTAACGCTCCTTGTCCCTATGTATATATATAGAAACATACTGGCCAAATGATTTGTCACTTCGATTCATATTTGTGCTTCCACATTTATTTTGTATACTAGCCGCCTTCGGCGACCACTTTTGGCCGTCGATGGCCTCGAAGAGGCCAAAATGTGCAACCTAGAACACACTGGCTGCTTCGCGACTGGCTTGTGCAACCTACTGCACACGGTCCTCTTCGCAACCGAAATTTGCAACCTGCCGGTCGTCCGACGGCTAGTAATTATAGATTTACGACAAAAATAAAATAAATGACCCCAAATTAACCCAAATAAAAGCTATGAAATCTAATAACGTTGAAACCAAAGTCCATCCGGTTAAACGAATTCAAAATTAAACAAACGCTTATGACAAAAACATGTGCCACCAAAAACAATCTAAAACACTAAATTAAACATTTCAAAATTAAACAAACGATTATGGATTTATGACAAAAATAAAACAAATGTCTCAAAACAATCGAAATAAACAATCCAACAACGTTGAAATCAAAATGCATCCTTTTAAACGAATTCAAATTTAAACAAACGCTGTCACCAAAACAATCTAAAACACTCAAACACTTTTAAAATGAAATTTCACAATTGACACGCCGTTAACATTTAAAAACACTCGGTTGAGAGGAATGAAAAAAAAAAGTTACTTCCACAAACAACTACAAATACGTTTTTCTCATCTCAAAGAGTGCTGCCAATTTCTAGAAGAAGGATTCCTACAAATAGGTGTTTAAGTGTTGTGCAAACAAAAGTTTACACATTCTCAATAAATTTGCCCAAAATCTATCAAATTTTTCAGGTAAATTAAGGTTACCATATTTTTGAACGTAAAATTGAGGACATGTCCCCAAATTTGAGACAAAATTGGGGACATTTTCTCATTAATGATATGAAATACAGTAATCTAATTAAAAAACAATTTCATACTTAAAAATTGTCCTGAACTGCTTTTTTTACATTTTGGGGACAAATCGTAAAAAAACACAGAAATTGGGGACAATCCTCGAAGAACTTAAATATAAGGCGACCATATTTCTAAACGGTAATTTGGGGACAAATCAAGCATTGTCCTCGAATCTAAACAAAACTTGGGGACACTAGAAAATATTTTCGAGGACATAACATATTACCATGTACACCCTCCAAAAAAAGTTTTCGAGGGCAAGAAAATTTTCGTACGTCAATTTCGTATTTAAAGCATAGTTCTTCATGAAAAGTGATTAATCATTAACAAAACTGAAAGGGGAAATCTGGCTCATAGTCGGATACTTTATTGAATGTCTGTACATCCTCCAAAAAAAGTATTCGACCAAGAGAGAAATTTCCTATTTTAGACTTGCGAATAATAATTGAGTTTTTGAAAAACGCACAACCTGACAGAAATATTGAAATTCATATTTATGCATAGCCTAATTCATATTCTATGATAAATTATTTTTTAATTTACGAAACCAACGTAGGAAATTTATCTCTTGCTCGAATACTTTTTTTGGAGGGTGGACACGCTACACACACAATGACAACAAACGTTTTCAGAGATCGAATTTCATTGTTTCTCTGAGTAAATGGCGTTTTTAGTTGGTTTATTTTTCTTATTTCTTCAACAAATCTTTAAATTTGGGGACATTTGGGGACAAAGTATTTTTGAGGACAAAATGAAAAAAAAATCTATATTTGGGGACTGTCCTCGAATTTCGAGGACGTATGGTCACCTTACTTAAATATTAAATAAAACTGTCCTTGCATTGCTTGTCCTGCAAAAGGAGTATTTTTGCCAGTATATGACGTCATCTAATCGATCTACACCAGAGATTTTAAATAAAACTGTCCTTGCATTGCTTGTCACGCAAAAGGAGTATTTTCGCCAGTATATGACGTCATCTAATCGATCTACGCGAGAGATTATGTTCCATGATTTTTTTCAAAGAATGAAGGAATGAATCATCTTCACTTCTCTGTTTACTTTTCAAGGCGTGACATCTCGCTCGATATTTAGAGTTGAAATTAGCTGCAAGTTTAAAAAAGGTTAATTTTTTTAGAGATCTTTCGATTTGTATAAAAAGTTTTTGCTTTTAGTTAGAGATAAAAATTTCGTTTATATAAAAATTTCAACATGGCGGTCTGATGCACCTGGAGCGATAAGCCGATCTCGGAAGCGTTAGAAACAAGGCGTTTATTATTTAGATAACATTTACTAGTATTTGTTTCTAAGTTCAATTAAATTTTTTTTTTTGTAACTTGTAGAGTTTTTAATAGTCTGCTTTCACTAATTTTTTTTACAATTTTTCTTCATCACGTTTGATCATTTTTGGGGGGTGTATGCTCCCTTGATGTTGAAGCTTTTGTGCTACCTTCAGTTAAATATGCTACCCTTATTAAGCTTCTATTTGATATTTTAAATTGTTTTGAAGTGTCAGATACTTTTGTGGCATTTTGTCTCATAGATATAATCTGTCCTCTTTTAAACTCGAGAGATTATATTCCGTGATCGCAATAGCTTTCTTTGATAACATCTGAAAACAAAAACAACCAGTTTTACAAAGTTCAAACAATCTTAAATTTGAATATTAGAGTCGTTTACTTTGACATTTACTTTTCAGAGATATTAGTGAATGTTTTCTCTAATTACAATTAGAAAAAAATCTGATGTGTCCAACACGTGACTTCCTTGCACGTCTATTAATTCAAAAATGTTTTTTACGCACTTCCTCTAAACTTATTTGTTTGAAAGAGATAAAATATCAATAATAGTAAGGTATAGCGATTTCTAGCCAAATATTTCGATATCGCCAAGCTGAGTTCAATTTGAAAGATTTCCTTCTGACACTTTATTTGGCGATATTTCACCAAAAGCCGACAAACTTGAGATAGTTTGCGAGATTTTGGGGATAGCCAAAGTAGTCATTGACCACTGACTTTCAATGAATTGAATGCATCCATACACCTTAATGTATTTAAAGTCATTTGGCTCACCCTGTAAATAAATTCCCAGTCGATTGCTGTCAAAAAAGATATTGAAAACAGTTAGATATTATAATATAGTTCTAAATACAAAAGTTCAAAATTGTACGGGTTAAAGTTTTAGAGTTATACAAAATACGAAATAATTTTTGGCGCCAAATTTGGCGTTATTTCGGCGAACCTCGTCAATGTCGACGACATTTGGCGAGATTTTAAGCATGGACCAACAATGACAGATTATCGCCAAATTTGGCGATATTTTGCCAAAACTCGCCAAGAACGATGACAAATGGCGATACTTTGGGCATGGACCAAATGACTGACTATCGCCAAATTTGGCGACATTTCGGCAAAACTCGCAAAGGTCGAGGACAGACGGCGAGATTTTGGGCATGTACCAAACAATGACTGACTACAATTGTATTATATTGTCCATAGACATTATAATACAATACTTAAGATGTCCATAGTACATAGATGTACTATGGACATCTATGTATAGGATAGAAGATGTCCATAGTAGTCAGTACTTAAGATGTCCATAGACATTAAAGTACTGAAATTCTTTTTGGAGGTCCTGTAAAGAAACTCCAGCAGATTGGAACCAAAAATCGAGATGCACAACTAGATGTTACAACATTCTTATATATGAAATTTCATAATAGTTTTTGAGATTTGAGAGTTAAATATGCACACACGTACACCAAAAGTCGCCAAGCTTGGCGACTTTTGGCATAGTTCTTGAGGGAGGCACGTGACCGTGGTCGGACCATTACCTAACTTATGTGGTAGGACGGCATTGTGCTTGAAATGGATGAATGCCCCTAAAATTGCCATTGACCGTAATGTATTGGTAATCTTTTGAGTGTTCCTGTAGCAGAACTACAAATGATAAAGACACTTTTTTTAATGGAGAAATTCATTTTCTAACCCTTTACAGCATACATCACTTCTGAGTCGTTTGAAATAGCCCAATACCTCTAAAAAAACGCTTTGATGAATTTCGACCCATAGAGCGTAATGTATTTCGAATCTTTTGGGCGGTTCTGTAGATAAACTATCCTGTCGAATGGAATCGAAAGGGGAGGTGCACAACTAGATGTTACAGCAATCCTAAATATAAAGTTTCAACATTCTACGCCTAATAGTTTTTGAGATATGCGAGTTTAATGAGTTTCGGCCCATTGAGCGTAATGTATTTCGAATGTTTTGGGCAGTCCTGTAGATAAACTATCCAGTCGAATGGAACCAAAAGGAGAGGTGCACAACTAGATGTTACAACTATCCAAAATATGAAGTTTCGACATTCTACGCCTAATAGCTTTTGAGTTAGGCGAGTTTAATGAATTTCGGCCCATAGAGCGTAATGTATTTCGAATCTTTTGGGCGGTCCTGTACATAAACTATCCATTCGATTGCCACCAAAAGGGGAGGTGCACAACTAGATCATAGAACAATCCTAAATATCAAATCTCAACATTCTACGACCAATAGTTTTTGAGATATGCGAGTTACATACATACGTACGTACGTACAGACAGCATGGAAAAACTGGCCACAGCATACTCGCCGCTGGTCAAAATGAGTTGCAGACGCGTTAATATGATCGTGCATACTAGCCTACGATAGGATGCATCGAAAAAATTTTTAAAATTAAATTTAGAGGTAGTCAAAATCGGTTTTTTTGTCGAAATTTGGCCCCCAAAATTTTTCGGGATCACATTACTTCCTTATACTACGTACAAGGAAGTAAAAAAATCTGATGTGTCCAACACATGACTTCCTTGCACGTCTATTAAATCAAAAATGTTTTTTACGCACTTCCTCTAAACTTATTTTTTTGAAAGATATAAAATATCAATAATAGTAAGATATAGCGATTTCTAGCCAAACATTTCAATATCGCCAAGCTGAGTTCAATTTGAAAGATTTCTTTCTGACACTTTATTTGGCGATATTTCACCAAAAGCCGACAAACTTGAAATAGTTTGCGAGATTTTGGGGATAGCCAAAGCAGTCATTGACCACAGACTTTCAATGAATTGAATGCATCCATACACCTTAATGTATTTAAAGTCATTTGGCTCACCCTGTAAATAAATTACAGGTCGATTGCTGTCAAAAAAGATATTGAAAACAGTTAGATATTATAATATAGTTCTAAATACAAAAGTTCAAAATTGTACGGGTTAAAGTTTTAGAGTTATACAAAATCCGAAATAATTTTTGGCGCCAAATTTGGCGATATTTCGGCGAAACTCGTCAATGTCGACGACATTTGGCGAGATATTAAGCATGGACCAACAATGACAGATTATCGCCAAATTTGGCGATATTTCGCCAAAACTCGCCAAGAACGATGAAAAATGGCGATACTTTGGGCATGGACCAAATGACTGACTATCGCCAAATTTGGCGACATTTCGGCAAAAACTCGCCAAGGTCGAGGACAGACGGCGAGATTTTGGGCATGTACCAAACAATGACTGTCTACAATTGTATTATATTGAAGATGTCCATAGACATTAAAGTACTGAAATTCTTTTCGGTGGTCCTGTAAATAAACTCTCCAGTAGATTTTAACCAAAAATCGAGATGCACAACTAGATGTTACAACAATCTTATATATGAAATTTCATAATAGTTTTTGAGATTTGAGAGTTAAATATGCACACACGTACACAAAAAAGTCGCCAAGCTTGGCGACTTTTGGCATAGTTCTTGAGGGAGGCACGTGACCGTGGTCGGACCATTCCCTAACTTATGTAGTAGGACGGTATTGCGCTTGAAATGGATGAATCTCCTAAAATTGCCATTGACCGTAATGTATTGGAAATCTTTTGAGTGTTCCTGTAGCAGAACTGTAAATGATAAAGACACTTTTTTTAATGGAGAAATTCATTTTCTAACTCTTTACAGCATATATCACTTCTGAGTCGTTTGAAATAGCCCAATACCTCTAAAAAACGCTTTGATGAATTTCGGCCCATAGAGCGTAATGTATTTCGAATCTTTTAGGCGGTTCTGTAGATAAACTATCCAGTCGAATTGAACCGAAAGGGGAGGTGCACAACTAGATGTTACAACTATCCAAAATATGAAGTTTCCACATTCTACGCCTAATAGTTTTTGAGATATGCGAGTTTAATGAATTTCGGCCCATAGAGCGTAATGTATTTCGAATCTTTTGTGCGGTCCTGTACATAAACTATTCATTCGATTGCGACCAAAAGGGGAGGTGCACAACTAGATCATAGAACAATCCTAAATATCAAATCTCAACATTCTACGACCCATAGTTTTTGAGATATGCGAGTTACATACATACGTACGTACGTACGTACGTACAGACGGCATGGAAAAACTGACCACAATAAACTCGCCGCTGGTCAAAATGAGTTGCAGACGCGTTAATATGATCGTGCATGCTAGCCTACGATGAGATGCATCGAAAAAATTCTTAAAATTAAATTTAGAGGTAGTCAAAATCGGTTTTTTTGTCGAAATTTGGCCCCCAAAATTTTTCGGGATCACATTACTTCCTTATACTACGTACAAGGAAGTAAAAAGGATGATAGAAAGTAGCAGGTGGCAGGTCATTTGACCATTGTGTTTATATGCAGGTTCATCGGAAATGAGTATACATTTGAAAAAATAATAATTCACAGAATTGTGTAGGTAGAGAGGTACAAATCGACACACATGCTTCGAATGACATGGGATTTTTATTGCAACCACAAAAAACGACCGACAGATGGCGCTTAGTGTAATAAGAAAAGTAGTAATTAGCATAACAAATTATGACAAAGCAAAGACGATGTTCTTCAGAACAAATGCTGAACATGTGGACCGTCATTCCTCAACAATTGCTGTAGTCAAGGGATGAGGTTGTGTTTGTGAGATTTAGGCAACGCTACATGGGGCGATCTGCCAAGAATTGGGGGGTGCCTTGGTTCGCGTTTTGGTAGACGAGAATTCACAAGTAATAATTCGACTGATATCAGTCAGTCAAACAGAACAGCTTCTTCAGGAACTGCAATCACATGCAAAAAAGACATTCCACAAACTATAATTCAGTGAAATAACTGGAGCAGAACCATTAACTGCTCCACCATATATAGTAATACAGAATTCACAAATAGCTTTACGATATATCTTCGCCAAACGGGCAAAAGCATAACAAAACTGCCACAGCACACATCTTTAATATTTGTCGAGGAACTCCCAACCCTAATACTATCTAACAGGGAAATTTAAAGATATCGTGCATTCTACCTAACTGATTTACACGAAACAAAATGCAAAATTTAATAATTCGACTCGTAGAACATGAATTTCAGAATAAATGGAACTAATAAGAGGACCCCCAAAATTGCAACAATATCAAGGGTCTTTAGGGTAAAATTCTGTTAAAGGATGAACAGATTTTCATCCATAGTACTCACCTGAGATCAGATGCGAAGCTTTCATCATCGTGGAAAGATTGCTGATCAAAGCTACTGATGGAAGCGACAGAGCTGCTCCTCGACATAATCGACAAGTTCTCATCGATGTCATAATCACTCTGAACAGAGAAATCTACAGTCCTACCTGTTGAATATTCAACAAGTAAGTGCGACATACATCAAGAAGATCCAACTGGAATCGTATTGAAATACAGTGTGCCTGCTATAGTCCTTTGCCATCCCATTAACTTCAAAACGGCGAAATCCATAGTCTTTAAAGCGCTGTCTAGGTATAATAAAGTAGCTAAGCGCTACACAATGAAATCGCTTACAACGCCATCTGGCGACTAAATTTGCACTTAGTCTTCTAATCTCAAAAACGATACGCGATCCAGGAAAGAAGACTGCTAAAAATTGTTCAGAATCATCGAATTAATAAGAAAAGACGCCAGGCGCACATTAATACGCACATTAATGCGTACATCAATGTTACAAATGAAGTATATGAAAAGTACATTGCTTGATGGCATTTTACAAATCCCTATTGGTCTGACATTAGGCTTATTTGGTCTTCATAATCAAAGTATTTTCAATCAGCAACAATACACATCTGAACTATGATCTGCAATTCGTGCTGCACATTGAACAACATAGTAAGTGACACAATGGCACAAGCATCGGTAAAAAGTTTTTAAGTCTTGTATTTTACGCCGTCTATTTTAATTTTAGTGCACGCAAGGTGTCTTTTATTACTAAATCGATGATTCTGAACAACTTCGTAGTTGACTTTTTTCCCGTACCTTGTACCTTTTTTGAGATAAGAATGCTAACTCTGAATTTTGCTCCCAGGTGACGCTGTAGGCGGTTTTAATGTGTAGCGCACAGCAGCCGTACTATACCTAGACCCCCCCACAAGTTTTTAACAATAGCTTTCGCTGTTCTGAAGTTGATGGGGGTTACAAAGGACTTTAGAGGGCACGCTGTATATCCATCGATTTAGAACAGTTGGAGAGACTACTTAAATGGAATAAATGCTGAAATAGTGCAATCGTTGCTATTGGTCAATTTAACTATCAGCAACATAACGGTCAATCGAATCTCCAATCCCGTGCCACAAAGAACTTTTTTGACACAGCTGCCTATGTGCCACGCAATTGACGATTCGAACGACATCGACAGCTATGTTCCTGGTAGTGAAGAACTGATTAAAGCTATTTGTTCAGACTTTTTTGAGTTAGGAATGAAAATTCTCTCTCTCTTTTTATTTATTTATTTATTTTTTTTATTAACAAATTAGTCTAAATATATCTCTTTAAAGTATTACAAGAAATAATAATTCCAAATAAGGATATATTGAAAAGAAAAAGACTATTAGAAAACAATCCTCACCTTCTTCAAAATTCCGATAATCTTTCATGCAATGTCTGTATTCGAATAGCCTTGAGCCATTTTCATCAACTCGATTGTTGCCGACATTGGAAAGAAGAGGATGGTTCTTCATCAATTTCACGTTTGTGCAGGTTTTGATGTTCAAAGAGCAACGGCCAACAGCTCCCGCGTCTTGCAAATCATTCATGGACGAGTTCAAGGAGTAATTCAAAGGAGTGTTTTCCGTCTGGTACACTCTCACTTCGTCCTCACTTCCTCCGTAACCGTATTCATCCGCGGCAGAAATTTCAGAAGGGAACGGCTTGGTGGCAGTTCTTTGGTGGTCCATCCGGGGTTCGGGACGCATGGGCTCCCGCTTCAGCATGAGTTTGCCTATGTTCAAGGTATGCTCGGGTTCGCTGTCTTCCTTTTCGCAGCTGTCGGTCCACGCATGTTTTGGATGTGTCGCCACTACGTCTGAATTGTGGGAGGCTCCATTGGGAAGATTGTCTTGACGCTGGGCTATGGCTCGTCTTTGAGGCACGGGAGATGCGCTCTGGCTTCTCTGGGCGTCCAGTTTAGAGCAGGATTTCGGAAGGGGAATCCTGCTTTCTTGTACTGGCTTGGGAATACCGCTGTTTTCGACCATGTGCTTAGGCGAAGATCTTTCTTCAGACGCTTCTCGCGTGTCACGGGACACGTTCCTTGTTTTCTGGGCGACATTAGTCATCCTGTCCGATCCTTTGTAGTCTTTGCGTACCCCTAACTGCGGGGAGGAATGATCCGCCAGACGTTTGGGCGGACTTTCAGCTCTGAGCTGTGCTGCGTGAGGTGGCTTGGGTGGAACGATTTGCTGTGCGTCTTGTCTAGCGTTCCTGAATTTTATGGGATCGTGGTCTTTGTCTGCCAGATTGTTATCGGGTAAATACTGAGTTCCATCGATATTGTCTTTCACATCCATCTGCAGTCTATTCTGTCCTTGTTTGTAGTTCATAGCCTGTTTGGCATTTTTTGTCACCTGGAATGCCCCGTTGTGCTTCTCCTCGACAACATAAGTGAGCTTCTCCTCGTTGACAGCACTGCGGTTTTGCAAACTCAGCAAGTCGTTCTTTTGTTTCTGGGCCGTCATGTAACGGGCCGATGGAGATATGTGTCTCCTTACCCTGTTATTTTTATCGTTGCTTGCGTGATGGCTTGGACTCGTTTTGGGACTGTCCGTGTTATCGTAGGTTTCTGCTAAGTTCTGGTCTATTTCCGTGCTCAAAGCTTTCTCTTTCCGTATGTGAAGAGAGGGCACTTCGGCACTCCCCTTATAACCGTCGTTGTGGACGCACAGTCCGAAGGCAATTCCTGGAGGTTTCGCAGACAGCAAGTTCTTCAGTGCTGCTGAGCTCCCCATCGATATCATTTTATGCTTGGAATTGATCAGCTTCTTCAGCATTCCTACGGCTCCCATTTCCCACAGCGCTCTCTGATCCATTGCGTTCCTGGCCGATAAATTCCAAAGAGTCCCGCAGGCATTGCTCACGACCGTCAGGCTGGGAGACTTGAGGTGCTGTAGAAGAATCTGGAGGCAGTTGTGTTTCCTGAGTATGACCCTGTAGTCATTCTGAATGGCGATGTGACTAGACACGTTCCGGAGGATGCCTCCTCCGTTTTCGACAATCGCCAGGTTCTTCGATTTGCTCTTGTAGGTGAGGGTGCTGACTAAGAATGCCAGGGCTCCGTCGACAAGGCATATGTCCGCTTTGTTTGCGCTGCAGTGAGCCGACAAGTTCCATAAGGCAGACAGGATGCTCTTCAGTGTGGATTCTTTTTCAGCTTCCATTGCTGCTTTGACCAAAATGGTGACTGCTCCGACCTCTCGCAGAATTCTTTTACTGGCCGGATCGGCTCTCCATGATAAGTTTCGAAGAACACTTGCAGTAACCTGAATTGGAAAGAAGAGTATGAGTAGCTGTAAAAAATATTTTTGAAAGTATGTACAGTTTAAAAAAATTATTATACTTGCGGTAAAATTCTTACGATGTTGCCTTTTTTACGATAGCGCAATTGTTAAAATTTTTACTGTAAAAACACTAAAATTAAAAAATAAAATTACACAAAGATGAATATTCACTATAACTATTTAAACAAAATCCCTGCGTATTTTTGAAAAAATTATAAAAACAAGTAAATCTAAAAAAAAAAAAATCTGCTTTGCATCAAAAAGACCCGACCATCCTAGGAAGCAGTGGCGTATCCAGGGAAAGGGGTGCAAAGAGACATATGCAACCCCCATATGTAGCATATGTAGATTTATTCTCAAAACTGAAATATTTATATAAAAAAGATTTCCAAGATTAATTTTTTTTTCATCATGAAACGAAAACATGATCCTAACTAAACGAATTCTTGAAAAAAGAATAAAAAGTCTTTAATGACTAAAAATGTGTCTTTGTGTTCATGGGGTCAGTAGTCCATATTTGAAGACCGAGGAGATAGAAAGGGGGATGCATCCCTATAGAATATCTATGGAATTAAATATTATATCTATGGAAAATGTATACTTTCTCCGAATAGTAGTCACACTCTCTGATGTCATATTCATAAACGGACAGCAGTCAGGAAACCTCGGTCAATCTATTTTCTTTTGCTCGAATTGCTCAATTCATAATTATATAACTTTAAATTTGATTTAATATTTTCTTAATTTTTTTTTATTTGAGAGTCAGTAAAAGAAAGCAGTAGTTTATTTTCATTCTGGTGAAAAAAAAAATCCACACATCAAATTGATTCAGGAAAGTGTACTTAAATAATAGTTCCAAGTAACAAGAATAAATTTCAGCAACTTTACATCTTAAAGAAAAATTCAGAAAACACAAAGAAATTTCGAGATAGTTAAATATTTCAGTCACACTGGAAATGACCTCATATCTACAGATGAAAATAGAAATGCTAAGAATGCTAATGATTCTAGAATATCAGTTAGGAAAAAAGAAATTACTGTCACAAATAAACAACTAGATTAACTTCAACAGAAGCTTTACACATATGCAACGTTGATATTTTGTTCTCATGGTATGTTTACTATTCCCCCCCCCCCCATGATCTTTATTTTTGTAACTTTTTAATAACTCGATAAAATTACTAGGGGCATTCAAAAAGTAAGTTACACTTGTTCCTCCACGGATGGCAACATTGCGAAACAAGACCAAAGCTTAATCAGACGATAGTTCAGTTCCACGGCTTCCAACGGCAGCAATTTCATTCGGATAGTGACAATCGTTCGTGCGTACTACGAGAAGGAAATGCCGCATAAACTGGAAGCTTACTCCAACGTTGAAGTACGCGGGACACTACGTTTTTGTGTGCAAAACGCTTCAAGCAAAGGCATTGTCCTCTTGCATGACAATGCAAGACCTCACAAGGCACGCACAACAAAGGATTTGGCTCGCAGCTTTGGATGGGAGGTCTGGCAGCATCCATAAGGTGACTTTACGCCCCGTTTTGAACGGGGCAGTCCCGTTTTTAGGTGGCTTGTCCCATTGTCCCCAAGCAGGGGCGTAGCCAAGGGGAGGGGGTTAGGGGGTCATAACCCCCCCCCCCATGAGAAATTTTTGCCATACAAAACGTATATTCTTCACTACATTATCACACATATGTATACATATATATGAGTTGCAGTAGTCATAACCCCCCCCCCCCCCATGAAAAATTTCTGGCTACGCCCCTGTCCCCAAGCACAGCTTCGGGACACCGTAATGTCCCGTTTTCAGAAAATGTCCCCTGCAATGTCCCGTTTTTAGAAAGAGAGCAACCTACGGTAACGATTTCAATGAAGGCCGCTAAATGTCTAAAATCGTCCAACGGCAGTGTCTGTAAAAAAAAAAAAAAAAAAAAAAAACCTAACCTCCTCCCTACCCTCTCGAGACGCAAAGAAAACGGTGTTAGATGTATTGTTTTTTTGTTTGTGCTTTTAATGTTCTTTTTTTGTCAACTTTTTCAATTTATTTCTTTTTTTAAAGTCATGTTCCTCTTTCACTTAACCCCCCCCCCTCTTCGATCTTCACTTATTACCTCCGCTAAAGAGGGTAATAGTTTTTGGCAGACAAAAAAAGGTCGTGGATGATAATTGATAGTAGTAAATAAAGTAAGCATATGCACTTTTGAAATTCGCATCATATGGATCAATAAAATACATGAAAAATCTTTATTGTTTTAGTGTATACGCAAAAATACATTTAGCTTTACGTTAGTTACAAAAGGATGAAGTAATAAATTCGAGCAATTTTTCACAAAAGATTTACGAATAGTTTTGTATTAATAACTATGAATTAAAAGTAATTAAATTATTTACGTATATTCCATCAAGGTGTTTGCGGGGATGGCAACGAAGATTCTTTTCCTCTTTTTCTTTCGCTGGTTGCCAGGACGATAGTTTAGAATAAAAATAACTTTTTTGTTCTAAACAAATTTATGTAGCTGAAAGGTGTAATATATCTAGACAAAAAAAGGTCGTGGATGATAATTGATAGTAGTAAATAAAGTAAGCTATTAACCGTGATTGATTGAGACTATGGTGCTTTCTCAAGAGACTAAAGACCAAATCATATCGCTTTATTTTTCTGACACACCACTCACGCAGTGTGAAATAGCTCGTAGGCTTGGTATTTCACGCTCTACTGTTCAGTATTACATCGTTAAATATCAGAAGAATATACCCGGGACTGTTGTTCAAGGCCGCGCTGGCCGTCCTCGCCAGTTGTCTAATCCGGAAGAAAGTCATCGTGAAATTAACCGTCTATTTATGCAAAGAAAAAGGGAAGATCCAGATTTTCGTGCTCAAGAAGCGGAATCCAAATCCAGAAGACAAGACAGAAAACGTTTACGACTCTGTCTAGATATACCATCGAAAAGACCAAGAACAGATACTGATCTAAATGTAAGGTGTGAAGAACTAGAATTTCGTAAATTAGCTGAGAAATTTTTCGAAGCTGTTGCTGATGGTCCAATCCACCAATGCTATTGTTGTGATCGACTGTGGTTCAAAAAGTCAATAAGAACCCTTTCCAAAACAACTTTACTGTCCAAAGGAGCGACAACGGACTTTATAAAACTAGTCTTTTACAAAGATATCGGTGATATTGGCAAATTTTGCAGAACATGTTACGATTGTTTGATTAAATTGACAATACCACAATTAGCTATAAGCAATGGCTTCGAATTCCCCGAAATACCGGATTGTTTAAAATACTTGACACCACTGGAAGAACGGTTGGTTTCTCCCCGTTTGATTTACATGCAAATACATCCTGTACATGGCTGCCAATACAAATTAAAAGGTTCTGTCAAAAAACCTCTTTAGCGGAGGGGAAACTAATTTCAGCTGAAGGCTGAATATTTTATTAGCTCTTGGTTGGTTGTTTAGTTTATTTTTTTCCCTTTTCACTCTGGTTTTCTAAGAATTTTTTCCTTCGGAATGACAATTTCCTTTTTTCTGTGTGTCCTTTTGTTTACATTTCTCACTTTCCTACCTTCCTGCCTTGTGTCGGATGGTGTTTTTGAAGTCGAAGGCCTACCCCTTGTACCACCTGAAACCTATGTCTTGCACTATTTTTTATAGTATATGTGTGTTTTAGAAAAGGTTTTTTTTTTCATTTTATTTTGAAATTAACATTAACACAAGCTTTTCGCGCATTTTCTTAAAAACTAAAAGATACCCAGACCTGAAATTCAGTCTCCCTACACTATTACCTTAAAAACAGTAGATGTCCCGTTTTGAGGAAGAAAATAAACACATTATTGCCAAAAAAGTAATAGATGTCCCGTTTTGAAGGAAAAAATAAATGGTCACGTTAAGCATCCACCGTACAGTCCCGAACTGGCACCCCTTGGAGTAAGCTTACAGTTTACGCGGCATTGCCTTCTCGTAGTACGCACCAACGATTGTCACTATCCGAATGAAATTGCTACCGTTGGAAGCTGTGGAACTGAACTATCGTCTGATTAAGCTTCGGTCTTGTTTCGCAATGTTACCATCCGTGGAGGAACACGTGTAACTTACTTTTTGAATGCACCTTGTATATTAATTATTAAACACTTTTAAATGGGAGAAACAAAAAATGTATAGATGGGTGGCCATTAGGGCCGTCCATGCATTTTAGGGGACTCGTCTTGAATTTTCAAACACTTCAGAACTTAATTAATTTGAAAATTTTCAGTACGCTATAAAAATGTTCACTGTACAGAGCGATGACGGTGATGGGGGGGGGGTTCAAACTCATCACCTACCCCTATATGTCCACCCACAATAGCATATTCTTTAGTTTTTACCAAGTGGTACAACACTTGTTCCATGGTAATGACGATATGCACCACCCAAAATGAATTTCTGGGTACGCCACTGGTAAGAAGGTTAAAAAATCTTATCTTTGCGAGCCAGTTTTTAGATTTTAATGATATTGTATTATTATGCAATTTTTTAAAAATCTATGCCTACAGTAGATTTTTGACTTACGCGAGTTTTGCGTTCCAAGAGAACCTACGCGTAAGTAAAAATTCCAAGTTATGGGATAGGGTATATATAAGGCTTTTTGAAACACATACACAATTATTTTAGACCCCCTATAAACATCCCTCCCTTAAAACATTCTCTTAACGAGAATCCTCTCTTATCGAGCACCTACGTTACAAACCACAAACGCGCCTAATAATTCTGTATTATTAGCTTCAGTAATTTTGGCAACGCTAAATACTGACTAACGAATAAACGGCATTAGTTTATGGTATCCCTAATCAGGACCTCCGACAAGATTTTTGGGCCCCAGGGCTGGCATTTACAACGGCCTCCCCATCTACAAAAAAATTTCCTTTTTTTTTATTATTTAGAATTTTTTTAAAACACTTTAGAATTAGTACATTTTAAATTTACCGTAGGCCATATATACAAAACCCTATACGTGTTAAAAACTTTCATCAAATTGCAAGTCTTTTATCAGAATTATTTTAAAGTAATGTACGTATAATTCTGAAATTCTTTCTTAGTGTATACAGAGAATCACTTGATACAATTAAATCTAAGACTTTTTTAAATGTTGAGTACTGGCTATTTGAAAACTAAAGCAGAGTTATTATAAAATTCGCAGCCAAATGAATAACGCAGAAAGAAAAACGTTAGCAAACACCGAGAGTTAATGCCACAGACCGATTTCTATAACAACATCAGTGCGAGAATGTATTCTCACATTGGTGATGGTAAGCAGGGCCGGACTGGGCCATCGGGCTATCGCCCGATGGGCCGGTGGTCGTGTGGGCCGCATGGACCGATGCTCTAGAAGGCCTAAACTCGACATCGATCCATAAGGTTGCGACGCAACATGTGCAAGGGGGAGAGGGGCTTTCTATATTGTATGCTGAATAATGCTTCCCATATCTAAAGTATCTTTGTAATGATTAAAATTGCAATGACCTTTATAGAGCATTTCAAAAATACACATTGAGACTAGAGATCTACACGGGCCTGAAAATTGAGTCCCGACCCTTCCCGAGTCGACGATTCTTGACCTTGAAGGTTCGTTCCAAGTCCGTAATACATTTGAAACAAACGTACGACCCGGCGAGTACGGGCCGATTATTCACAAAATAATAACACGAAAATTCCAGAAATTAAAAAATATATAAAACATACCAAATAGATCGATGAATAAATATTTTTCAGGAATTTTATATATTAAGCTAAGTTATTAATATTAACTACTACATTAAATTAATACTAATATTCAAAATGATGATAATGTAAACGATAAAATAGTCATGCAGTACAAGTACATGCATTCAAATTTAAAATTCTACATCTGTGACAGGGTTTATCATTTGGCTCCTTCGTCGGTCAAAGTCTTGCGCTACTACTGGTAAATAGTATACAAAAGGAAAACAGAGGGTTATGTTGTGACATCCTTTTCGAAGTGTAACAAAACTTTCAAACCCCAAAGTCTTTCAAAGTAAACGGAGTAAAGCAGGAAGGTGAAAAAGAAAAAAATATTATCACAGGACACAAGTCCGTCCCGGCCCGTTGACAAAAGATTTATAAATCCAGTACCCGTACCCGGCTCGAGCAGTTCTCTTGAGACAAACACTTTACAATTAGAGTGGCTGGCGCGACGATCCGCACCTGCTTTCAACAGATAGTAAAAGTTTTTAGATGCCTGTCTTTTTCAACTATCTACAGACCTGTATATAGGTTTCGGGTCATACTGGACCCTTAATGCCTCAAAATTGTCTCATAAACAATTGCCAGAATAGGAAAATATGGTTAAAAAGCAATAGCACGCCCATATTCCAGTGAGAAAAATAAAACAAATAGACGGTAACTCTAAATTCCCAATGACACAAGCTGCGAATCAGCGAGGATGGGTTCTCTCGAGTGCAAAAGAAATCGCGGCATTCTGATTTCCGTACACCTGTGAAAAAACCACGAAATGCAAATTACTGGCTGCTCCGGATAGTGCCTGTTCCGATTATATTTACTTTTGTACGGTTTTGAAAGAAATAAATAGTAAACTAAGACTTAAACCAATGAGTCTAATCAATATTCGGATTTAATGAAGTCATTTTATACATATATATCTATGCATGATTTTTCCTTTTGCGTTTAGTTTAAATATTTACCTCTGTACTTCAAGTGTAGTAAATAAACTACAAGATGGCATGACAAAATGGCTTTTCATTCCCTTCTTTCCCTTTTGAATATAATGAGGTTTTAAACCCTCATTTCTTAGAAGTTCACATTCTTATAATGGCACACATATGCTAAGGTAGCTGATTTTTTCTTTTCTTTAGTTTTCTTTTCTTTCTTTTTTTTTTTTTTTAAATGTCCAATGCAATTGATACTGTTTTTAAGTGTTTTATAAGATTTGTACTGTTTTTAAGTGTTTCCTTGTCTATGAAAATTCAAATCATGAATATGATTCACAATGTTTGGATTCATTTCTTCTTGGTATTCATTAGCTGTTTTTAAATGCTATTATGATTTTCTTTTAATTCTGAGATGGTGAATCTGAATGAAAGTACGTTAAATAGTAGATAATTAAGTTAAACGAAGTTATTGCAGGATTTCTTTTCACAGTTCAACTTTCATAATTTTCCAATTAATATTGAACGTTAAACTGTCCCAACAGAGGAAACTATTGTATGAAAATGGCCTAAGATCTACAGGTTTATGCAGTTTTTCTCTTCAAATGAAAGTATTATATCTATCAATTTATTAATTAAAAATGCTCTACAGATTATTAAAATAATGACAATAGCTATCAGGTATTGTACTCTCAAAAGTAGTTACAATTTAGTTTCTGAATGTAACTATTTCTAAGTATCTACTGATAAAATATAAATCGAGCATTTAAAGCACGACCAAATAGTTTATTTATGTTTAATTAGCTAAAGTATTCTAGTTAAACTCAGGTAAGCAAACGAAGTAATTTAAAGTAATATACAGATACATACACCAACATAATATGTGATATCAATAATTATCACAGACTAAATTTAAGAAATTGCCTTCCCTCCTCCGTCGCCCCCCTGGATTTTATCAGCCTTGTCTCTGTCCTGACAAAAATATCTTTATGCAGACAAATCGCCCAACCCTGGTTACAAGAGGGAAAAAAAAAAAAAAAAATCCACACTCAGCCAGAATGCAGTCAAATCTCGTTAGTAAGTCACCTGTATAAGACATTGCTCCGCATACTACATCATCTTTCAAACTTCCTAACACTTTTAATACGTCTTTTCACATACTTTACTCAGGGATGAGATTCTTCAGCTTTTTGGCTGATTTCAGCTTTTTTAAATTATTAAGAATTTTTTTTTTTGTCTCTTTTCTCTGAAAATTCTGCTTTTTTTCTGTGGATTTCTCATAGTAGTTATTAATTACTGTGTAAAGATTATCTTGTAGCATGTTTTGATACTTTACTTCCTAAAACTTCTTTCACATATAAATATCATGTGTGCAAATTTTTTGCTCTCGTATAATTTCAGTCTTTTTGCTTTTTTGCCAATCTCATCCCTGTTTACCCCGCTTATTGCATCGCTATTTTTTCAACCATTCCACATACGACGGCACCTTTAGTTTCCCATATCTTTGGTAAGGTTATCTACCAAAACCACTTTATTTTTGTTGCGCAGGACTCAATATTTTTCCTTACGAAGATTGTTGCCTTATCCACAAATTTCAGGACTCTTTTTCGTTTCGACTTCCATACGTTGACAAATTAAATATGACAGATCGTACAGTTAAATTATAAGTATGCCTCCTCCTCCTAAAGATAAAACTTACTTTTTTTGTAAGTAGAGAAATGCCACTGGATCATAGAATTAAATTATTTTGAAAGTTGCCTTTAAATTATTTCTAAAAAAGCTTCAAAAAACTATAGTGCGTTTTAAATAACTTTTCTCGGTTAATGCCACATACAGTTGAACTCGATTTTAGCGTCATTGAAGGGAACAGACCATTTAGGACGCTATAAGCGAGTGACGTTGTAAGTGAACTTCTGCACTTTAGGCAAGTGATTGGACGTACAGAATACCTTAATCATCATAAAAAGTTATCATTAGTATAACAGAGTTCAACTAAATTTGTGCATTTCCTCGCCCTCGCTATAATATCATAGACGCGACGCGCTACTAATGTTGGGGGCCGGTTTGGTCGAATCGCCCGGGCCGTTTCAGCGGTCCAGTCCGGCCCTGATGGTAAGTCATATTTACCGAAGCCGGTTTGCGGCATAATCTCATTGGTGTTTGCTAACGTTGTTTTTTCTGTGTTAAAGCAGAGTTACCATCTTTATCAATAAATTCGTAACATACGTCCTCCAGATCCGGAGAAACCCTAAGGCCTGGCCCCGGGACAATTATACCCCCCCCCCCTCTCGGCGGGCCTGCCCCAAATAAATAAATCTTCAACTAAATAGGCAGAATAAATCCAACACTGATATTCAATGCCATATCATCCATTTCCAAGATTAATGTCCGAAAATTCATTTTTTCCCGGGAGAAAGTACAACAAAGAAACAATTTTTTGGTCACTTCCATCCTTTCATTTTATTCGATAACCAGTAAAACTTCCTTTTGCGCTCCGAATAAAAATGATCTTTTCTAATGGCAAGAATGGATCACGGATTATTTGTTTATTTCAATACGACAATTAGCGGCACTGATGTGTGATTTTTTTCTTTTTCTTTTAATTAAAACCCACCCGAACATGTTTTTTTAACGAGGGAATCCCGGAAATGGAATAGACGAGCATTTTCGTGACCTTATATAATGAAAAAAAAAAAACAGCTGCGAGGCAGCAGCTCGTTTCTCAGCCTGTTAAAGATAAATGACGTGTCACTTTCACTGATGTCATCAAATTGGGGTCCAAGGCCGAAAAGCATACCATTCTCTGCCACAATGCTAGGTCAATGAATGAGTTGCATGTTTCGGAGCGGATGTAGGCCGGGTAACCCAACTGCTGCAATATATATTATATACTACATATATGCAGAGGCTGACAGCATTGACCTCACTTCTGTCTAAAAAATTAATTAGTTATTAATTATCAGATGCTATATTCAGTGTCTTGAATTAGTGGTGCAGAGGACAAAAAAGGAAAATGAATCCGCAAGTCAGGATGATTGCGTATTGTGTTAAGGAGAACATACTCAAGGGGTATCTGCGTATGGAGAGGGGGGGGGATATTAAGGAGTTCTAATGCGTATTCACGTTAAATTTGGAGAAAACTGCCCAAAACTCCAGACCTTCGGGATGATTGTGAGACGGACCCAGTAGTTTTCAAAGAAGCGATTACAGTGAATAAATTAAATATATTATTTTCAGCTAATTTTCGTGGTAGTTCTTCGTAAATGATGGGTCAGTTGCCGATGCTGTCTGACAAAAGTGTGTTTCGGTAGTTTGAAATGTCCAGTTAGCAATTTTCGAATGTCAGATTTGGTCAAAAAAGATATCGACTAAAAGAAATCCAACATTTTTTTGAGTAATAGAATGCATTCATCTTGATAAATTCTATAATTATTTGAGCGAAACGACTGAAGTTTGCAGTTGGCAATTCTCACCTGTCTGAGATCTTCGCTGGGAGAATATAGCTGGGCCACTAGGGCTTCCATAAAAGGCCTCATGGAACAGAGCAGGGCTTTATTGGCACCGTCACCGAAAGTGAGATTGGTCAAAGCCATCCCCGAGTATCGCCTGATGGTGTTGCAGTATTGGTCGCTGGTGCAACCGTGGACCTCGTGATCGATCTGGAGTAACTCAGCAATTGCTTGCAGACCACCTGAGGAAGAAATTGTTTAGTTTGATTTTATGATACTATGTTAAAGGTAGGTGGTAAATAAGAACGATTAAAACTTAGTATCCAATTTCTTCTTTCCCGCTACAAAAGGTAAGAAAACGGATTTCGAAAAGAGAAGAGCTTTCCTGTGTTTTTTCCATTTGAATGATATGATGCTCCTTTCCGGTTAAAACTATTTTCTCACCATAGGTCTTTTTTTTAAATTCGTGATTCTAAGACACCTTTCTTAAATAGATAAATTTACAACAACATGACAATATCTTTTATATCAAAGAAGAACAACGACATCCAAATAGAACTCTTTTTATGGCTTGTAAAGTTATTGCAAAAAATCTTATTTCACACATGTGACTGGCCCACCGTATTACTGTTTCAGGGAAATACGGTTGTATGTTTTAGTCATTAGTTTATTTTACTTTCTCAATGTATATCTATATAAATAAAATTAGACTTTTGTCTGTACATTTCTTGGAATTCAAAAATTTTGCGATTTCTATCCGTTTCAAGCACCCGGGAATCCGATGCGACCCTCAAAAAAAAGTTTGTCTGTCTGTCATTCTGTCGTTCTGTCATTCTGTCCGTGACGCTTTTTATGTTTAAGCATCACATAAAAACGACTGAAGCGAATGATATGAAATTGGGTGTCATGATAGGTGGTCACTCAACTTAAAACATAGGTGTCGAATTTTTTAAAAATCTCGATTGGATTTTGAGATTTTGCGAAAATCCTTTCAAACTGCGTAAATTTGTGTTCGCACATCACTTAATAACTGCAAAGGTGAAAAAATGATATTTGGTGAAATGATAGGTGGTCACTCACCTTAAACTATTAGCATCTAATTAAAAAAATCGATCATATTTCGAGATTTTGCGAAAATCGTTTAAAACTGAGTGAATCTTTGTTCCCGCATTACGTAATGACGACTAAAGCGAATGATATGAAATTTGGTCACATGATAGATGGTTGCTCAACATAATTTACAGGTGTCCAATTTTTTAAACATTTTTATTAGATTTTGAGATTTTGTGAAAATTCTCTCAAAATATTTCTTCAAACATCACGTAATAACGACTAATAGGAATGATACGAAATTTAGTGATATGATAGGTAGTTGCTAATCTTAATTTATAGGCGTTGAAATTTTAAAATATTTTGATTACATTTTGAGATTTTGCGAAAATTGTTTTAAAATGCTGAAATTTTGTTCCAGCATCACGAAATTAAGACTGAAGGGAATGAAACGAAATAGGGTGACATGTGATAGGTTGTCACTCAACTTAAATTCTAGGCTTCCAATTTTTCAAAAATGTTGATTAGATTTTGAGATTTTGCGAAAATTATTTCAATATGCGTAAATATTCGTTCGCGCATCACATAATTACGACTTAAGCGAATGAAATGATATTACTTAGTTACTCTCTAACATGTAATAGTTTAACAATACATAAAAATTATAACTTCGCTTTCTTTACTTTGGCAACATACTCCATCCATTCTGTGTACTCCTACAATGGTGACGAAAGTTCTTGCTTTTTGGAAATTTGCATTCACTAACCCGTCAAGGACGGGTACTTCAGCTAGTACATATATATAAATATGTTACGATGCAAAATGGCGTTACAGGTACAATAACAGACATCCACAAAAAATTATAAAAACTGCAATTGAATTGCAGCAAAAGAAAAATAAACTAAATTCTCTTGAGAAACAGTCCAGAATCTGCTCGAAATTTCGAAAGGTCTGTGAACGATTCGGGGAGGACGGGGTGGGGGGAAGAAGAAAAAACTCTTACCTAGTTGGCACATGGCATGTCTATGATCTTCGTCGAAAGATAACTTCATCAGGGCTGCTACTGCTGGTCCAAGATGCTGATCTACGCAACGGGCTGAAAGAGAAGATCAAATAAAATTACAGACATTTAAAGACATAAGGATATTTAAATGAGAATTCTTTAATTGGACATAAATTAAAATTAGTATACTTTAGTATACCTAACTATAAGGCTACCCAAATTATTGACGAATTGGCAGCCTGCTGGCAGAGACAGAAGGGGACGCCCCAATAATGGGTGGGAAGGAAACCCGAGGGCAGGTTTGGAAAAATATGGCCCGAGTACACTGCAAAAAAAGTCTGTCAAATTTACAGAAAAAAACTGTCAGCCAGGACGCTAGTTTATTTCTGTTTTTTTTTTTTGTTTTTTGTTTACAGAAATTTTCCGTTAATTTAACAGATTCTCCGTTTATTTTACAGAAATTTTCCGTATACGGAAAAAAATACTGAAGACTTTTGTAAAATATACGGAAATAAACTGGCGTCCTGGCTGACAGTTTTTTCTGTCAGTTTAACAGACTTTTTTTTGCAGTGTAAGAGTGTAGCGGAGAAGTGGGAAAGGCAAAAAAAAAAAAAAAAAAAAGAAAGGGACGAAGGAGACTTTCGGTTGAGGACAACCACAGTGGCGAGATTCAAGGAGAAGAAGACTACTCACAGTTCCTGTTATCGTCCTCGTCCTCTTCCAGGTTCCTGAGCTGGTCGCAGTAGTCCCTGATCTGTTCCAGGAGCCTGAGCACCCTGGCCTCCCTGCGCCCTTTCTTGTCGTCCGGCTGCGAGAAGACGATGTTGTGCAGGACCTGGGCGGCGCGCTCCCTCACCTCGAAGTTGACGCGCTTCGCCTGCACCATGGTGTGGTAGCTCGTGTTGGAGTTGGAGTTCTCGTCCGGAGAGTGGAGGAGCTGGATCAGCAAGGGGAGGACGCCTGTACGAGGGACACGACGACATTCAAGTTAGAAAAAGGAACTTCTCTGAAGCACGCTCATATTTTAAGTACGCACTTAACCCTTTGAGGCTCAACCCTTTCCCAATCCTGAAAAAAGGGCAGCCGTTGCCATCGCTCGACTTAACTACCAGCAAGATGGCGGACGATCGAAACGTTCATCGCGTGCCACAGATCTGGAGCACCCTTTTTTGACGACAGCTGGCTGTGCGGTGGCACAGCATACAATTTTCGCCAGGCATATTCTACCTATACTTCACCTATCAATATTCACAATTTGATCAATATTGGCTCTAATGAATATTGCCATTAACAGTAACATTAACCCATTAAACATTAGGGTTTGGGAATTTCTCTCCAAATATGGAAGAAATCGCAAAGATAGGTTCAATTTTGGGGCTTTATTTTTTTGTCGCCAAACTTAGTGATCAATCACCAAAAATGGCCCACCTTGGGCCGTTCTGACATTTCACTTCCCGCCGCTATCTGGCAACCCTTAAAAAATGATTTGCCGTTTCTTGAGGAGATAAAAACCGTGTCGGAAATTAACAAGTGTTAACAAAGGAAGAGACACTGTGCCAAAAACACATCGATTATATAAAATACTTTTCCAGCGTAAAAGTCTTTTTTTATTGTCGCTGAATTTGCTAATAGGCCATCCTGAAAATTGACGAAATATTTCGGGATAGACAAAAGGATGCATGTGGCACATAATTGAGAAGAAGTAAAAAAACAAAAAAAAAATCATGCCAAACTTATCGGTTATATGACATTTGGTACCGAATGTGGCAATGCTTGGTGCGATTTCGGAAATAACCTAAAAAATAAATAAAAAAATAAAAAAAGCTGTGTGTCATTATTAATGTGATTTTGCGAGACTCTTGGTAAAATAACTGTAGATGCTGTTTCCACCACTTAAATGAACAATAAACTGTTACAAACGTTTACTTGCGTATAATACGTGAAAAGGATAATGTTTCATAACTGCTGTGGACTGTAATATACAGGAAATCTTTGAAATGCTTTCCGTAAAAGAACTATAAGTACTACAGACTACATACACAGTTTTTCAATAAGAGAATTACAGTGAAACTTTTCGGTTAGCGACTTCTCTTCCTTCCGCGAAACATCGATCGTTAAGAGAGGTGGCCGCTGAAAGAAGCAAAAACAATTGATAGCCACCCCCTCTTAAACAAAAAAAAGGCCAAAAATTATTATTTGTTCTGTCAGTTATGAAACATTATACTAATACATAATAGAGATGAGTTAGGGCTCATTTTTTGAAGCCCGAGCCCGCCAACTTTTAATCCGAGCCCGCCCGAGCCCGAGCAATATTATTTAAGTCGGAGCCCGAGCCCGAAATTTCAGCTAAAGATAAATAAAATTCAATAAAATTCGAAGAAGTAATTCTTTGATAGAATACAATAAATTTTGCCGTTTGTGCAAATTAAAGACAAATATAGTTGCAAATTTTTAATGCACTTTCTAATTCTTTATATATCTATGTCTATGAAATAATGTGGGATCTCATGACTAACTAAGTAATATAAGCCGCCGTTCTGAAATACCCAAAGAGCTTCACGCGCCTTCTAGGCACCCGTGCCGCTATTTTTTTTTATAAGTACTTTTATTTTCCATATGAATCACTTTTTAAAAATCTGTTTCAAGGAGTATGTTCAATAAAATAGAAATTTTTCACGAGCCCGAGCCCGCCCGAGCCCGAAGGCAATTGTGAATTACAGAGCCCGAGCCCAGTTCGGGCTCGGGCTGAGCCTGTCTCATCTCTAATGTATAAGTAAACATACAAACATATTTTAAAAATTTAATAAAATATTTAGAAATTTCGGGTTGTTCCATTCTTTTCTCTCTCTCTGAGAGTACTTCTCTGTCTACTTTATTTTTTACATCTGATAAAAGAACGTTTATTTGATATACTTCTTCTGAATTCGCCATAATGCTGCATTCTGATTCTGCATTCTGCTTCTGAATCTGCATTCTGAATTTTCCATAATAAAATCGATTTGCTTTAAAATTTGCTTTTTGGGTTTTCCGATAATCAAAAATAATCGTTAGCCAAGTTCCTTTCCGAAATTTCTTTTTCGTGTGACTCGATCACGTCAACACGTTGATCCAACAATAAATGATACCTCGTTTCTTAGACATTTCTCTTCTCTAATGTACAAGATTTGTACGCCATGTGTACCTGTACTTGCACTTGCTGTCGTTTAGCAGTTGAGCGACTGATTTGGAATGTGGTTTTTGTTTACTTGCGGAAAAAGGCAAGAAAATTTGCTGACAGGGAATCGGAATCGGTCGCTTATACAGGATTGTGTGGTCTCTTCTAGAGGGTCTTTTAACATTCAGTAGAAAGGGTAAAAAATCGATACCTTAAAAATGGGTCGTTGAAGGAGGAGGTCGTTCATAGAAGTTTCACTGTATTTTGTAATCCTTAAGAACATGTATCAAGTTTATTTTGCTCGAAATAGATCAATGTTCCTAAAATTTGTTTGATACAATGACTGCGTCCATTGAACGTCATGTATAGTCGACTCGTGCTACAACGCGATCTATCTTATGCGAATGGATATTACTCGGGTTTTTTACGAGTAACGTATATGATCAGAGCTAACGCGGATTCCTCGTCCACAATACGAGATTTTTCGTCAACTGTAGAAGTGCAAACCAGATATGCGGGATGTGAGGGGTAAGCATCGTCTTCGTGATCTGCTATTGAAGAAGGGAGCCAATCAGCAAACGGTATTTCATCGCTCGTAGCATCACTGAATGTGGAAGCACCCAAACCGTCATAGTCTGTGAGCCTGGCTTTATTTATTACTTTATGTGAGGAATGGCAATATATAGTTAGGGAATGTGATTTAAAATGGTTTGAGAGGTGTTTATAAGTGTCTAAAGTAACTGCGTGTGTGTTTCGAAAAATGGTATATATACCCTATTTCACAACACGAAATTTTCACTTAAGCAAGGGGTCTTGGAACGCACTCCTTCTGTATTAGAATTCATTCCACTGCTTCTATAAAAGAAATATAAATGCTACACACACCATTTTCCATAGGGCACATAGTACAGTTCATTTAATAAATATTGGAGTACTTGATGCATATTTACAGCAGTTAGAGTGGTTGAAGACAGAGAGACAAGGCGAAATCATAAACTCTTTTCAATTTCGTTGGAAAGTGTTAAAACCACAAAGAACCTTTTTTTAACTTTTCGGGTAAAAACGTAACTGGCATTGTCTTAATGGTAGTCATGCGAAAATTAGCAAGGATACATTTCTTCATGCGTATTTATTAAGGCTTAAGGAATAGGTACTACGATTTTTAGAGACATAAAATTTCTATCTGGCCTGCATTGAATGCATACACTCTAAATCTACACTCTGTTAAGCTGAGGGAACAGTACGGTAGCTGCAAAATGTGAAATAATAATAATATTAATAATATTTATAAAAGTTAACAGCACTTACCACACTGTCTCATAGCTAGGCAGTTTTCAACAGAATTAGACATGGCTAGAAGAATTTTGCTGGCTTCTACTTTGTTGTGTGCTCGTACTTTAGTTAACATCGAGCTTATGATGTCTTCCTGGAATGCAGAAAGTAAAAATTAATCTTCTAAGTCGGTACTCTCCATCCTTTTTAATCCAACGTTTGATAAATTTACCACGGCCTGGGGGGGGGGCTTCAGGTAATGGCCCCCACCAAAATTTTGTTTTATAACTTTAGATTCGCATTCTTCACGATTTCAAGCGTTCAATTTGCATTTTTAACAATTTATAGACCTATGCAGAAAGTTCAATGGCCACCTCCGGGAAATGATAGTTCGTATTTTAGATTGTTGACTGTTCATATTTCGGATTGTTTCGATTTAATAATTTTAATTTAATTGTATTTAAACATGTCTCGAATAAAATAAAGTTACACAAAAAAATTAATATAAAGTGATTTAACATTTAACTTGGTAGAACGCTAAATCAATGAGAACCTTGACCTTGTTTCTTTGTAAAGAGTCGACTTCATCTATGAGTAACAGGAAACAATGACACCCGAACAAATTCCTTCTTTGTTCGGGTGTCATTGCCGTGAAGTTGTAAAACAAACTTCACGAAAGTTTGTTTTACAACTTTAGATTCGCATGCTTCAAGATTTCAAGCGTTCAATTTGCATTTTTAACAATTTATAGACCTATGCCAGTGGCGTAGCCAGACATTTTTCATGGGGAGGGTCACGACTACTTCAACTCATATATATGTATAGGTGTTTGTGATAAGGGAGTGAAGAATGTACATTTTGTATGGCAAAAAGTTCCTCATGGCGGGGTTATGACTCCCCTAACCCCCCCCCTTGGCTACGCCCCTGACCTATGCAGAAAAGTTCAATGGCCCCGTCCGAGAAATCAGTCTGGGGCCCCCCGAAGTGCGTTGCTTACGTCCAGTTTATCCCGTTGTTTTGATTTGGTTGCTGTCACTACAGAAAACCTCTCGTGATACAGATAGATCGTCGGAAGTGGAAATAAGAATGTAAGTGACTACAATTTTAATTCATAATCTTGAAATGTTTAATAAACAACAAGCTGGTTTAAAATAGTTACTTGATTTCTTCTGTTATAAAGGTATACATTAGCACAAACCCGACAAAATCGAAATCCGAGAAAAATACACCACAGTAAATAAAATGGAAATAATTTAATGTTTCTTGGGCCGCCCGGTACCATTTTATTCACGGTTCGGTACCGGTTCGCGGACCGGGGTTGGGGAACACTGTTCTAAGTGACTTAGAAAAGAACAAAAATGATTTCATTACGCATCAAGTTCAGACATCGAGATACGTAATTCGAGAGAGAGGCTTACGTATGAAGTTTAATCCTTTTCCCGCTTCCCACGAATCCATGTTTAACCAGACCCACTCTAATTGTTACCATGACGTGATGGCTGAGATATTCCGATCTTCGCTTATCCCTTTAACGCGCAGTGTTCCCGCTCTGGGAACACCAAACTCTGACGTTTTGACTGTTGCCAGTCACGAACAATAGATTTGATTTCTATAAAAATAGTTGCGGGTGACATAGCTCCACGAGAATCCTTTACTCTTTAGCACGTCATTTCCCGTAACAAATATTGTCACGATTATTTTTAACAGCACTGACATCTGCTGAAAAATGGAAGAATGCGAGAACAGCTGGATAGATTGCCCAATGCTGAAAAAAGGGCAGCCGTTGCCATCGCTCGACTTAACTACCAGCAAGATGGCGGACGATCGAAACGTTCATCGCGTGCCACAGATCTAGAGACCCTTTTTTGACGACAGCTGGCTGTGCCCGCGCACAGCACGTTGCAAGTGGTGGCAAAAGAAAAAAAATAACTGTGTTTGACTGGAATGCTGGATGCCAGGGCTCAAAATTAACAGTGGTCTGCTGGTCCGAGACCATGGGCGCTGATAGGAATTTTTCTAGGGGGGGGGCAAACTCCAAAAAAAATTTCTAGAGGGGTGGCAAATTTCAAACTTTTAACAAATTTAGTTATGGTTTTGCCATTTGTATACATCATGAGACATTAACCTAAAACTCTAGGGGGTGACAAGTGCCCTATACCTTGCCCCCCCCATCCGAGACCACTAAAATGTGTAACTGATCAATAGAGAATGCAAGATTTGTTGATCGTCGAGCCAGTAACATTTTATTTACATTTTCCTCTTGCAAACTTTCCTCATTTAGTCTCACAAAACTAGTCATCTAATTTTACCAATGCACATTATATAACTTGATCTATTTAATATTTTTATAATAGGTTTTTCACTTTTTAATTATTCTCTTTACGGAAATTGATATATATCGCTGGCATAATTTCTTTTGTTTTGCAATTTTTTTTAAATTATGTATACGTACCAGCGATAAATGCTACGGACCAGGGAAGTCATGCGAAGTCACTGGTCCTTGGACCACTGACTAAATACTATACAAATTTCTACTCCTGCTGAATATCTTGCTTCCTAACAGGCCCACTGGGCAAAGACGTTTATCCAAACAATTTCAAGGCTTTTGAAATGTAAACCCTTTACAATTCAGATTATAAGCTAACTCAAACTGGACGAGAGAATTTTAGAAGTTACTAGATGAGTACCCGTCGTTGAAGGGTTAGTACGGTACGCAATGCAAATTTCCAAAAAGCCTGAATTTTCGTGAGCATTGTAGGCGTACAAAGAATGGAATTAGTATATTGGCATTAGGATAGAAAGCAAAATTACAACTTCTGTGTATTGTTAAAAGATTCCAGATTAGAGAGTAGCAAAGTGATGAGTAAAATTAACAATAGAGAATTTCTTTTTATTTTAAAAATTAAAGTTTTATTCTTTCAATGAGCTTTTCAAGTCAAGAGGTCATTCTTAACCTGTAACTAAATTTTGTTTCATTCATTGTAGATCTAAAAAACCAAATAAACGTTTTAAAATTTATTCAAAATTAAAAAAAAAAAATAATCCGAAGTTTTTGTTTCAGTCGTTGCTGATCATTTTTCTAAACTACATTGTATTCTCTTAATCCATTTTTAAGGGATGCGAGAACAAACATTTTTATGGTTTTCTCAAAATCCTAAAATCTATGAAACATTTAAAACGGTTTTGGCATTTAATGTTTAAATGAACTTGCATCTAACGCCTATAATTTAAGTTGACTGGCCGCCTATCATGTCACAAAAATTTCATTTCACACGTTTTAGTCGTTAATACGTGATGCACAACAAATGTTTACACATTCAGAAACGATTTTCGCAATATCTCAGAATCCGATTAAACTTTTTTTTTAATTTCAAAAAGTATAATTAAATTGAGAAACCACCTTTCATGCACGTAATTTCTATTCGCTTTAGTCGTTATTAAGTGATGAGCGAATGAGTATTTATGCATTTTGAAATAATTTAAGTAAAATCTCAAAATCCAAAGTTTTTGAAAAATTTAGCATCTGTAGTTTAAGTTGAGTGACCACCTATCATGTAACTAAATTTCCTTTCATTCCCTGCAGTCCTTTTCGTGATGCTGGAATAAAAATTAACGCAATTTGAAACGATTTTTTTAAAATCTCAAAATTTAATCAAAATATTTTTAAAATTCAACGTCTAGGGGAAGGGGGAGGGGCAAGATGGGGTAGCGGGCAAGACGGGGTACCGGGTCTCATCGCTCCTACGAACGACCTATCACAGACGCTCTGGCTCGTAATGACGCACCATTGTATTGTTTATCAGTCAGCGTTGGGACCGGCTTGTGAGTCCACGCGTTTTTGCCCTACTGCCAAAAACTCGGTTTTTGTCAAGTTCGTTGTGTGTGATTTTCGTGTTATACAACGCATGTGTTCTATACCTCAACATTAGTTTTCTAGAACTGACTGAAAGTTATTCTTGTTTATCAATGATTTCACCAGCAGGTAACAACATGTCTGTTTACATATTTTAATTTAGTTTTTAAGGCATGTTATTTTATTGAAATAAGCGTGGGAAGGCAAAATGGGGTATGGAGTACCCCATCTTCCCCTCGAAGAAAATTATGATTTCTCTAAGACACTTTATGATCCTTTAAACTTAATAGTGTTTTATCTTGTTTTAGGATGGTGATGGGAATTGGAGTGAACAGAATATGAAAAATGCGATAGATATAATTAAAGGGAGAATGGGGTATAAATTAGCGTCGAAAACATATTCTGTGCCACAAACGACCCTCGAAAGAAGCTCGTGCAGCCCTAGAAGATCCTGCTGCTCCTACAACTTCGGTGTAAGTTCCTTTAGGCCCAAAAAAGCGAAAATTTTCTGATGACGAAGAGAAAGAACTTTGCAATTACATATTGGATAAGGAAGGTCGTCTTTATGGACTTACAACAAAATATTTAAAGTCTTTGGCATACACTCTTGCAGTAAAAAATAGGAAGCAACATCTCTTTAACTGTGAAAAAAAAGAAGCTGGCAAGGATTGGTTCAGGGATTTTTAAGCAGGCATCCACAATTGTCGATACGGCTGTAAATGGCTTCAAAAAATGTGGGATTTGGCTATACGAAACAGCTTTTTTCCGATATTGATTTTGCTCAATCATTGACGACAGATATTCCACAAACAGAGAGATTATCCATCACTGAAGCATTGCCACAAACCACTACGTCGGACAACGGAGCAACAGCTCCAAATATACCATTCGTATTAACTGAAGATTCAGTTGACCCTGACGAGACGATAACGGCTGAGATAATACCTGCAAAGATAACTTCAGTTTCGACAGTTGAAGATTCTGACAAAATAACTATTGACGAACCGCTGATATGCCACATGCCTGTTGTCATGACACCATCTGAGATTGAAGCAGAGCCTGAGACAGGATTCTCCACTTGGATGTCCAATATCGAAATAGATCAAATACCAACTACTCCACCATCAGTATTTTCTGTAGTTAGTCCTCAGCAAGTGATGCCTTATCCTGCAACTCGCAAAATTTCACGCGTGACAAGGAAATCGAGGAAAAATGGCTATCATAACTTCTTCCCCGTATAAAAATGAGTTAGAAAAAAGAATGAAAATAAAGAAACTGGCAGAAGATAACAGAAAGAGAAAAAGAGAGGTAAAAGAACAAAAAAAGAATAAGAAAAAGGATTTTTCTAAGAATAAGAAGAAAACCAACAATAATCGTAATTCCTCACCAGAATGTGACAACGAAGAAGATAATATGCCTTGCTTTTACTGCTATGGAAAATATTTGGATTCTAATGCAGGTTGGGTCGCATGTTCTCTCTGAGGGAATTGGGCACGCTGTAGCTGTGCTAGGATAGATGATGAGGACGACGATGCAGTATTTGTTTGCAAGTTTTTCAACTCAAAATAGAATATGTCTCCCATACCCCATCTTACCCAGTAGGGTATCCCGTCTTACCCTACCTAGGGGGCAAGATGGAGCGTTGAGTATTTTTGACAAAATTGGTCATTTTTTTTTTCATTTTCTATCAGTGGAAAATTTCTTAAGTTCCTTATTTCCAAAGATTGATTATGTAAGAGTAATTATAAATAAATAAATATTCAAAATACTTAAAGATGTGGGTTTTATTACGCTCCAAACGTTAAGGACCCCGTCTTGCCCCCCCCCCCCTTCCCCTATAGTTTAAGTTAAGCAACCACCTACACTTCAACTAATCTCATATCATTCGTTTTCGTCATTAATACGTGATACTCAAACAAAATATGTCCGCATTTTGAAATAATTTTAGCAAAATCTAAAAATCCAGTCAAAATATTTTTAGATTCGACGCCTGTATTTTACGTTAAGTGACCACCTATCATGTCACAAAATTTCATATCATTCGCTTCCGTCATTTTACGTGATGTGCGAATATGAATGCGCACAGTTTGAAAGAATTTTCGCAAAATCTCAAAATCTTACCAAATTTTAAAAACATTATAGTTTAAGCTGATTAACCACCTATCATGACACCCGATTTCATTTCATTCGGTCAGTCATTTTTATGTGATGCGCGAACATACATGTACATAGTTTGAAACGATTTTTGCAAAATCTCAAAATCTAATCACAGTTTTTTTTTAAAATGCGCCGCCTATAGTTTAAGTTCAGTGACCTCCTATCGTGTGACCAAATTTCATTTCATTCGCATTAGTCATTATTACGTGATGCGCGAACAAAGATTCACAGAGTTTGAAACAATTTTCGCAAAATCTCAAAATGTAATCAAAATTTTAAAAAAGTCGACGCCTATAGTTTTAAGTTGAGTGACCACCTATCATGTCACCAAATTTCATTTCATTCACTTCAGTCATGTTTAGGTGATGCGCGAACAAAAAAAGCGTCACGGACAGAACGGCAGAATGTCAGACAAACTTTTTTTGACGGCCGTACTGGATGACAAGGTGCTTGAAACGGAATAGAAATTGCAAAATTTTTTAATTCCAAGTAATGTACAGACAAAAGTCTAATATTATTTATATAGATTTATTTCGCTTTGATATCGTGGTCAGTGTATTTTGCGTTGCGAGTAAAAAAAAAAAAAAAAAAAAAATGCACATTTACCTTGGATTCAGATTGTTCGGACAGCTGGGAGTGGAAGCTCGTGGAAGCCGTACTGGAGGACAAGTTCGACTGGAAACTTATAATACTGGCTGAATTTTGCTGGGCTAATCGCTCGAAAGTTGAGTTGTCCGAAAAATCCCCTTCGCCACTCCAGTACACTAAAAAAATGAGAAGAGACAAATTTAGAGGAATGCAATTACTAGAATATATCGATGAAGAGATAACTTACAATCAATTTATTTAGTACTTATTCAAATGGCGTTACATACACACGTACATATTCATGATTAAAAATTGTTTGGTAACTCATGCTACCAAAAACAGACATTGATGTATGAGCGGAAAAGTCATAGTTGTATGCTAAAATTCTACTACTTAAATGCTATAATCTTTATGAATAGTTTGTATGTAACTTTCTTATCTCAAAACATCATTCAGCTTTGTGTGGGATATTTTGTAAAATTGGCTATTGAATCAAGTGTATGGTAACTCATGCTACATGTTCATATGGAATTGTCTAGAATGGGTTATTGATTAAAAATTCATTTGAAAACTTATTTGTTTGAATTTATGTAAAAAAACGCAACTACTTTTTTGCCAACCCAATATTATTACCGCATTTGTTATTTCACTTTCTTCATTAAATATTATCGTCTACAGTGCGTAGTCTCTATATATAAAGGTAGATGTTCTGACTGACTGACTAACGATCAATGCCCAGCCAAATCTACTGGAGATACGGATATGAAACTTTAGGAGCTTATAGCTTTTGTGCCCAAGGCGTCATTTAAGAAGCGATTTCAAAAAATTCGTATCCAGACGGGAGTGGTGGCCTAAAACGTTCTTTTCACGTTTCCCTTCATATCTCAGAGGGGAAAAGAGATAGCCATAAAATTCTTGTCTTAAAGTATAACTAATGCAAATACCTAAAAGTCTTTTTCAGGATTTTCTAGAATTCACACACAAATGGGCGTAAGGGACAAAACGTTCTTTTCCCATTTCCTTTCATTTCTCAGAGAAAAAAAGAGACACCCTTAAAGTTTTTGCTTTAAAATATAACTAACACAACTGCCTAAAAGTTATTTTCAGGAATTTTTGGAATTCGCACCCATGCGGGCGTAAGGGACCAAACGTTATAACGTTCTTTTCACGTTTCCCTTCATATCTTAGAGGAAAAAAGAGATAGCCGTATAATTCTTGCTTTAAAATATAACTAACACAAATACCTAAAAATCCTTTTTCAGGGTTTTTTAAAATTCGCACCCAAACGAACGTAAGGCGATAAAACGTTCTTTAATGTTCTTTTCACATTTCCCTTCCTATATCAGAGGAAAAAAAGAGATGGCCTAGCTTAAAAGTATAGTCAATATAAATGCTTAAAATTCATTTTCAGGGTTCTTTAGAATTCGTATTAGGGGATTAGGTTCCAAAACATTATTTTCGAATTTGCCATCATATCTCAAAGTAAAATAGAGATAGCGATAAAATTCTTTCTTTAGAATGTAGTGAACACAAATGCCTAAGAACCATTTTCAGGGTGTTTTAGAATTCCCACCCAAATGGGTATAAGGTCCAAAACGTTCTTTGGCATTCTTCACAGTTCACTTCATATATCAGAGGAAGAAGAGATAACACAAAATTCTTGCTTAAAAATATAGTGAACAAATGCCTTAAAATCATTTTCAGGATTTTTTTTAGAATTTGCATCAAAACAGGGACAACCACGTTTTGACAAGGTGGCCAAAATGTTGTTTCCAAATTTGTTCTCATATCTCAAAGGGAAATAGACATAGCCATAAAATTCTTGCTTTAAAATGTAGCGAACACGAATGCATAGCAGTCATTTTCAGGGTCTTTTAGAGTTTGTGTCCAAACTGGTGTGAGAGGCAAAACGTTATTTTCATATTTGTCTTCATACACCAAAGGAAAATGAAGAAAGTCATAAAAATAATATTGCTTTAAAATGTTACGAAAACAAATTGATAAAACTTCTTTTCAATGTTTTTAAAAATTGTCCTCACTAGGGGGTAGTTAACAAAAAAAAGGTGTTTTTCACATATTTTTCAGCGTTGAGTGCTGTTAATTTCAGGTGAAGATTTTTATCTAGCTGGTGAAACGGCGAATCATGTTTCAAGGGTTGCCAGAATAAATGTGAAAAGTCGCCAAGGTTTGTCATTTTTGGTGATTTATCGCAAATTTTGGCATAAAGCAAATAAGTCCTCGAAGCAAAAGCTTCCATTTTTGTCGAGTGCCGAGCGCATGGAGCGCTGAATTGGGAGACGGAAGGTGCCTGGCTCAAAACCAGGTCGCGTCCACCAACCTAACCATTCGGAGTTTTCCGTGGTTTCCTCGAAACTCAGCGTAAATATGAGTTAGGACCCCTTAGAAAGACCTCCACGGAGGGCACCCCGCCCCTCGTCTTAGAGCCCACGTGTATCTAATTGGTCGTAATCCCACAACACAACGCAACCATCTTTGTCGAGAAATTATGCCTACCCCACTTTATTTAATTGGAATATTGGTGTCTAAATTCACGTAAATAAAGGCGATGTATAATTAGAATATGTCGAAGAGTATTTTAAACCAGTTTTAGTGGGCGATTTTAACATAGTTAATTTTTGAAGAACAAGAAGACAAATATGGCACACTCGCGGAATAGGATGCATATTCCAAAAAGTATTTTTAACAATCAAGCATAGTTAGAATACGCCTGACGAATACTGTAAAACAGTATTTGTAGCCGATTAAATATATAACCAAAATATGTTTAATATTTATTTACTTATTTTCCATTTGTATTTGTTGGTTTAACAATATCCATTCCGTGCAAAGAACGGATACTTCAGCTAGTATTTTTATAAAACTTTTGGCGGTATTTTAATTCACCATCTGATGAAAATTTAGTCAGCAAAATGTTATTTTGAATGTTTGATAAAGTATGGGAAGTCCAAAGATCTGATGTTTCAGATATTAAAAAGGTCAAATTAGGTGCCCATTCAGAGGGGGACGGGGCTGAGGAATCTGCAATTCCCTTCACCTCGAAGTGTGACTTTTTATTTAGTAGCTTACAATTTGATATTTAGCTTACAATTAAAACTTAGCTTACAACTGACACACAGCTCCCCTTACCTCGGCAATAGGATGCAGTACTGGGTCAAATTCTTTCCTGGAATTTTGAGGATGATAGTTTTTCAGAAATAGCACGCTGTATTGCAAGACATACGCGTATTGCATATAATTCCATACATTATAAAAATTTTATTTCAGGGGGAATGGTAGTGGAAAGCAGCAATAGGCTCTTTATAGCAACACCACCAACCTGTTCAAACTCCAATTTATTTGCTTTAATATTTGCTGCTTTTTGATATCGCTTACTTTTACTATTTTTGCGCAAAAGAAATCTAATTTACATTTTTTAATGCAATTTTCCAAAAACTATGACTGTAATAAATTTATATATGGTCCCTTAATTCATCAAAAGATGAAATTTTAGTAAATATAAAATAAACTACTGAACATAAAAATTTGAATGTTGCACAGCCATGTAAAATTATTTTCTGAATCTATTTCCTCTGAAGTTTGGTTAGGTCGTTATTAATATTTTTTTTCGAATATTAATATCATAATTCATAATAAAAATGTACTAAAAATTATAATAATAGTAAATTATGCTTTGGAAATTAAGTTTTAATAGTTGGCGGGGGGAATCAACATCTTAAGATCAGTATTAAACGAGATATGAGCTGAAATATGAAAAAAATATTTTAAGGGGGAGGGAAATTTTGCTAAGCTCAAAATTCATTCATTCATTCATTTCTAGTTCAAATATATTAAAAATTGGTATCGGGGGTTAAAATAAGCTGAATTTTTGAAAAATGAAGTAAAATCTAGGTGTTGTCATTGGAAGAAAAAAAACAACAGTCAGTCGTAGAACTGGACGTCAGAAGTGGAAACTTCTTGTCAAGCTCTCTAAAATTTATACTTATGCAGTTAAACAAATTTTTTCACACATTGTTGTATTTTTATTAACAAAAAATTAAACATTTATGAATGTTTATCACATTTTTATACATTTGAAATTCTTTCTAAAAATTTTTAAATATTTTTTTAAGGCTGTAAGGGTATCGTACATTTATGTATGATATTCTGACAATTTCACATATTTTTCTACGTTTGTACACATTTTAACGCAATTTTCACTGGGTTAGCATTGGAACTTTGTGATTTTTTAATTTTATTACATTTCAAATTTCGTGCTCGGTTTGTGTGCACATTTAAAATTTAAAAAGAGAGAATGAGTGCGCACACAGGCTGCAACGTGACACAGCTGGTATATGTGTATACGGTATACATCAGCGATGTACATTTTTCTCCACCTGTTGGATGTTGTTCGATTTAATTAACAATTGTGTACGTGATATTAATTATCAATTATTATGTACTTACGTTTAATGAACAGTAATTGTCCTATTTATTTGTAATGAATTATTGATTTATAATTCATATTCAAATGAACTACAGTATAACACTTATAATTCAAATAATGTACAGTATATAATTATTAATGCTCTCCACATTACCCAATTAACTTTATTGCACAATAACTAAATAGCTATCCAATTTAAGTATGGTTTTCTAAATAAATAATCGAAAATTATAGCACCTACCTAGCTAGAAAAAGTATGAACTTTTTTTTACAAAAACATATAGATAGTACACAATTTGTACATAAAAAGTGGATATTTTTGAATATTTTAAATATATACAATTGTGCAAATTATATGCAATTTTTATGCATATTAAAACAAAAATTCACACAGTTTGAAACAATTTTCAGAAAAATCTCAAAATCTAATGAAAATTTTTTAAAAATCCGACGTTTATGGCTTAAGTTGAGTGATCAGCTATCATGTCACCAAATTCCATTTCTTTCGCTTCAGTGGTTATTACGAGATGTGCGAAAAAAAAAATTACGCAGTTTGAAACAATTTTCGGAAAATCTCAAAATCTAATGATTTTTTAAAAAAAAATCGACGCTTATAGTTTCAGTTGAGTAACCACCTATCATGTCACCAAATTTTATTTCATTCGCTTCAGTCAGTTTTACGTGAACTGCGAATAGAAAAAGCGTCACTGACAGAACAACAGACACACAAACTTTTTTTTACGGTCGTACTGGGGTCCCAACTGCTTAAAACGGTTAGAAATCACTAAAGTTTTTAATAGCAAGTGGTGTAAAGGCAAAGTCTTATTTTATTTATTTAGATACATAAAAGTTCCCATTCCGAAATTGAAATTACAATCACTTCAAACTTTAGTCATTTCATCCCGAGTCGAACCCGTCTGGTAGTTAGAACGCTCTCCTACCACGCCTTGGATCCACAGTTTGATACCAGTCGCGGAAGCTGGAAGGATGCAGTTTAAAAGTTCTTACGTATAATAACAGATGGCAGCAATAAAATTCAAAGAAACGAGGAAGAAATCTCAGCCGGCAAGAGATGGTGTAGCTATGACGTCACAATCCACATATTTCCCATAGGTATCTGAGCGTGACGATCACGCGAATTCAGTACTTTTTTCCCATCCCAAACGTGCCTAAAGAAGTTTTCACTCCAAAAAGTTGGTGAGAATTTAAATATGGAGATGTAAATGTTATGTATTGCAAATTAAAGTGTACGTTAATCATTAACGATTGGCATATAAAATTGGCTTCGCTGTAGGACGAATGATGGCCAAATAAAGTGCAAGTGGACATTTTTTCGTCCGCAGCTGTACATATGTACGTATACATGCACTATCTATTTTGAATAACCGCGAGTCCATTTTGACTAGTTTACGAGACGTCTGTACGCACTACAGCATAACTCAAAAACTATCAGGCGTAGTATGTTGAAATTTTATATTTAGAAGTTTTGTAACATCTCGTTGTGCATCCCCCCTTTTTGATTGCAATCGAAAGAGTATTTTATTTACAACTAGCTGCGTGCCCGTTCTTCGCACGGTAGGAAACGAAAATTTTACTTACATGTGTAATTCGAAATTATTCGTGATGTGGAATTAAAAAAAAAGAGCAAAATTATTTGACTCTTAATGTAAAGTTTGTGTCATGAGTACTAACCTGATCATTGCAGTATAATGACTCAAAAAACTACGTCAGTGTCATTCACTATCAAAAAAGTGGAAAGCTTAATGGTTTGCAGAGAACTCCTGGCTTTCAAAATGTCTTATTCAGGGACGTAGCCAGAGGGGGGATATCGGGATATATCCCCCCCGAAATTTTTCGATTTGTGATGAAATTCCGTCTATTTATGCATATATAAGTTCATATACCCCTCGAAAAAATTTCCAGGCTCATATCCCCTCCCCGAAACAATTTCCTGGCTACGCACCTGGTCTTATTTCTACATCATACTGTTTTTTAGGCTCAAGTTGTAGCATTAAATACCTAAGACACTACATTAAATGGAGCACCATTTATCTCTTTCCGAACATGTACCATATAAGGAAAGTATTGTAATCATGAAAAAATTCGACTTCCAGATTTTGGTGTATTGACACGTTTTGAGGTCTTCTGAATTCATTTATGCTATTTTCAAGAGGCGTTTTTAAAATAGCTGCGCACCCGCTCTTCATACGGGAAGAAGGGAATATTTTACTACTAAAATCATATCTGCATGTGACAAAACAGAATTTCATTTTTTTTAAAGTTCAAGTAATCTCCTCTGTTGAAATTACTGCGGAATATATTAACGCAAATTAGAATTACTTTTCGTTTAGTTGGTTGTAAGACAACCGTTGAAACAGGACACTTTTAATTTCATGAAATATTTATCAACGTGGTACATTGCGATTTATTCATATTAACTTTACAAATCTAATAATACTACCTATTAAGTACATTAATACTATCTATATTCGCTTCTCCCTCTTCAAGGCTCCCTTTAAAGAAACAGCTTAGATTATTTGGCCTCAATGGGATCTTTTGATTCTGTGGCGATTCTTTGCAATTTACGCATTAGCATAAATAATAATCATTTCACATAATGGTTGACATTAAGGAAACTCTCCATATATATTTAATTTATACATAGTTTTATAAGATGGGCGTATTTAGCGCCGCAAACCATTTCATCTTACTGTGGGGAGAAAATATCCAAGGGGTGCCATTTGAACTATCCATGTATCTAATATAGCGATATCTTTTATATCCTCCATAGTCCTGTCTCCTGAAAAACATTAAACTGTGTAATCTCGAGGAGCTACTTATTCCCACTTTAATTGTGACAAGGCGTTAGAGTTGCAGAGTTTACAAATTTCACGCATTTTTTTATTTATGACGTCACTGTTTGACTGCCGAAAAGGATACCCCGGTAGGTTGAGGGAGTTAATTTCGATATTTCGCGTAATTGTTTTCAAACGGTATCATTAAAACTTTGCGTTATGTAACCTTTATGGAGGAACGTAATTCAACGTTAAAATAAAATTATACTCGCAACCTGCATGCGTATGTTAGGCAACGCCTGCGCTAAATTAAATGCCAAAAATAAAAATAGTAAATAGAAAAAATTTAATATATCGCGCTTTGAAACGAACTTTGTAACTTTTAAAATGAACATTTTCAGCGCCGTGAAAACATTTCAATTTTTAAATAAGCACCGGATTAAAATACCACTTCTAATAATAATAATCGTGAATTTCTTAGTTTATTTCTACAGTAAATTTTAATCAAAATATCGTCTCCCTGTGTTGAAAATAGAGCTGGAATAAATGAGTTAAAATTATGGAGTAATTTTTACGTATCTTAAAGCATTTGACGTCATAGATCCTCACTTGCGAATTGAAATTCTGATATCCCATTTAAAAACTCGATTGGTTTAAAAAATCCTTTTTTCTAATCCTTTCTGTGGCAACAACCGAACATAAATTCTCGTGCGGTGATCGCAATGTAATGAATGGCGTAAGATCGCGTTGATGCTATTAAATTCTAAACATTACGCTGCATTAAAATTCGTAAAAAATCATCTAATTTACATAATTTTTTCGTTTTTATTTTAAAAGAGGGAGAAAAGAATGTTTCACGATTTGTCAAAATATCTAAAAGTTATGACGGATAGAATTCAAGATGCGACAGTTTTAAAATTATTTTACGAAAAACAATCGCGAAGCAGATGCTTAGTAAAAAAATTCCTAAAAATCGGTAAATCATGTTACGTATTCAGAACAAACTGTTTTTAAAAGAAAATTTCCTCCTCTATCCGATGATACAAATGCCGTTTTGCTGCGAGCGTAATTTCCGCCGTTATTACGAATTAGGTGAGAAAAAATGCCAAAAATCGCATAAAACATAAAATAAAAAAAATTCTAGGTCGAATTTTGAAAAAATCGCTTCGAGGTGCACAACTACATGTTTACATCTTCCCGAGTACCAAATTTGGTGTTTCTAGGTGTAGCCGTTTGTCCGTAACGCTGCCCACACACACACACACACACACACACACACACACACACACACACACACACACAGACACCTTCTTTTATAATAAGTAGAGATAGTCATGGCTTTCAATGCATTAAAGTCTATGGGCAGTGCAGCTTCAATATATTAAGCTCACACAAATCTGTAGACAGTCATTTTTTAGACCATGCCCAAAATCTTGCAAACCGTCGCTAAATTTGGCGAGTTTTTGCCAAATGTCGCCAAAAAATAAGGCTTTAAAATTGAACTCAGCTTGATAATTTTTATATTTTGCTGAGAAATCTTCAAATCTCAATACTGTCGAACTTTCGTATGTCAGTTTCGAATAAAATAAGTTTGAATAAAATGCATGAAAAATTTATTTACAGGGTCACCCAAAATACATTAAGGTCTATGGACAGCTTCAGTACATTAAAAATCAATGGACAGTCATTGACTGGGCCATTCCCCCAAATCTCGGAAACAGTTAATAAACTTGGAGAGTTAATGCAAAATATCGACAAATTTGGTGCCAAAAATTAAATTTTAAAGCTGAAACCTTTTGGTGCCTCTTATTTGGAGAGAAATAGCCGAACCTTAATATTATTAAAGTATCGTATTTCAATTTAAGCTTAACCCATTTGTGCCTGGATATTTTTGCGACTTTCTTCGATTTTTACTGATATCAGAAATAATAGATAAATTTCTGATGTCAACTTCTTGAACAAGGGATGATTTCTTTTAAAATCATTATGCATAAAAATCGAAATATCAACATCCTACTTGGTCATGTTAAAATATTTTGTAGAGTTGAGGCTCAATACTCATGAATAAAGGCTAGGAAAAATAAATAACGTTTTCGACTAATAGCGAAAATGCCGTCCCAAAAAAAGGACGCTAGGCATAAATGGGTTAAATAAATTTGAAGTGCATCAAAAATTTACGTAATTTAATACACGTTCAAGGAAGTCATGTGGTGACCACATCGGATTTCTTCATTATAAGAAATAAGAAATAATGTATACTGTGACTATTCTATTAAACTTTATACTAAAAGAAAAGACATTTTCTTTTAGTATAAAGTTAGTCTAAGATTTTTAGTTTAAGATTTTTGTCTTTAAACTTTATGTCAAGATAAATATAAAGTTATTATAATGGTCTAATCAGATTGCATTCTAGACATAAAGTCTCAATTAAAATAAAATAAAACATATGTTACAAACGAGCTTCTGTTCTATGGGTGAATAATTGAACTTAGTAGAATATTTTGACGTTATAAGAGAATTATTATTGTAAAGGAGGTGCCTATAAACAAGTTCAACTGTATTTGTAGCTCTCCTCCCTCTAAACTAAAACCTGGGTGTACCACGTCTGAGGCACACACTCTAGTTAAAATTTCTGTGTATCGAACTGTGTAATTGTTTGGTGTTTTTATAACACACACGCAAAAAAACATGTTTTCTGGTATTATATACAAAGACAGACGCAAAAATTTATAACTTTTCTTACCTCCAACCCATTTTTAACAAGATAGGTCCAGTTAAAATCGAGCCTAGCACCGACGCTTCCGCTCTTGAAACCCGAGTCATGTAGAAAAAGCCACAAGCTTCAGTTCTGCGGAAAGACGCTGCTGATATGTGATATATACGCGATAAAGCGCTTCTGTTTATAAATAAAGTCGTTGTTTCAATGTAGTTTCCTCCCTCCCCCCCCTCTCTTTTCTTCAATGGAGAGAAAAAGAAAGCGTTTGTAGAATTCGGATGTATATACGCGATTCGGCTGGGGTTATCAAAAGAATTCGGTGGCTTGAAAAAACTTTTTGAAACATTTTTAATGAGAGCTGAGATGTATTTCTATGATAAGTAAAATTGTATGAAAATGTGAAGAATCAAAAAATAATAAATGCATTCTTTCAAAATTAATCTGTTATTTATTTACTTTTATTAATTTTTCTTTTCCGCAAAGAATCAATTCGAAGAGCATAAACTGATAAAAAAAAATAATAATAATAATTATTACATAAATGTAAGTACCAAGACTGATCTATTGAATCTTTCTTAATTTAAAAATATCTAATACCTTTAATCTAAAACTTAATTTTTAGTTTTAAATTGTAATTCTGCACAGTGATGCAAAAGGTCCTATTTTCCTATTATTGTATAGGGATTTTGCGAGACGAGAGACAAAACTTGTTTGTTGCACACACGTTTTGCGAGATGAGACACTCCTATGTTTCGAATATTTATCAATGTTCAGCCAGGAGTTCGTCCATTTATGCCTTTAAATCTACCTTAAATAAAGGCCTTATGAATTCTATTAATATTTTAGAGCATATTTTCATTCTAAAATAAAGTTCGATGTAAAATACATATATAGGGTGATTCCAAATTAGAGGGACACATTTCTAGGAGGGGTAGAATACACCAAGATGGCTCAAAATCATTGTCTTCATGAACCTGTTAATAATCTCTGTGAAGCAGGCGTCTCAGTCGATCCTGTTTTTTTTTTTTTTTAAATTCCTACCTCTATAAATAATAGAGTAAAGTGTTCTGCTGCTTCAACAGTTGTTAAATGTTCTTTTAGATTTTAAGGTTTTGCCTATGAAACCATTAAAATATACCAGGCTATATAAATAAAACTTTGATGAAGGTAGGAATTTAAAAAAAATAGGACCGACTGCGACGCCTGCTGTAGAGGAAGTGCTGAAGTATTCCTCTAATTTCCTAACCGAGTTTCATAAACAGTGGGCTTTTTTCCGATAATTCCGTCAATGCAATGGAATAGATTTTAGAAATTATTAATTTTATTCAAGTGATTTCTTTGAAAGATGCATTAGTTTATGACAAACCATAGACGGAAAGTTCAAAATTACTTTAACTCTTCTTTCAAAGTGATTATTAACTAGCACATTAACACGAAGTTTCCGACCGCATAGTGATATGTGATTCTAAACCGTCTTGATGTTATAACACCTCCTCTCCTAGAAGTTTGTCCCTCATTTGGAATCACCTTGTATAAAAAACTTATATCTTTAAATATATAAAATAATATTGCAAAGAAATCAAGCAATTTTTTAAAAATATCTTTGAATTGTACACTGAAGCAGCCATACAGAGAAGAGAGAAAAAAATTGACTCATGCAACATAAATAAATAAAATAATGTAGATCTAAAATAAAGTAAAACCAGATACGTATGCCACAAAAAAAGCCTTTCAAATTAAGTGAAATATGAAGAATGCCAACTACATATAAAATAAATTTGTTCCAACTCGTTTTATATGTATTACAATATCCACAATAGCTGATAAGACAGTCTTTAAATAAATCTTTAGTTTTTTTTCTGCTTTCATCTTTATTTAAGTCTACAATAATTATAACATAAGAAAAGACTTATAAATAAAGAAAGGCACAGATCAGTTTTGACCATCAAACAATGGCATTTTTGTCACGTCAGATAACTTTCAATATAACGTGATTCATAGTACTGCTACAATATTTTACAGTAACTGTCAATTTAAAAAAATGTTTTCAAGGTTGTTAATTGAAAAAAATAAAATTAGCGAAACACAAAAAAGAACCATACAATATTGGTTTAATTAAAGCTTGAAATTAGAACATCAGTCACGCCAAGAATAGAATATAATACATATTGCTGGATTGTGTCCAAATATCGTACATACTGCATTGGAGAATTTCCAAACTGACCACTTTCATTAATTATTGAAGGGTATTTTCAGCCACGAGGACGCTAAGTTTTTAGTGTCGTCTTTTCGTTTCATAAAAAATTCATACTTAAGTTATACTTAAGTCCGAAGGAATTTGACAAAGCTGCAGCTGACGATTATTGCGCGCAAAAGAATATTACAGCACCAGGGAAACATCCCATCTGAAATAATAGCAAAAAAGCTCTTCGTTGTGTGTACATAAATATGTAGTAACATGATTTGAATTCGTCACTTTCATAGTTTTGTCATCAAAAGTTCAATTCAAGTATGCGTTTATCTAAACTAAGTTTAAATATATCACAGTTTAAGTAATAAAATTATTATATTTTTAAGAAATACGGGTATTTTCATTTTACAGTGGGAAGAAAACATCAATATGAATACAATGTACTAATTTGAAATTATAAGCAACCAAAAAGGTGTACGTAATACAAGGCATGTCCCAAAAGTAATTGTAATAGAAAAAATTCTGTTCATTTCTATCACATCTGCAAGAAAAATTCATGGCTTAGAAATGTGAAATGGGATGTCAGTGACGTATTTGAATGCTTATAATTCACACCTCTGGTCCAGTGACCTAGCAGTGATTTGTAGTAAGTATGGCTCCTTACGTTTAAAGATGCAGCGATCTCCTGAACAACGCTATGTAACAACGTTTTGTGATAAACTCGGTAAACATGATCTCCATCCGCGTGCTTAATCACCCTCCATATAGCCCGATCTGGCATCCAGTGACTTTCTTTTGTTTTTACGGCTTGAGATGGACATGAATACGTCATTTTAACTCCAAGATATCGATACAGCCGTAATCAGAAGACTTTGCGGCCTCTCAAAAAATGAGCTCTAATATTGTTACAATCTCTGGCAGCAACTCTGGATTCGTGCTGGCCAAGACGAATCCAAGACGTATGATTCGAAAATTATTATGGATTTTTTTTTGTACAAATATTATCTAATTTATCCATTTTTTTCTGATTATCTTTGGGATAAGACCTTGTACTTAAATACTCAGCAATTTTTCTTTTAATTAAAAATCAATCGCTATCTTTCATTTATATCAATAATCTTTCATTCAATATATTCAATAATCTTTCATTTATATAAGCATCAAAGATACTCCTGAGCAATTGTAAATGCTGCAATAAGTCTTCATTTATAATCTTTGGATTTAAAATGTACTTAGAGTTGCGTTGCAAATGTCCCAATACTCATGCAGTTACGTTGTTGGCCTTTTAAAATTATTTTTAAGGAAATCGGAATTAAAATAGCATGTAGAGATTATGCATGATTAAATAAGTGTAAATAAATGTAGATCACAGTTTCAGAAAAACTATGTAGACAACTAGAAGATTCTATTAGTTATTTTATGTTGTTTTAGTGTTCATTTTTTAAAGTCACATTTAACAATATTTAGCTAAAATTTACCAAATGGGAATATTACGGACGTAATTTTTATCGTGATCTCATTTTAAAAAAATACTTTGAAGTCTTTTATCTTTTAAAGGAAAAAAAAAAATGAGAAAAGAAGTACATTTCGCGGTGTAAGTACGACAGTGTGAAACAGCGGTATTAAATGTATGGGTCAAAATCTCATTTGATGGAACGAAGAGTTAATTTGAAATCTCAAAGTAGAATTTTTAAAAAAGTAAATTTAATTGAATGGAAATATGTTATCGACAATCTTTTTCAAAAATATTATCAGGGGGTTTTAATGTAAAATTACATAAAATTTTAAAATTTATTATACCAAATACGATAAAAACACAAAATTGACATTCATTATGTTTAACAATCTGGATATTACTTTACACCTAGCGATGTTTGAATTCACTGCTTCAGTGAAGAAAAAAAAATCTACAAATACTGCGCAGCGCTCTTTTTCTGATTTCCACTGAAGAAATACAAAGTTACAAGGATTTAACCAAACTAAGCACATCTAGATTACTATGCAAATATTTTTAAAAAGCTGTGTTTAAAGATTAATAATGATAATAATTAATTAGTTAAAAACGCACGGGAAAGACCTGTCTGTATGGGGTTTTCTTTTTTCCCCAGCTGAAGAAGAGCTAAGCCTATGCACAAACGAAACGTACGTATTGAGCTGTTTTAGTACAAGTGTGCTTTCAACAGTGATGTATTATTACTGTTTGTTTTTATTATTATATTTTTTTCACTATGGTAGTAGTGGATGAATTCCGCCAATAAGGAAGAATTCACAAAAATCGCTATAATATGGGAGACATCTCCATCAGAAATCTTAGAAGAAAACATGATGCAGAAAGAGCTGATATTAGAGAGTGGTTTAAAGCATTGGCCCATTCTGCCTTACAGTAATCACAGTTTATAATAAACAGGGTGCGTGTACACTCACTTTCTGCCGTCCATTCGGACTGCTGTCCGTCCAGACTTCTGTCCGAGGTTTCTTGGTCCATTTCCATTTCGTTGAAGTTTCTTAGGTCCCTCCCTCCAGATCTGTTCCCGAAATCCCTGCCCCGAGAAGCAAACTCGCCGGCTGTGTCCTAGAAATAATAAATGAGTAAGTTAAAACAAATAAGCATAATTATTTCAGCTACTCACGTACAGGTTTTATTACTTTTTTCTTTTAGGTTTAAACATTCATTTGGTTCATAATATGTTTCAATTTTAAGCGCGCACAGATACACTAACGATAGGACAAAGAACATGCAGTACATATCAAAAATTTCATAAAGAAATCTATATAAATAAAATTAGACTTTTGTCTGTACATTTCTTGGAAATCAAAAATTTTGCGATTTCTATCCGTTTCAAGCACCCGGGAATCCGATGTGACCCTCAAAAAAAAGTTTGTCTGTCTGTCGTTCTGTCGTTCTGTCATTCTGTCATTCTGTCCGTGACGCTTTTTCTGTTTAAGCATCACGTAAAAACGGCTGAAGCGAATGATATGAAATTGGGTGTCATGATAGGTGGTCACTCAACTTAAAACATAGGCGTCCAATTTTTAAAAAATCTTCATTGGATTTTGAGATTTTGCGAAAATCGTTTCAAACTGCGTAAATTTGTGTTCGAGCATCACGTAAAAACGACTGAAGCGAATGATATGAAATTGGGCGTCATGATAGGTGGTCACTCAACTTAAAACATGGGCGTCGAATTTTTTAAAATTTTCGTTAGATTTTCAGATTTTGCGAAAATCGTTTCAAACTGCGTAAATTTGTGTTCGCACATCACGTAATAACTGCAAAGGTGAAAAAATGATATTTGATGAAATGATAGGTGGTCACTCACCTTAAACTATAAGCATCTAATTTTAAAAAATCGATCCGATTTCGAGATTTTGCGAAAATCGTTTAAAACTGAGTGAATCTTTGTTCCCGCATTACGTAATAACGACTAAAGCGAATGATATGAAATTGGGTCACATGATAGATGGTTGCTCAACATAAACTATAGGTATCCAATTTTTTAAACATTTTCATTAGATTTTTGAGATTTATTGAAAATTCTCTCAAAATACGTTTATATTTCTTCAAACATCACGTAATAACAACTAATTCGAATGATACGAAATTTAGTGATATGATAGGTAGTTCCTAATCTTAATTTATAGGCGTTGAATTTTTAAAATATTTTAATTACATTTGAAGATTTTGCGAAAATCGTTTTAAAATGTTGAAATTTTGTTCCAGCATCACGAAATAAAGACTGCAGGGAATGAAACGAAATTGGGTGACAGGATAGGTTGTCACTCAACTTAAATTCTAGGCTTCCAATTTTTCAAAGATGTTGATTAGATTTTGAGATTTTGCGAAAATTATTTCTATATTCGTAAATATTCGTTCGCGCATCACATAATTACAACTAAAGCGAATGAAATGATATTACTTAGTGACTCTCTTAACCTGTAATATTTTAACAATACATAAAAATTATAACTTCGCTTTCTTTACTTTGGCAACATACTCCATCCATTCTGTGTACTCCTACAATGCTGACGAAAGTTCTTGCTTTTTGAAAATTTGCATTCACTAACCCGTCAAGGACGGGTACTTCAGCTAGTATTAAATAGTTTTTCTATTGTGATGTGAGCAGTACTAAAAATTTCACATTTCAAGAAAAACGAGTTTAAAGATTTGTTTTGCAGTACAAACTGAAGATTTTTTTTTAAATAATGTCCGTGTCAGTGGCCTATTTTTGGCTTGACCGCTAAGAGGGCCGTCTTTATTGGTCATTTCATTAAGGGGTGCTTATTATGCAGACCAACATTACTCCCTATGAGTGATCGTCTAATTTTGAACCAGTTCCAGATGAGAGACCAACCACCTGGACTGCCACCCCCAGAGGTATCGTTTGAACATGGAGGACATTTCAGCCACGACAGATTTTACGTGCACCAGCTTCTTTTAGCGAACACGGTTCCACAGCAGTCCATCCGAGTGAGTTTTTCATCCTCCCAAGCACTGGCCAAGCTGGTGCTGTTTCACTTTCCGTGCTCTCTTGAGAACGGAGCTTAACTGAAGAATTATTGCCCCAGATATCTTATATTGCATAGTTATTGGATAATCCATTATCCCCTTTTGTTGTAAATTATAATTATAATTAAAATGGTTATAATAGTGCGTTATGTAACGCATATTTATTTTCGTAAAATCAAATTTTTGTAAATCGCATAGCCACAGCTTTCATCTTGACTTTATTATAAACAAGTTAAATTTTAAACATATATTTTTTACCCTTTCCGAGCTAGAAAACTTTCATAGTTTTATAGGCTTTGATTTTTAGTACATTTAAAAATACTTTTTTTTAAGGTGGATTCTCAGTTGTCCGCCCATTTCGTCAAAAATCGCATCTCCTAAGAAAGTTTGACTAGATAATATAATTTGTTAATAACAAACTCCAATTAAATACTCTCAGAAGCTCACGGAACTTAAACATGGCATAAGACATTATTATTACAAGTTAATAAGCTGTTTTAGGAATAAACACCATACTTTGTTAATAATAAACTCCAATTCAGTGCACTTAAAAAATCACCGAATGTAACATGGCACAAGACACTATTATTACAAGTTAGTAACTTGTTTCAAGAATATAAATACCACACTTACTATATTTGACATTAAAATGTTGTTATTGGCTTCATTGTGTAGTTGAGCTGCATTTCCTGTCATAACCTTCAATGAGAAAACAAGACTTGTAGTAAATAAGTTTTTTAACATGATAATCATAATATTAGTAGTACAAAATAGGTATTCTAACAATATTTATCATGGAAGGAAAAACAGGAATAATGTTATATGACTTTCATACATGTATGTTGAAAGGTGATTTTTTTTCATAGCTATTTTACATGCTAAAATTATATAAGACATGACTTCATACTAAAAAAAGAATGTTCTGCTCTTTCGCAATCGACTCTTTGCGTTATTTTTCATGGTTTTGAGATAAACTTCCATGTTTCGACAGTACGGGCATTGCTGTCACTCTCATATGGTAATGTATATTTGTTTCAGAACTCTAGCCTTATCATTAAAAAGCATTTCAGTGCATTCAGACTTTAATTTATACCCTGTAGATAGTGTGGATATGTTAAATAAAAAAAATAAGTTTGAACAAAATTATGTTACATACCCTTTGTTCTTATACTATTCCTGAGATTTAAATTTCGCAAATATCTTTAAAATACCACAAATCTAGCATTTTAATTCAACTAAAATGGCATCAATAATAATTTTTTTAACTTCTAGATATGCATTGCAACATGCTTATTCATTGTTGAATGAGTAAAATAATTGATACTGGATCTAAATGTTCATTTAATACATAATTTCAAACGATTTTATTTACTTTTAATACTTTATGAACTTCGTTTTAAGAAGATTTTTAGCAGCTTAAGAATTTTTATCACTTTAAAAATAAATTACATATTTCATAATACGTTGCCGTTATTTGTTTTAATCCAAACATATAAAAAATTCAATTTTAAGACCTTTCCCCCTTCCTCTCAATAAAGGTTTAAAAAACGGTTTTCGGTTTAAAAATACCAACTTTAGTACCTGCAAAATTTAATAAAAATTCAATTTAGTGAGATCTCTTTCTTCTTTGACTGGTGTATGTATGTGTTTATACGTTTTTGAGTCGATAAAATTCAGAATATTTCAGTTTTTAATTCTTCAAACTACACATTGGGTTTCATTTAACTATTTATATGTTATTATTATTATTATTACTATTATTTTACAGCATTATGAAATTTGATTTTTTTCAATCAGTTCTTTGCTCAATTTAAAATATAAATCTACCCTGTTTCAGCATTTTTCAAACTGTGGTCCATATAAAAAAAAAGAATGTAAACACTTATCACACACTACACTTGAAAATCAAATCTTTTTTTCACCTTTTCTTCGAAAATTGAAAACCCTCTTAAAAATGCCCATACCAAGTATCCACTCTACATTTACTCCAGAATAGAAGGTTTTAACCCTCCAAGAGACTGAGACGTAAAATTGAAAAATTTCGATTACTTAATTCTAGTTTTCACTGAAATGGGCGTAAAATTTATGTTACATTATTTAAAACACGCTGGCAAGGCTAAAAAAATACGTTTTGATTATAAGTAATTTTAAAAGCTTGTAAATAATATTAAGAGCTTTTCTTCCTAATTCCAATCAAAACGATTTTCATTTTTACAACTTGAAAGCTGACTGAAAATTGCATCTTGAAAACAATTTTTAAGTTATTTGCCCATTTTTAAGATGTTTAAAGATATAAAAAACTTATGCTGATATTAGTTCCCTACAGCATATCAGACAACATAATAAAACTGATTTCGTAATAGAACAACTGCGTCAAAGTTGGCAGGCTGATATATTTTTGATTATTTTAAGTACCAGTGGCGTAATCCTCTGGGCTAGCTAGGTTAGCACCGAAGGCGACGAATATCAGTTTCCATAAAAGAAATAGCTTAACACTCTGGAACTAACACATTTCAATCATTCCGGTGAGAGAAAACAAGATATCTGAAAAGAAATCAGCGAAAAATTCCCTTCCGTTTCGTTACTGGACTGAGATAGCTGACTTTTAGAGCCCTGCATATGTCACTGGTATGTGTTAACATTTATTTCATATTTTAATTTCTTCTTCTATTCGTCTTTGAATTTATATCCCGGGATGGGCCTTAGCCTTCCGCACAATCTTCTTCCGGACAACTTAATACATCAAAAATTATCCAAACTCTAATAGCCTTGAATTGTTATTAAACGAATGAATTTACCTCTATAAACTTAATACTACTGCAAAAGTTTGAACTTTGACACATCATACTTTTAAATTGCTTTATGCTTTAAAATATCGAAATTTGTTTCTGAAGGGAACAAGAGTGAGGTTGCCCCTTGTAGAAAACTTTGAAGGAAAATCATTTCTTTTGTTTGATACACAGAAGTTTTTTTCTGATTGCAAGCATGCATACGTAGGGCCGGATTTAAAAGAAATATACCGGGACTGCACCCCCGAGGTCTCCACAAGAGAAGAGCGCAGAATACGCATTTTTACGTAAAATTTCTGTTCTGGGGCCGAATAATTAAACAATAAGGCCAAGACCTTTATCCCCAAAAGTTTTGGATGTGACGCATTTGCGTCTTTGCATACTACTGACACACTTTTTTGAGTAAATAAAATCTGTCTCCAGTGGGAACCAAAACCGGAGCCGCTAGGCTATTAGTTAACGCTAAACCAATTTCGCCACTCAGGTCTTCGAAATTTTTTTAACTTGTTTGAAAAATGATTAGGAAGCTCCACTCCTTTGTTGCTCCAGGGCCTCCACCTTCATCTCCGATAAACAAGGCCCGCATGCTGAAAACAGAAAGGGCTAAGATGGCGCATTCCATAGTCCCAAGTTCCGCAGTTCTTGAGAAATTAACAGTGTAACTTCGCTGGAAACATTATTTAACTTTTGTTTACTAACCAATGTTAACCAAGACCTTTGTTTTATTCACATTTTTACTTCTAATTTTGGACATCATGTGACTTATTTTGAATTTCTTATTTGATATATCATTTACTTTAATCATATTTGTGAATAAACACTATTAAATTATATTAATGTTTAGTGAATTTGAAAGGGTGAACCTTCCCATTAAGATAACAAATGTGTCTGATAGAGCAACGATTCTGCAAATTTTATGAATGCATAAAATTAAATTTATTTTGTATGTATTTAAATATATTATGATTGTTTCATTGCATTTTCTTACACCTCAATGTCACAGAATAACATACTGTGAGTACCACTAGGTATGATAAATTTAAATAAACAAGCGACAAAGAATGCATTGGTGTATGAAATAACTTAAAAGAAGAGTAATTTATATCAGGATGTAATAAGATTTAATTTTGAAACACTCGGAAGAATAAATTTATTTGTTCTGGAGTAATCTTAGGTAGATTATGTGACAATATTACTTAAAAATTCCTTGTGTGTTATAATAATTTTACATATATTTTTTGCTAGTTTGAAAAAAATCTTAAAATGAGAGTTGTATTTTTTCTATCCAAATATAGTAGAAATTTGCATTTCGTCAGTTTTAATTGGTATGCAATTAAAAAAAATCTGCTTAATATGAAAATGTCTTTTTCTCTTGCAAAAAAAAAAAAAAAAAAAAATCTGAAATTTTGTTAACAAAATATTGGTTTTCATGGACTAAGTATATTCTATAAAATAGTGTAATACTTTTAGTAACTTAAACCACAAACTATGCTTTAGAGGATTTTTGAAATATATAATTAAATTCAAAGTAAATCTGATTTTTCCCCCTGCTACATAAGAAAGTTACTATAGAGTTAAATGAATCCACTTGAAAAGATATTGAATTTGATTTAATAAATTTATATCAAATTCAATGCAAAATCATCTGATCAATCACATCTGCTGTAACATATTCATTTTACATTTTTATATGAGCAAAACAAATCGGACCTCATAGCTCTTGGATATCTTTTGCACTCTTTCACCGGCTCCATCGCATCACTAGCACGGGAAGAACTATTTTGATCACGATATTCCACAACGACCATTTTATAAATGGATATTTTTGAAGTAAAACTTCTTTAGTCGCGACTAGGGAGTAACTCAGATTTTTTTTTCTGGCGGAAGTAACGCTCAGTAAAGGAAGTGACGTATATGTCATATACTCCACGCTGACCCTGAAAAGAAGAACCACAGGAAAACCTACCTTTTCGACCGCTACGCTGCTTTACTCTTTTACGCGTAATTACTGGCTTCAGATCTGTTTTAATTACATAATTGTCTTATAATACTATTTCGTAATGAATATAGGCAATAGTTTCGAAGTGAAGTGATATTATTTGTCAAATGCCAGTAAAATGGGCCGTTAGGCCATTAAACTCCTAAATATTATGTATGTCATGTCTGTTATTATTTTGCCCAAAAGCTGGAATTTAAGAAATGTTAGTAAATTTAGAAAAATGTAGTTTGTGTGAAAGCAATATTTATAATGATATATATAGTGTAATGATATATATATTTATAATGATATATATACAACGGTTTAAGAACACGGGTATATAACACCATAAAGAAACAAACACTGGCTGCAAACGGTTTAAGAAGAAAATAAAATAATAACAAATGGACACTCCGTGGATTCTAACCCAACCTCAAGACGGAGCAACGGTTTAACTCGGGGATGGAACACAACAAAAAAACGGACCCTGGCTGCAATCAATCCCAAACAATTGACAGAACCTGCAGTTTAAAAACACGGATACAGAATAATAATTCGAAACCTACCAGCAGACGAAATCAACCCTTATGAATACTGTGATAGAAAAACACACACACAAAAAAAAATACACTACCTGCATTCGAGCCCAACTAACAGAGGAAAACATCAGTTAAAGAACATAGTTAAAGTATAATACTAGACTATGGACATTCCCCCATTCAAACCCAACCTCCACACGGAACAGTGGTATAAGAAAACAATTGAAGACTAATACTAAAACATGGTCACTTCCTGGACTGTATTAATCATCATGAATTACCGATGATTTTTACTGGAGATTTTAATGTTAATTTTCGCTCTCAAGAATCTCAGCCGTTAGTTGATTTTTTAAAAGAAAAATTTGATCTAACTATGAATACTTCTCGACTTCAATCAACAACGCGTTTCGGTACAACGATAGATGCTGTATTTTCAAGAAAATTAACAAATTTATAGAGTAAAATTTAAATTTCACATTATAGTTACCACAAACCTATAATTTAATACATAAATAAAACTCGGCTGTTCGAGCCTCGTCAGGGGGAGACCCCGCTGAACCCCCCTAATTTTTTAATTTCATTATTGCCATATTAAAACGATATTAATTGACTGTGTCATTTTATCTCCCATCTTTCTTGTATTTCGCCTAGTAACCCTATGTGAAAATTTTATGATTGTAACCAATTTATAGAAAAATACATGTGATGCATATACTACAGCTTACGAAATTGTGTAACAATAGATTAAAGCTATTGTAAACTAATAGTATTTAAATATATGTAAAAAATACATGTGATGCATATTCTACAGCTTACGAAATAGTGTAACTATAGATTAAAGGTGTTGCGAACTAATAGTATTTAAATATATGTAAAATTATGTAGCATACATTTATGTAGCATTTTTGGAAAAAAAATTTCGGACAATTTTCAATAAAGGGGGTGAGAGATAAAATGACATAGTCATTAAAAATTATGATGACATTCAAGTGCCTATTTCCAATGAATAATATGAATATAACATTTATATAATCTTTGTAAAGTACATGAATAATAAATATAATTAAATTATAATATGATATTTATTTTAAGTTTAATTATTTCAGTGATATGTGTCGTAAACGTCAAAGAAGTTTTACTTCAATCACGCGTAAAGATTACACGCACACACTTTTTTTTCAAATTAAAGTGGTAAGTTCTAAGGAAGAATTTTTCTACTCTTATAAATGTTTCATGTGAATGGATATTTTATTTACTGTTCAAAAAGAAAAGGTTGAGCACTATTTAGTCAAAGCTCATTCAAATGAACGCAGAGCACTAGACTTCGGAGTCGGCCATTTTGAATTGCTGTGGAGGCTTTTATTATTAGAATTCGGCACTGTGCATAATACAGAAAATATGACAGACAGACAAGTGCATTTTATCTTGAAGTGCAGGGATGTTCCATGAAACTAACAACGTATTTTTAACGTAACAATCAAAGCAATACGCAGGGGGTGGTCCAGGGATCAGATCTTCACCGAAATTTCGATTTTTATTAACAAAATTATAATTATGAAATATTTTGTGAAAAAGTCTGCCTTTTCCACCGTTCAGACCCTCTTCGAAATTTTTTTCTGGATACGATACTGGAAACAGCAACTATATTTACACAAGACTTTTAATATGTTACATGCATTTCAAGATAAAAAGTATTTGACTATTTTCTGTCTCATGCATGTTTGCAATCAGAGGAAACTTCTGGGACAATGGGTATATTTAAAGCGGTAAATGTCATTAACTGGTGATTATTGATAATCACTAGTTTATACAATCGTCGACATAGAGTCGCGTAATCCAAGGGGGAGGAGGAGGGGGGGTCACATCCCCCATAAGGAATTTTTTGCCTTACAAAATGTATATGCTTCACTCCCTTATCACGCACATGTATACATGTATGTTGCAGTAGTCGTAACCCCCCCCCCCCTCCATGAAAAATTTCTGGTTACGCCACTGTTGGCTTATAATAAGGAAGTAATAAATTCGGATTACTTTGTGAAATAGCCAGGTCTTAATTTCAGAAAATGAATATTTTCAAATAACAGCAAAAATAAATAAATAAATAAAATAAAATAAAATAAGTTGATGGCTATAGTAAAACTTACAATAATATTTCAATTCAAAAATTAAATAAAAGTGGCGTTTTTGTACTTTACTTTCATTTGATATCTCAACAGATATAATAGATTACAGCATGAGTCATGTACTATATGTCGTAAAAGGTATTGAAAAATACAAAATGATCAAAACTGCTAAAAATAAAATAAAGCCAAGCTTGTTATTTCAGTAAATAATTCATTTCTGTCCTAACAAAAGAGAACTTTAAATTAAATAATAACTAATATTTCTAGCTAACTTTTATATCTTCCCGAATGAAAGACCTGAATAAAGGCAAACAAGCTATGCAGCAGCGTAAACTGAACGAATTTTGGTAAAGCTATAGAACAGCGGTTCCCAATTCCCAATTTTTTTAGCATTACAGTTTTTAATTTTTCAACAGAGAACATTGAGTCGCCTTTCTTACAAAATAATGTTATCGGTAAAGTTTGAATAACATTTTCAGAGAAAATAGGTATGTTTTGGAGTAAAAATAAGGATAAATAAGATGATTTTTTTAAACATGCACTATAGCTTGGCTCTTTGCCTGCCTTTCTCGCAGCCCCTCTGCAAGCGCTATGCGCCTCCGAAGGTTGGCCCGCCTGACAGGTTGGGAACCACTGCAATATACTTTTATTAATTCCTCATTACGAGTTGGGGATTTTATAAACTAACCGATGAAGTTGATAGATATTAAATAATTTATAAATTTAGTGGTGCTTATGAATAATCATCGGTGATTTATGCAAAATCATCTGATTAATCACATCTGCCGTAACATATTCATTTTACATTTTTATATGAGCAAAACAAATCGGACCTCATAGCTCTTGGATATCTTTTGCACTCTTTCACCAGCTCCATCGCATCACTAGCACGGGAAGAACTATTTTGATCACGACATTCCACGACGACTGAGCATAGCATTCCCATCATTACTAACTACCCAAGCGATGTCGGCATAGGTGAGACGTAAATCCAACTTCCGTAACGGAGAGGGAGGCCCAAGACTCGTGGTTTAGAAGAGTTAAAACCCAAACCTGCGTCATCGGGGGGAAAAAAGAGGGCGCTCCTCTAACCCGATGGCGCCAGCAGGGGTCAAACACTACCTCAAAACAGGCGAGGGCGTAATGTGGAAATGACAAAAATATATTGATCCGTCTAGTCTGCTGCTCTGAAGCACTGTGTGCGGTTTCTGGAGACAAAGCAACAATAGAAGAACTGATTTAATAGACATGCTCCGAAACAAAAGTCTGTTAATGTCGCAGCTCCGTATCATGACAAGAAGAATTTACTTGTTTTGACCGTTTTCTAATTTTCTTAAACTCAACTACATGCTGACAGTAAATATTTGGTTTCTTAAATATATTGATACGAATTATCTGTATGATTTGCTTTTCTGGTCTAAATTCATATTCCACGCGTCAAATAAATAAATGTTGCATTTTGTTGCATGTAACTAGAACGCCATCGCGTCCTTACAACGATGGGAGCTCACAGGTTAAAGGCAATGGGATCTAAAATATTTATTTTGAATCATTGTCCTTAGAACCCAAATCGCTATCAGTTTCTTTTTTCTTTCTTTCTTTCCTTTTTTTCCCCATTTCCATGATGAGCCCTCACGACAGAAACCCATTTAAATGGTCATTGTAAACAAATTTTAAGGATAAACCTACGAACAAAGCGGTCAGTGGTAGGGATCGACCGATAGTTTCGGCAACCGATAGTATCGGCGCCGATACCTCCAATTTTTTTAGGTATCGGTATCGGTTCTTCCGATTCTAAAAGTATCAGGAAAGTATCGGTTTCTGTTGCTTTCATCCATTTTCACCGATACTTTTCAACCGATACTTCGTTTTTCAGAAAAAACAACGCAGTCGCAACACCATTCTAGAATCCTTGTTTTGGTAATAAGATGAGACGCGTCGTTTCATTGGCACATTTGTTTGTGCGAGTGTTTTCGAACTGTGTTTTTTTTTTTTTTTTAAATGTAACCATCGCTAAATGGATGTCGTATCACCAAGTGTGGTCGAAATTATGGACGAAGAATCGTTAGATGACAGTTTAACAGGACAATCGCCTATTCTTCTAAATTATTTTGAATTCGTGCCCAACACTAAATACGCTCTCTGAAAGGATTGCAAAAAACAAATGTCGAGAGGTAGGCTATAATTTTACTTCAGTTTTATGAACGTTTATTTTCTCACTGTGTTGACTCGAAAAAGAGTTCATTCATATATATACATATATATATGACAACTAAAAAGTTTGTAATATTTGCTGAAATAACTGCAAAAGTCTCTGTACAACAAAATTTTCTCTATAGCGAATTTTTCAACTGGAACCAAGCGAGTTCGTTATAGGGAGACTCAATTGTGTGTGTGTGTATATATATATATATATATATATATATCTATAATTGAATCTTCCTATAACGAACTCGCTTGGTTCCAGTTGAAAAATTCGCTATAGAGAAACTTATAGTCTCGGGCAATTACAGATTTGTGTATCATTCTGTTTTGAGAAGTGTAATAATTATCAATATCTAATAATTATTTATATAGTTAATTTAAAAAATTAAAGCTGTATTAGTATAATTAGTAATACTAATTATTATATAGTTTATTTCCAATTTTGGGGTAAAAAACATATTTCTTGTGAATAATAGTATTTGGTTTATATGTAAGGGAAACACAGGACTAATCGGTGTGTACCTGCTCTTCGTACGGAAAAGATCAAATACATGGATCCTTCCGGATTAATTGTGACTTAACCCTGTCCGGAGAACCAAAATATTTGGATTTTCAAAAAGAACTTAAAAATGATCATATGAGTTCATATTAAACAGAAATCTTGCTAAAACATTTAATAATTCACTTAGTGGTTAAATAATTGGCGCAGATAAATAAAACCATTAATTAATGTGAACTTATTATGCATTTAAGGGAAGAATTTATATACGTATTTAATGAACAATATCTAAATACATATGTACTTACATAATACTGTACAGTTGATACATTATCACAATTTAATGCAGTTTGAGTAATCTAAAAAATATTTTCATATGTGAAAGAATTCTAATTAAAGAAAATCTAAATAAAAATTGCAAGAAAGACACATATAGTAAGAGCATGCAGGAAGCTGTTTTTGGTCTAATGTGGAAACCTTTTATCTGGCTCATAGCAACAATTAGGCGACAAAATAGAGGTTGAGAAAAATTGATTTAAATATTTGCACCAGTCGGCACTGGAAATGAAATGGATTATCTTATATCCCTTTAACTCCCACCCCCCGTGTTTGTGTTCTGTCAAGCCTAAATGAGGGGCATCTACCTATAGGGTGGGGGCTTGGGCGGGGGACATTTTAAGGGAGTCTAACGCATATTCACGTAACATCTGGAGAAAATCGCCCAAAACTCTAGACTGCTAGATCGACAGCGACCACGATCGACCACGCGAGGAGAAAGAATTCCGAACCTGCACAATAAGACGCTTCCCAGTGCTCAGCTTTTTTATAAATTCGGCCATTCGTTGGCATAATTTGAATAGAAAAGAAAGACTAGAACTACTATAAATTCACATTTCAACGTATCCACTGCTTTTTCTTTTTAATGCTTTCTACTGGGATCAAATTTCATCATTCTGTTATTCATTTTAACGAGAACTACACTCTCGTTACAAAAACTGCCCAATAGAGGCAGGTTTAAATGACATTAAATTATGTAAAGTATCGGTATCGGTTAAGTATCGGTATCGGCCGATACCATAACTTAAAAGTATCGGTATCGGCTATTTCTGAAAATGAATTTATAGGTAAAGTATCGGTATCGGTCATCGGCTAAAATGTGGTATCGGTCGATCCCTAGTCAGTGGTATTCTTACTGAAAAACAAGGCGCAGTTTTGTTGTTTGCCACGGGCGCTACTGACTACCACATTGAAACTTAAAACTTAACAACCCCCACCCCCACCCCCCACCCCTGGTCCGAAATTCTTTCTAGCTGCGACTCTGTGTAAGTGTATACCAGTCACGAAGATTTAAATTTTTGAGAAAAAGTTTATTACTTTCATCCAATTTTGCACAATAACCAGCACCAATAAAAATGTATGCCCACGGACTATATGGCAGCATTCCATTGGACTATTCTTGTGTAAAAATTAAGTAATCGTAGTTAAAAAACAAAAAACAAAACAGACGAACGAAGTGACAGGGAAAGAAAAAAGTATAATAAACACACACAACCTTGAATATGTGACAAATACTATGCGAAATAAGGGAGAAAAAAAGAAAGCTCTCAGACCATGTCCTTTATTGGATTTCGACCACAAACCACACACATTCAAGGCTTCCTTTTCATGCTGTTTTACTATTTACTCATTACCTTCTCTTTTTGCTGTGGCATACAGGAAAAGCGTTACAACACAGAGCTGAATTTGTCATGAGTAATGCATTTTGTATAATGCCAAATGAAGCTATGGTGTGGTGTGTAAATAAATGGTTTCTGTGCTTCAATTAAATGTTCAAAAATTCATATAATTTCGTTTTAAATACGTATGTGCTAAGTTAAAAAATTTCTAAACTCTTTGAATTAAATACTATTTAAGTTCAGTTTTTAAAGACCTAACAGCTATAAAAAGTCTCTCTCATGGACGTAGCTATGTATTTCAGATGGGAGGAGTTTAGAATTAGGGGTTGTCCATTCTTACTATAAAATTTAATTGACAGTAATTTCTTTTAATTATAAATATTTTGTAAAAATTTCAACTACATAATAAATTTTTAATCTTATATTTATTATTTTTAATATTTTTAATCTATAATTTATAATAATAATTTTTCATTATTCATTAAATTAAAGAGCTTACGAAATTAATTTACATATTTAAATATAACTATAAAAATTTAAGTTTAATGAAATTTAAAATGTATTTTTACGGTAGATTTTTTTGAGGTACGGATACAAAGGGTAGATATTCGGCCAAAATTAGCATCTTTGCGTAGATTAAGGAGGGTGTCCAAACCCCCTGTCCCTTTCATACATATGTCCGTGGTCAGAATTAAATTTGGGTCTGATTTTCAGTCCTGCACCCGCAGTTTTTCATTTTTATATTTTTAAAAAGCCACAATATTTTTCTAAAATACAGTTATTGTTTTACTATAATAAGTAATTTAAAATTTTTTCGATTAAAGATTTGGGCCATAAAAGCTTCCGAGAAAAGTCAAAATTTGACTCATCGATGAAAGATTTGAATTGAATATCTACTGAGTTATTCCATCACGCTTTTTACACTCACTAATGCTTTATCGATTTGCCAGTTTTGCCGCCATAGATTGAATTTATCCTACTATATAGGGATCCCCAAAAGGTGGTAACGTAAATTCTTAATCTATTAGGGATAAGGGGGCAGTGTAAATTGAAAAAAAAAAGTTCAAAATAAGGCCGGAAGAGGCTCCGTTAAGAAAAAATTCCTCTCGTTAATTTTCAGAAAGTTACATTTTTTAAATTTGTATACCACTCCCGTACAAAAACATTCCCAGTTGGTAAAATGTGCCCTATACACTAATGAGGGGGTATACCAAATTTGAGCCTTTCATCATACAACTTGTCAGAGATGTCTTTAAAGAAAGGTGATCGGGAACTATACATGATTTTGAATATAAACGTTTATTGCTAGAATGGAAAAAAGATTTTCTTCCGTAATTTCTGTACGACCCCTGAAATGGGATCATTCGACCTGATTTTTTCCCCTTCGAGAGCCATTGAAAAGCGGTTTAAGTTAGCGTTATATTTATCTTCATATCTCTGACACTTTTTTAAGGCATAGTTCTGAAATTTTGTATGTCACCTCTAAGTGTCCCAGACAGCACATAAGCTTAAATCAAGGTTGACATTTCTTTGAATTTGACGTATTAATACAAGCTTGACAGTTCAATTCATTTTAAGTTTGCAGAGCTTGGAGATTACAAAAAAAAAAAAAATAAAAAAAAAAAAAAAAAGGAGTTAGCAAATATTTTCCAGCCGAATTTAAGTCATTTGAACTGTCAAACTTGAATATAACTTGATGAATACTTGATTTGGAAAGCCAAATTCACATAACAAATAATTTATTATCAGTCATAAATGTACTTGACCATATAATTAAAAAACAAGATTCTATATTTCCAAATATTGAAATTCTTCAAAATAAAATACAAATATACTACAAAATTGATTTCAAAATCAGTCGTTTGTCTCGATTTTCGCCAATATTGCCCAACATGAGTGTTGCGATATTGAAAGTTTTAAAACGTGTACTGCTTTTAAGTTTATATTATTCTTATTTCCCTATTAGTAGAGTCTATAAATCACACATAACATTATTTTAATTTTGATTCATCACATGTAAAAATAAAGGCAGATCGGCATCGGTCAATACCAATCTCGCCAAAACACGGCGTGACAACCATAACAGTCACTTCAAACTTTAGTCTTGCCAGCGCCCTCAAACTTTAGTCTTGCCAATCCTTAGGTCCCGAGATCGATCACGGACGCTAGACGGAAACAGATTATAATAACTTGAGGTTTTAACGTAGAGGAGAAAATGCGTGGAAAAATGAAATATATGAGGTGAATTCACCGACAGGCGCCCCATCTATTAAGAATTTTTTTTTTTTTTTTTTTTTTTGAAATTTTTTTAAGTTTGAATTAAGCTTGCTATGTCAAGCTTGATTCAAGCTTGCTGTGTCAAGCTTAATGCAAGTTGGGCAAGTGTAAACTTGAACACTTGATTCAAGCTTGCATTAAGCTTCCACGTTTGAAATTTTCAAGCTTAATTCAAGTTTATTGACTTGATAAATCAAGCTTGCTGCAAGTTTGATGCAAATTTGCTGTGCTGTCTGGGGGAGCACATTTTACTGTCAGAAATTGTTTTGTACTGGGGTCGTATACAAATTTTAAAAGTGTAACTTTGAAAATTAACGAGAGGAATTTTTCTTAGGAAAGTCTTATTTCCGGCCTTAATTTGAACATTTTTTCAATTTACACTGACCACTTATCTCTAAAAGATAAAGAATGAAAGCCCGTTTCCACCTTTTTGGGACACCCTGCATAGTTACGCTGATCTCTACCACTCTCTAAAAATTCCGGGCAACCACTTGAAGATAAAAATTTTACCGCCATTACCCCAAGAAGATTAAAAAGTTCAAAAAGATTAAAAAGGACAAAAAGCATAATAACATCTATACCGTTTGTACGATGCTGTTGAAATGTTTCATAATTATGTATAAAAATATAGAAAACAATCTGTGCTATTTTAAAAATCTCAAAATCCAACCGTTCCTTAATTTATTTTTAAGCGATTTTTTACTATTTTCAGCTCCATTTTATTTTCGACAGTGAAAAAAGTTAATCATTTGCATGACAAAATTAGGCTCTGCAAGTGACAATGACGCCATATTTAAAGTCGCTTTGAAGGGAAAATGGCGATTCCAATTCGTTTTAAACAGTTTTTCCAGATAGCATAGTTTAATTTGCTTTTTATTATGAATGCCGTCTGCATGAAGCATTGATATAAGAGGGTTTGTTTACACAAAACGAAATCGTTCGAATGTGAAAAGTTTCCACGCGTTTCCAGAAGAGCATTAAATTCGATTTCGGTATAAAAACTGAATATAAAGCTACTTATTTTAGGTGGAAGAAGATTAAATATATTGAGTGTAGACATATTTTCGTAAAATGTTTTTTCCAGCGCCCGTTGTAATTGCCCCTACCACCGGATTTATCTTAGTTATGAAAGATAGATTGGGATGTACATAGACAGAAAATTACAATAAATATTATAAAACGAAATTTAAGGCGCAATCGGTCAATGTTGTTGATGTAAGTCAATATAAAATTAATGAATCAAAGTATTTTAGAGTTGTTTTCCACGAAACAATATTTAGAGTCGTGGTAAGGCTTACTCATGTTGATATCTCAAATGAAATTAAACGAATTATAGAAATAAGCTTAGTGTTAAGGTATATGGCTACGTTCCGGACAATTTTTTTTTCTTTCTTTCTTTTCTTTTTCTTTCTTTCTTTCTTTCTCTCTCTCTCTCTCTCCCCCTCTCTTTTTTTTGTTACAATTTAGATTTTCTTTAGGTAAATTGTGGAATAGAAAAAGAAAATTACTCAGAAAATTATTTGTCATAATGCGAAAAATTAAATACTGAGAAAAATGCATTTAAAGTTTGATGCTGCAAAAGTTGATGTTAGTTCACAGCTGATGATGGGCTTTTAAACGGCTATAATTTCCCTTCCAAACGTCGTATTTCGTAAAAGAAAACGGCTTAAATGTATAGCGCAGAATATTTGCAAATAATTTTATCATTGATTTTTTGTCCGAAATACGATGTTTTTGATGTAGGAGGATACCTTAAACAGATTTGCCTTTTAAGAACTAGATACCTAATCTTAATTTAAGTGTTACGAGGGCTTTTTTTTTTTAAGCATCAAGTACTTAATTTTGCACTTTTTGTTTGGCAAATTAATTTTGCCACACACCGAATCCAACATGACAAAGACAACAAAGGAAAAGAAATTCAATATGGAAGACCAACCAATTCAATATCTCTCTCTGTCTCTCTCCCACTTTTATCTTAATGTAATTTCTCCTGGTCTCTCGTTTCATCGTACTACTATACAGATCCCTCCCCCCCCCTCCTTTTGCTATGCTACCCTATTCTCTGGGTTAATCTTCCTCCCCCTCACGTACATCTTCCGCATCCACTCAAATCGATGGGAGCGAGAATAATCTTCTCAGAGGTTTTCTTTTTTTCTCTCCCCCCCCCCCCTCTTTGCGAGGGATGAGGCACGTGGCTAAGGGCTGTTCCGCAGAGAGAGAGAGAGCTATATAGCTATTTATTAGGTACGGCACCTCGGGCTTAGGCCTAAACGAACGCTTTCTGAACTCTTGCAAACTAATAAGCGACGCGGGAAACTGTGCCTGTTGATGGGGATGCATCAGTGGCGGATCCAGGAAGGGCGATAGATACAGTGGCGGATACAGAAATTTGTTTTAGGCAGTGTTTTCACTAGAGCGCGAGAACGCGAGAATCTCGCTTCTTTTTTTTTTTTTCTTTTGCTCGCATTAAAAACCTATTAATACGAGAAATTCGCGCACCCTACAAATCGGTTTCTCAAAAGAAAAAAAAAAAAGAAAGACAGAAAAGAAAAGGAAAGGAAAGGAAAGGAAGCAGTTGCAAGTTTAACACAGACTGTAAAAGTGGATTCCGAAGAACTCCTAAAGCCTGTGAAAGAAAAAAAAAGGGGGGCATCCTGGGGGCTTGGTTGTTCCACAACTGGGTTACTTTTATTGCAGTAACTGGGCCTAACTTAGATTTTGAGTACCAGTTGCATGCAATAACTAAAAATCATAAATACCCTGATTTTGGGTGTTTACCCAGGCAGGGATAAATACCGTACCAACTGGGTACATACCTTACACCAATCTATTGTCAAAAATTCTCACCCATTTTTTTAAAATCTCACTCAGTCTTGGGGAAAGGGTGAGAAAATCTCACTCATTTTCTTTACATAATAAAAACCTTGTAGGAGGAACTCATTTCTTAAAAAAGCTTATTTGACCTAAACATAATGTAATAGGTTATGCCAAAAAAATTTAATTTTTTTTCGGGAGGGGTAAATTTACAGGAATAGGTCATTTGACTTGCACGAAAGTGCAAAAAGAAGCAAAAATGTTTTTTGAGGGAGGCTGAAGGCCCTCCTAGTCCCTCCCGTGGATCCGCCACAGATATGACGAAGTTTTTATGAAAAAGGATCATTCCTTTTTTTTTTCTTCTTTTTTTTCTTCACTGTTTGTTTTTAATCTTGAACTCACCTTTAGCCTGTTGTCTCTTATCATTGAAAAGATGCAACAGAGAAGACTGTTGACCAGCGCTTCTGTTCATCTTTAAATGCTCCGCTGGGACACAGTGTTGTAATTTTCAATAATGAGAGCAAACAGGTTAAGCAGCGGTTTAACAGTAGGCTTTAAGATGCTCGGAAGAGGAGACGTAATCGCCCCATTGCTCCCCTCCTCCTGGATACGCCACTGGGATGCAATTCACAATTAGTTAAAGTGCTATCACACCAAAGAAAAACAAGAAAGATAAAGGATGCAGAACTAATTGATTATAAATCAATTTCTATGATCTTAATTGTACTTTAACGCATTGTTAACTTCATTTGTCTCATCGTTATAGCGCTCATAGGCGCACCCATAGAAGGGTCTGTAGGGGCTGAATCTCCCTCCCCTCCCCAAAGATCAATACCTCAGGTAGTACATATTTTGTTGAGCTCAATTAAATTTACTCAATTACATTACTCAAATCAATTATATAACTGAAGAAATCCAATTACTGATGACGTTGACGCTACTAAGGGGTATTATGTTACATAAGCGAGCTTCTGTTCAACAGGCAAATGATCAAAGGATTCAGAATATTTTTACATTATACAGTGCGCGAAAAAAGTATAAGGACACGCGAAAAATCGCCAGATCTAGAAGCCTTGTTTACAGAATCGTATGCAAATTTTTGCAGCAAAAATTGAAGTAAAACTAAAATATTTCATGCGTAAAGTAATTAAAATTTTCAATTTTAAATCTGCTAAACTTTAAATTTTGATTTTTAAACCTAAATGAAAACGGAAAAAAGTATAAGTACATTGCTTTTTCCCCAGTAATTATTTTAAAATGTGCATACTTGAAAGGATAAAATGACAATTCCGAGTTAAAAGATTCATTTGCGAAAAGAATTTCCCACTCGGCGACTTTCAGTGTGAATTTTTAACGATACCCAAAGGAACTCAACTTTCTGACTCTGAAAGAGGAAAAATTGTAGCCTTTCGAGAATGTGGATTAAGTAGATGGGAGATTTAAAAAAGAATCAAGAGATCTAAAACGGTGGTTTATAATTTTCTAAAAAATCCTGGGAATGATATGTAAAAGCGAACTGGGAGACCAGAAATTCTCACTCGTCGACAAAAAAGAAGGATTGTAAGGAGAGCTTGCGAGAAAAAAGAAACCACAAATGAAGTTAGACGAAATTTGAGTTTACCATGCTCAATAAAGACTGTTCAAAATGTTTTGAGTAAACATCCTCAAATTTCTTATGGGAAATTAGTGTCACGCCCCCCCCCTCTTACAAATCATCATAAGAAAAGAAGAATTGACTTTGCCAAAAAATAAATTTCTCTTGGTCAAAAGTGGGCTGACGTAATTTCTTCGGACGAAAAAAAGTTCAATGTTGATGGACCTGATGGTTTTCGTTACTTTTTGGTGTGATCTGCTACAGACTAAGGAAGTGTTTTCCAGGCGTCAATATGGTGGTGGCTCGGTTATGGTATGGGGCGCTTTTGCGGCAAATGGAACCACTCCAATTGTATTTATCAACCATAAAATGAATTCGGACAGGTATGTTGATATGTTAGGAGAAAGTTTGTTACCTAAAGCGGCACTAATTACTTCAGCGGACTATATTTTTCAGCAGGATAATGCTTCGATACACGTTTCTACGAGCGCAAAACTCTGGTTTGAAGCTAATTCTATGAATTTACTTGATTGGCCGGTGAGAAGTCCCGATCTTAATCCAATCGAAAACTTATAGGGACTTCTAGCCCGAGAAGTTTATAAAAACGGCACACAGTATCAATGTACACAAGATCTTGTTGTCGCTATCAAAGACGCTTGGAAAAAATATCTGTGGACATTTTTAAAGATCTTTCAGGATTTATGACCTCTCGGCTTATTCAAGTGATTGAAAAAAAAGGTAGTTTCTTGATTATTGAAACATTTTTAAAGTATTTTAGAACATGTCCTTATAATTTTTTCCATATTTCCTTCAATGTTAAATTTTGTAAAATCAATATTTTGAAGCTAAATTTTGTTTTTTAAGTGGTATAAGTGTTATCACAAAATTATGCAGCAGAAGTAAGAAATATAAAAATTTCATTTAGGTGAAATGGAAATAAAGCATATTTTCATGCAATTAAATGTTGTCCTTATACTTTTTTCGCGCACTGTAAGAAAGAGTTATTACTTTAAACATGGTCACCATAACAAAGTTCAACTGCAATCTATGATTGTACCCCCCCCCCCCGGCAAACTAAAGCCCTGAGTGCGCCGCTGCTAATGTTAGGAGAGAACAGTCACAAAAGAGTCGCTAATAAGACACTCACAGACAAACAACTCACTAATAAGACACTCAGACACTCAAATATTTCTTTGAATCATTGCCCATAAAACTAGGGGTGCAACGTATGTGGGAACAAATGAGCTATCCTCTTTAAATAAAGCATCGTGAAAATCAGCCCTCGTGGTAATAAACTGTCGCTGCGCATACATAATTATACTGGATGTTCGAAAAGTCCTTGACACATTAAAGAAATTGATAGAAAAGCAACAAATTAAAGTATGAATATGAAGTTTGTACAATAATACTTCACAGGTTCATGAATTTATTTATTTATTTATTTATTTATTTTTTGACATAAAAATGACTTCCAAATTGTGTTTATACGTGGTGCTTTACCGTCACAGTAAGCTTCCCGAATGTCTTGTACAGTCTCATCCGATCTTCGTGACCGACCACTTCTTTCCCTGTCTAAAACGCTTCCATTCTCTAAAATTTTTTCATGCCAGGACAAAATGCTGTTTCGGCTCGGAGGGTTTTTCTTAAACATGTAACGAAAGTTTCTCTGAAATGTAGTTATGGATTTTGATTCGAAATACCAAGTTACGCAATGCGTTTTTCAGTTGCAGTCGCCTTAGCTAGAATATTCCCACACCCCTGTCAATGCTGTTTGAAACTCGCGAAAAATCCCTATTGGCTCCCACTGTTGAAAACTACAATGCAGCGCCATCCATGAACACATTTTGGAAGTAATTTGTTTTGAAATGGAAAAATAAATTCTTGATTCTGTGAAGCATTACTGTGCGAACCGCATATTCATACAACAATTTGTTGCTTTTCTGTGAATTTTTGAAATGTGTCAAGGACTTTTCGGGCATCCTGTATATATGCTTGCTGAACATAGTACGTCCTCCTTGTTCGAAATTGATAAAAATGTAATAATGCCAAACGCAGTGATTATAAAAGAATTTTCAACACAGCCGTTACATAACCGCATAATGTCTAGGTAAACAGAAGAAAACATTACAAAGATATTTGTGTAAAAAAAAAATTGCTCATAGAGCATTATCTATTAAAGTAAGTTTGCGATTCACTTTTAACAGAACTACAAATGATACCGCCCTTTTCGGCGTAGCATGCTGTCGTAAGACTCATATATTACACTTTTATTGTGCTTCTAACGAATGAATGTTTGTAAAATGCATTTTATTCTCGGCTATGGACCGTAATGTATTGGATTTCTATTGCGTGCTCCAATAAAAGTACTATAACAAACACTGTTTTGATGGGGAGTACTCTTTTATGAACCTACTAACTTAATTCTGTTTGAATTAGACCAGCACGTTCACTTTAAATAATGAATGCTTGTAGATCATAATGTTTTTGGATTCTTTTGGGTCGGAACGATCGTTCTGAATAAGACTAGTACCTTTTTATGTGTGTTAATTTACAAAGTTTTATTTATATCATTTTTTAGCATCAGTTTTTTAAGTGTTTTTCGTTTATTGGTAAGTATTAGCTAAATGCCGGGCTCCCCGCATTCAATGAACAACTCTTGTAAGCAATATCAGTCAAAGAAGGAGAGAATCTTCTCCCATGCGTCCTTTAATGATGAGGTTGATCAGGTTAAACATGGGTTCAAGATTATGCATGAACAGGTTAAAAAAGAAAAGAGTGACACATCTCTGATAAAATGTCTCGTGAACTGGTGTTAAATAACTTAAAATATAAAAACAAGAGAATAAAACACTTCATTAAACATTAAATTAGAAAATGAAACATTTAAAGTACGAATAGATGCATTTTAGAAACTTATAATAATATTACAAATCCTGTTAGCGTAACATTTGCTCAAAGTGTAGCTTCCTTCGGTTGCAGTGCAAGTATGCACCGGCCTCACCATGGCACAGTGGTTATGTCACTGAAAATGGTAGACGGCCGAAGTGTGAAGGTCCCGGGTTCGGGTCCCATCGCGGGACTGTCGATCTAACGGTCTCGCGTTTTGGTAGGTTTTCTCCAGATGTAACGTGATAACGCGTTAGAACCCCTGAGAAAGTCCTCTTACCAAGGCACCCTAATCCTTGGCAGATCGCCCTGGCGTAGCGTTGCCATAATCACACAAACATGAAAAAAAAACATGCAAATACGGTGTGGCGATGCATGTCGCCACACCGTGAAATCATCGCCAACGGTGTGGCGATGATTTCACGTGCAGAAAACTCTCCCTGTACTTTGCGTAACATACTCTGTGTTACACATCTGCTAAACATATATAGGACTTAGTAAGTCTGATCCCGGATAGATTTTTATAGAGCCTGAGTATGACTCTTTGCTCTTAAAGATTAGTAAGTTTTGCTTCTTTCTCCGCATTATGCCAGGAAATCAAATTATAACCTATAATCTATAATTTCAATATTTATATGGTCCCTTTACGGTTTACCGTAACGGGACACTTTTAAACTTGGAAAAGTGATTTAAGTCAAAATGTTTGCTGCATCATAACTCGGTAAATTTTGATCGTAGAAGAACGAATTTCTTTTTGTTGTGCATGAAATTTTATGAGGACTATTTTCCTAAAGATAACTGATAGGACCGAGGGACCGTATGAAAATTTGAGTTTCGTAATTTTTATAGGAATTGATTTATTGACTTCGGTTGTGGGTTTCTAATATAATAAATTATACAATTTAGAGCATTTTCGCAATTGGAATTGTGTGTCTCTGACTAACGGTTTAGAATAATAGCCATTGGGCGCCGTTTCCACTGGACACCCTATATTTTTACATATTAAGGAAGATAGATAATTAAAGATAGCTTTTGCATTAAACAACACGGAGGAGGGTTTAAGAAGGGGCGGTTAAATTGAAGGGCATGAACCGAACTTCGCGCATTGGATGATTTCATGTGGCGCATCTCATCCTTATGCCTACTCATTGTTCAAATTGAAGACTTTCGATATATTTTGGCAATTATTCGCCTGGAATATTTTATTTCCTTCATGATGTCATGTGAGAAGGAAGCATTTGCATCGTTCCAAAAAACACAGAGTCATAAAAAGTCGAACCATCTCCCTACTAAATATCCGAAATATTCATCTGTTATTCTCTTCCCCAGTAAAACGATTTCACACGTTCACACGTTATTACTTTCCTCTCCTTAAACTAAAGGTTACCTGTATTCATGTTTTCCCAACTCTACACTTGAACGTAAGGAAGTAAAAAGGTGCTTGAGTCGTATGGCGCATCTGAACTTCTCTATGAAAAAAATTGGTGCATAATTCGCTAAAAGTTGGCCACCAATGGTTTAAGACATCATGTATAATTTTATAATTAAAAAAAAATACACCGGTAGCAGGTGCAAAATAAAATGGCTTCTTTGTATGGTAAACTACTTCTCACATCCCATTTTCGACTGCCACCGACACGCCCCGCCCTACAGTATATGAGTGCGCCCCTGTCCGTATCCTTAAAGAATGAACCAACGCGGCCGCCTATCCACAAATCGATAATGAAAGATGATCTAAAAATAGGCAAAAGAATGGGGGAAAGGTCGAGAGAGAGCATATGAGGTTGCCTGGATTCCTTCAGAACGCAAAGAACGATTATAACACTACATCATTTTCTTAGATAATAAATAATTCAATTAGCAAGTTGCGTATCTTTTCATATCTTTTCTTCTCGTTTGTCTGATTCCCTGGAGATCAACCTTCGTTTGAAGAACATCATGTGATCAATCATCAAACTAAACAATCTCTACAATGATTATACAAAGCAAAAATCTGGAGTGACTCCACTCGAATTTCCGAACACTTACGATTAAGATCATTACCAAGAATTTAAATAAATTTTAATCGATGAATAATTCAAATATATATACCAAATTGAAGCTCAATCGAATGTACCGTTTAAACGCTAGCGCACTTTCAAGAATTTCTCCCCATAGGCCATAATGTAAAAGAAATCTTTGTCGTAGCCCTGTAGAAAAACTATAAGACCTATACACACCAAAATCAATACAGGTCTTGCGACGGTGATTTATAATATATATACACTTTTGCAGCTCAGTCGAAAGTACCGTTTAAACGCTAGCGCATTTTCAAGAATTTCTCCCTGTAGGCCATAATGTAAAATAAATCTTTGTCATAGCCCTGTAGAAAAACTATAAGTCCTATACACACCAAAATCAATACCGGTCTTGCGACGGTGGTTTATAACATATATACCCAATTTGAGCTCAATCGCATGCCCCGTTCAGGAGCTATCGTGTTCACTCACATACACACAAACACATACACACACACACACACACACACACACACACACACACACACACACACACACACACACACACACACACACACACACACACATACATCTCGTTAAAAATAGCATAAATGAATTCAGAAGACCTCAAAACGTGTAAATACACCAAAATCTCGAATTCAAATTTTTTCATGATTACAATACTTTCCTTACATGGTACATGTTCGGAAAGTAAAAATGACATTATAACCCCTAAATGCCCATGGTAGCATATAGCTACTATACTTTAAAACGCTACTTTTTCTACACGAAAAAACATTTCTAAATATTATTGCGATATTTTATAAACCATTAATTGTACCTAAATTGGATAATAGTAGTAGTTTCGGTCCAGAGAAAACATAAATAATGAATGAAAAATATTTCGGAAACAACATGGATGAAGCCAACAAAGATAACATGTTTCCAATGGTAAATTTTTCCATTATTTTAAAAATATTTATTATTAAAAAAAGTTAATAATTTACATGCAAGAAATGCTATGCTTTTTCACTAGATTCAAAATCATTTTTTTTTAAGTTTCATTTATAATGTTTCGAAGAGTTTTAAAATCATGGTAGCATATATGCTACTACGGGCATTCGTGTAGCAAAGTCTTGATGTTCTGACAAGAGAAAGGTAGTTTTCTAACAGAGTTTGTTTGCGCTTTAAATTTTATAATATTGCTATTACTGTGATTTTAATATTATTTATGAATTTAAAGGTTGTTAAATTTAGGTTTTGTAATTTCTTAATTATCAAAATGTATTTTTTAACACTTTCCAACAAGGTTGAAAAGTGTTTATGATTTCGGTTTGTCTGTCTGTCCGTCCGTCCGTGCTCTAACTTCCGTAAATAGGCATCGATTTCTACGAAATTTAAATATGTTATTCTTGTTTACTGTACCATGTACCCTATTGAAAATGGTCTATGTAGCATTTATGGTTTTTCTGCAGGAGCACTCAAAACACTCCAAATACATTGCCTTCTATAGGAAGATTTTCTTCAAAGCGTACATTCTACTATACAGTTACGCTGATCCCTGACTTCAAGATAAAACCTTGTCCGCCATTACTGAAAAAAGATTACAAAGTTAACACAAAAAGCCCAATAACTTCTTCACCGTTTGTACGATCCGCTTGAAATTTCTCATAATTATGCATATAAAAATATAGAAAACAATCTGCGCTACTTTAAAAATTTGAAAATCCACCTGTTCCCTCACTTTTGAGCGATTTTTCGCTTTTTTTCCGAACCATTTTATTTCCGAGTCCCTATTTCAAGTGAATATGACGTTATACAATTGGGATTCAAATTCTTTTAAAATAGTTTTTCCAGATTACGCAGTTTATTAAATTCTTTTTTCACAAATAAATCGTCTGCATGGTTATGAGAATAGCTGTGTACACAAAACGAAATCTTTCGATTCCGCACGTTTCCAAATTTGATTTGGGTATATAATAAAAATTGAATCTGAAATTAATGATTTTAGGTAGACGAAGATTAAATATATTGAGTGTAGACATACTTTCTTCAAATGTTTTTCTAGCACCTGTTGTAATTACCTTCACAACGGGCTTCTAATTTTAGAGATATTTTGCTATTTTAAATGAAACAAAATTGATATATGTTATTAAGGATTACAAGATGAAGCTTTCCATCGAAAATAATGCCTGTATAGTTAATATTTTTTCTACAGAAGCACTCAAAATAATTTCAATACAATGCGGTCAGTGGCAGTTTAGAGACAGGCACCTATTTAAAGCATATAATACTATCCTGCAATATCATTAGCTAAAAATCCAACGATGATCGAATGCCTTCCACAAAAGTTGCACCAAAAGTCGCCCCTATTGGCGATTTTTGCGATAAATTGCCAAATAGGATGCGAAAAAATGCTTTGAAACCGAACTTTCCAGATGCATTTTTTTGCGATATTTTCATTATTCAGCGATAAATCGAGAGAGGTACTTACGTATTATCCCGGCGGTCATTAACGCCAAACTATTTTTTCCCCAAATTTGCTGGCAAACTGTCGCCCATAATATTCCGAACCATTAATAATTTCATGCGTCCGGCATTTATCTTGGCGAAAAATTGCTTGTCTTGGCGGACCGCCGGGATAATACGTAAGTACCTCGAAAAATATCTCATTTGATTATATTAAGCTACTAGCCGCCTCCGGCGACCAGTTAGCTCGCCATCTTAATAAATCTTATTCGGAGAGAATCATGTTTCTCACTGACTTCCTTGGCACTAAAATCTCAGTGACACCCGGCGCTGAAATCATTTGAAAGACACTAATACATTTCTAGCACAAGGCAATGAGTATAAAATTTTTATATTCTTCAGTTAAACGTGGGGGAAAAAAATTAAAGATTTTTTACAGGGTCTCATAAAATTGCATTTATAGTGATAATACAGCATTATCTTATCTCCAAAATCTCTCCAGTTTTAAGGAAAATAATCCCCAAATTTATCGCAAAAACATTTTTGTGTTGGAAAGTGTTTTATAATCTATGCGTTTGGTATGATTTATCTTTCTTGTTTGCTGTAAAAGGGAAATAAAACTGAAAGATTAAATTTGTAAATAAACATAAATCTGAATTGTTTCACAAAATCTATTTTAATGAATCTTAATTTTTATCTTTTATTTATTAAATAAAAATTAAAAGGTTTTATAATTATTTTAATATTTTGAATAAATTCTTTATTTTTTCAGCTATCTACTTCAAGACAGTATTTCCATTAGAAAATGAGAAAAATGTCCTCAAAAACGCAGAAAATACTGCAACTTTTATGAGTATCATAAAAATTGATTAATCAGACATTGATGGCTACTCTGTTGATGAAGCTTTTATCTCAAACAATCACGATATATTTTCCCTGAACAAAGCACAGATAAAGATGATGATGAAAATTTTCTTCAAAATAGCAGAAACAGGCTAAATATTGATGAAAACACCACACTAAAAATTTTGAAAAATTGTATAGTAGAATTTTTCAAAAGATGGTAATTTTCCTGATTTCCCAGAGTCTGTACCATCTGCCCTAGAGTTTTCAAATGTGTATTACAAAAAATATAATTCCACCGTTATAGTAGAACAAACAAATGTATACTTTGTCCAAAAATCGGAAATTTCAATTATGCTGAGGGAAAATGAGAAGTATCTGGTTTTGGGAATTGCTATTAGAATGGGACTGGTGCAGACATCTCACATCAGAAGATACTGTGAAGACGGAATATGGTATGAACGCATTGCGAAAGTTGTATGAAAATGGATTTGAAAATTTTCTATGGTTTCTACACATTGCTGATGATAACTATCTATACATGATCCCCGACGAAAAATAAAATTTTTGGAAAATCACAAGTATATTTTGTGTAAGCATAGTTATCAATACTTAGAGAAAAATAAACTTTAATACTTAAACCTTAATACTTTTTGCTATCCATCCCATATGAATGTAGCAGTCCATAGATGAAATCACTCATGCCCTTTTGTAAAATGTGACAAATATATCATAGATCATTTTCAGAAAAATGTTTATACATGGAATTGCACAGCAAGTTTTAGAAGAGTGACACATTATGCAAGACTTTCGATTTTTAAGAATTTTTTCTAAAAGTTTCGTAACTGATACTGGTTTATCATTTATTTCCGTGCGTAGTACAGCTTGCAAAAAGGTGTTTTAAAATTTTTGAAGTGCTTTACATAATTTTTTTTTTTTGTACTTATGTACCAAAATCACTTGATATTTTCGAAAAAAAAAACGTTAAAAAAGTAATCTTTGAACTGTTTTTTGAATTTTTGCTGTGCAGTCATGTTCAATAAAGACACTTATGTTCGAAAGTTATTTTATAGTCGATGCTTTTGGCATGAATTGTTTATCTTCTTTTTTTCTTCCGTTGAGATTTGTATTTGATCTTTCCGTATCCATACGCTTTATTCCTTTTAAAGATATTCAGGAAAACACACTTTGACAAGACATGTCTTCTATCTCTATGTATGCATGACAGTGGACCCCCTTTCCCCATTACGCGCCTTAGTATGAGACGGATTCGTATAACACGACGGAAAAATTGAGATCTTTTGACGTGAATACGTCTTTAACCCATTTGTGCCCAGATATTTTTGCGACTTTCTTCGGTTTTTGCTAATACAAGCAATGATAGATAAATTTCTGATGTAAGCTCCTTGAACAAGTGATGATTTCTTTAAAAATCATTATGTATAAAAATTTAAATGTCAACATCCTACTTGGTCATGTTAAAATATTTTGTGGAGATGAGGCTCAATACTCGTGAATAAAGACTTGGAAAAATAAATAACGTTTTCGACTTATAGCGAAAATCCGTCCCAAAAAGGAACACTAGGGATAAATGGATTAAATTGGCTTCCACAAGTGGGAGACAATTCAGAAAACGGATGACAACAAAATCGGGGGGATACAGTTCGATATTGCAGCTACATATTTATATCATCTACTTCGAAAATTTAATCACACCACTCGATAGCTAAAAGATCAAAGAATTCGTTCCGTTCTGTTGAGTGAGGACTGTGACGCATGGCTTGCGGCAGAGGGGGAAGCGCCGCCATTTTGAGGTCGTTTCTCTGCGTTACGTAATGTCCTTTCTTTCCTGAACCCGATGAAACTCAAAGAAAATATTACTTTAAAAGAAAATATTACAAAGAAAATATTACGTTACGCACGCGTATTCAAGTAAAACACACGGCACAGCCGACCCTCCTTTTTTCCTATAACATGTCAAAAAAGACTCTTATAAAGCGGTAAAAGAATTAGACAGATGTTTCTATATTGCCTGCTATGTGCTAACACTGCTAATGCTGTTCATGTGTTTGTGACTCGTACAACACGGATTCCTATAACACTGAACGTATAGTTCTCATTTACGAAAAAAAACAAAAAAAAAACAGGGTGTGGCTGTGCTGTGCTGTGCCGTGTACATGGCCGTGTATTTTACGTGAATACATGTACGTAACGAGTAATATTTGAGTTTTCGTCTGGTTCAGGAAAGAAATTAAGTGAAGAAATAATCCGATCGAACGCCTTCATTCTTTTAGGTTCCCGGCACCGCTTCATTCTGACACCTGGTGATTTCCTGATCTTGGGACCCACACTAAAAAAATCAAGATTTTCCTGATTATCTGCGTCAACTTGCTCTTGAGATTACTAACCACATTCCTGAAACTGCTATACAAATTTACAAATTTATACTGGTGGCAGTACAAATGAATATAACTCTGCTCGGGGCATCTTTATAAAGGCCCCAAATTTCTCACACAAAAGCAGAGTTAGAAATCCTGACTTCTGCTTGGTTTTTAGATCTGAGGTAATTGCTATGGATGTGGCACTTAATTCCATTATATCGGCAACAACATTTACAGACATTTGGATCTTATGCGATAGACTCAGTGCCATCCAGCACCTATGTAACTGACCAGAGTTGGCCATAAAACTGCTGTCTCAATTCTCAGTACTCTTAAAGAGCTTTCACAGCAGTACAGGATCTACTTCCAGTGGATCCCGTCTCACATTGGACTCTATGGAAATAAATTAGCTGATCTCTTGGCCAAGGATAGCACCTCTGAGATTCCAGTGTCAAGTAACACTGGCGTACTCTGAGATCTGTAATAAAATAAAATAAAAATCTCAATCCAGCAGCTATGGAAAACTCCCCCGACTCATCCCTGGTATAATAGGCAAGGCCCAGGTGGTGCAATTACCATCAACGCAGATAGAGTTGTCCAGACCACCATGCAAGTGGACACATTAAGTGTCTTTCTTTTAATAAAGGGCAAAAAACCTATCTGACATGTACCAGCTGTAACTCAGTGCAGGCCTCTCCGGAGCACTTGATGAAATGTGCGGGTCTTGACAAGGAGGGAATATATACCAGTCCTCTTCTTGTTTATGATTATTTGAGGATTCTCGGGCTCGTGGACCTGGTCCAGCCTGTGGCTAGATCGGGAGGAATAATTCAACAACAACAACAATATAGTATTTTACGGATATCACTGGATTGCTCTTGAGAAACCCTTTCCAACGAGAAAACGTTCTGTATATTTTGATTTGGCTTTTCGACGAGTATAGGCCGACATTGCATTATTTATTTTAAATTTTAATTTATATATATTCACTATAACTATTTCACACTAATGTTTTATATACGCAATCGATAGATCTTGAAAAGAATTGATGATTGAAACGCAAACGAACGTTCTAGCTATTCAGAGTCAAACTTTATACTAAACGGACCGGACATCATGTGATGCAGCGAAACGACCTCAAAATGGCGCGCTTCCCCCTTTCGCTGTAAGTGATGCATCATAATCCTCACTCAACGTAACGAATTCGTGGATCTTTTAGCTATCGAGTAGTGTAATTAAATTTTGAATGTATATGATAGACATGCAGCTGCAACATCATACTGTATCCCCTGATTTTTTATCATCAGTTTTCGGAATTGCCTTCCACTACGGAAACAAATTTGCGACGTATTCACGCACGTCACGAAGACGTATTCACGTAAAAAACTGAAAGAACTATCCTATGAACTTCATCATTCCATATTTGGACTCTTGTTTCTTAGATAACGATGCTCAATTTTTGTGGTTTTTGCTTATCATTTTCAGGTTTCACGCCTTATTTACAAATGTCTTTCTAAGACTATTTCAAGAGTGTGCAGTAAAACATGGTTAGGGGTATGTGTCTTTTCTTATGACACATATCAACCATTTCTTTCTGAATGTCAGTATTTCGTAGCATCAAAATCGTTTATCTGTTCGCTTCGCTAATTCAACTTTTTGCTAATAGGATACGTTTCAGCATTCAAAAGTTTCAGTACAGTTTACATATTAGACACACTGTTGTATCAGGGGGACTCGGACGTAAAGTTTTTGCACACGTCAGTATTCCGCCTAGCCCAGTGGTGGCCAAATCATGGCACATGTGCCAAACTTGACGCTTTGGAGGATTTCAAGTGGGGCATTGCATCCTTGTCCCTACTTATTGTTTTGAGATGACTTTGAGATCATTTCGTGCCCAGAAATATTTTATTTCTCATAATTTATGATGCCACATTAAAAGGAAACATTTGTACATTCCAAAATACACTGGTCTCATGAAAAACAGAACCATCACTGATCCCCTACCAAATATTCGAAAAAAAAAAAAAAAAAAAAAAAGACCTCGATTTCTTCCTCAGAAAAACTGCAATCCCATGTTCACACGCTATTACTTTTCCTCCCTTATACTAAACCCTACTCGCTTTCATATTTTCCAATTCTACCTGTGAACGCAAGGAAGTGAAAAAGGTGCTTGAGTTGGCGCATCTGAGCTCGGAGTGTGAAAAAATTAGGTCATGAAATGCAAAAGGTTGGCCACCCCTGGACTAGCTGAAGTTTGTAATGCGAAATTCGGAATGTATGTGGGGTTTTCGGAATGCATGTGGGGGTATATGCTCGATAAGGAAGGATTTTTCAAAATTCGTGTAACAGATGAGTTTGAAGAGGAGGGGGGGGGTGTTCATTCCACATATTCTTCTTCATTTCGAAGATAAAAAAGAAATATATCCGTAAAATTTTTCCTGTAAAATGTAAAAGCGCACAAATACTTAAAAATCAATTTCAGGGCATTTGGAAATTCGCCTTCCAAGATGAGGATGGCCGGTTACACTACCCCTTTTTTCACACTTTTAAATTGAAAGCGAAAATATAGTTATCTATGATTTCCTGCTTCAGCGAATACGAATCCATTGTTTAGGCACAATTTGTTTATAATGAAAGAATTTGTTAAAAATTATTACCCGTGGATGGTAGAGATGAAACGGGCTCAGCCCGAGCCCGAAAGCCCGAGCCCGGGCCCGACTCGGGCTCGGGAAAAATTTCTTCTTTGTTGAACATACTCCTTGAAACAGTTTTTAAAAAGTGATTCATGGGATAAATAGACGTACTTATTTCAAAAAATAGCGGCACGGGGGACTAGAAGGTGTGTGAAGCTCCAAAATTTATTGTATCCTCTTAATGAAGTAGTTAATTTTATTTGTCTTTAGCTGAAATTTCGGGCTCGGGCTCCAACTTTAATAATATTGCTCGGGCTCGGATTAAAAGTCTTCGGGCTCGGGCTTCAAAAAATGAGCCCGAACTCATCTCTTGTGGATGGATGTGCTTGTCCAAATATTGTGATGAAAATATGATCTTGTACTTAAGAGCATCTGACATAAAGACCTAAAAAGTGTCGTAGATCTCGATAAACTCTCTCTCCCAAACGACGCTAACCCTTCAAAAAGTTTTTTTTTTTTTTTTCCAAACTTTGTACGGATTTTTCCCCACGCCTTGTAATATTACAAGGTTGATACAAGCCCTTATTTTTCTAAAATTCTGAACATTTGAAAAATTGTCATAAAATATCCTACTGTTTGAGATAAAGAGAACGTCTTTCCGTGTTTCATAAAAGAAGGAGCACAGCCCGTCCAAGTCAACATGGGACTCGGGGCAGAAATTTGTGATGGGGACCCCTTTCATATATATACCCATTCAGCCTGGAACTGCAGCCTTACTTGAGCTCCAGGCTTTCTACTCTTGTGGATGCTTGAAACTTTTTTGCAACTGAAAATGGGTGGACGTTTGATGGACCACCCAATAAAATTATATTTACCAGACATCATTATTTTATTTAAAATGTTTTATTAAAACCTGTTTTTCAGTATAGTTTAGTAACTCTTTTTAGAGATTTCTTTAAGCAGAGAGAGGAAGGTTTTTTCTAGGAACAAAATATTTCTACAAAATACTGTAGGAGCATTTCTTCATTTGGGTAATCCCCTTTGACTGGGAGCCCGGGGCAGCTTCCCTACATTAGTCAAGCAGGACCACTTTAAAAATATTAGTACAATATTTTAAAAGTTCGAAATTAATAGGAAATCAAGAATCCGTACGAACCCTGTACTAGTGTTCGCATATTTCTGAGGGTGACACTGGCACCACGTACCTGTGAGTTGCTGTATTCCGTGGTCCTGATGATATGTTGCCCTGGAAGACCGATGCTGGAAGTGGTCGACATGCGAATCACTTTCGGCTGGAACAGGAGCGGGTCAATGTTCAGCATCGTGGAGCCTCTCCTCGACCTGGAAAAAGGAAAAAAAAATATTTACGTTCAAACACCCTTCCACTATGGAAAAAGAAATTGCTAAAGTACACAGGGTGATTAAAATTAAACTTCCCCTATAAACAAGGTCCAATCATGTCCGAGGGCGTAAGACACTGAATATGCAGATGGCTGGAGTGTGTAAGTCCATGCGTGCGGGTCTATCATCCGGCTGTCAATCTAACGGTCTGGAATTTTGGTCGGTTTTCCCCAAATATAACGTTAGTACGCGTAAAAACCTCTTAAAAAGTTCTCGACTAAGGCATCCTACCCTGTAGTCAGGTGCCCTTCGTGTAGCTTGCTATAACACAAAACTCGAAATCAAACCCCAACTCCCCTATAAACATAGTTCTACAGCTAAAACGCCTCCACCATAGAGGCCCTGCTCTCGAAACTGGAGGGCGAGAAGTGCCAGGTTCAAACCCCGGTCGTGCCTGTCGACGTAGCCGTTTGGAGTTTTCAGTGGTTTCTCTGAAACCTCGCGTAAATACGGGATAGGATCCCTTAGAAAGTCCCTCACTTAGGGCACTCCCCCTATAGCCCCAGGACCCTAGTGCAGTCAATCGGCTTTATTCCACAAACACACTCTGTAGCTAAAACTGGTGAACTGGATTGTAATCAAATTTGGTAGACAGGATGCCCAAAACACAACGAGTTTTATTCCTTAAATATTGATCATAGACTCATGCAAAAAATCACAAAGTTACGAAAAAAAAAAAAAAAAAAAAAAAAAGGGATACAGAATTTTATGGTATGCATTAAAATTTTCAAGAGATAATACATAAGTAAATAAAAATTTAAATTTTTATGCAGCCCCTTACAAAAAAGAAGCTCCCAATCAGTAAAATGTGTCCCATGCATTAATTATGTGATGTGTAAAATTTAAGCCTTTTATCTTTGTCCCTCCGTGTATGTGGCAGACTTCATAACACCAAATGCAGATTTCAACGTTACAATCAGGACAAAGAAAAACGGACTATAAATGCTAATAATACTATAAATACACCGTATTTGAACTATAAATAGACCGTATTTGAACTACCGGTTAGTTGGCGATTTTTATTTATTTATTTATTTATTGAAGACGGGGTAATGATCGGCAGTATGATACGTAGTTACTGTTATATACGATGGACTTTTATAAGCTACAAAATGTATGTTAATATTTTATTTGAAAGAAATAAACGTCTCTAAAATGCACTTAAAGGTCGTCCAGGTGGTGCAGTGGCTAGAGAGCCATTCTAATCACGCTTTGGGCCCGGGATCGAATCTTGGCTTGGGTATGGGTGTTAACTTGTCCGTCCGTTCATAAAGACTAACGCTGGGTGTGCCCCCCCCCCCATAATCAAATGGACAGTAAATCGGGCCTTAGCAGTGGTGAATGCTTGATCAGCAAGTGCCCGCCCTTTGGGAGAAAAATGCCCTTAAAAGTTTGACTGCCCATGGGGCGTAATGTATTGGATTCGACTCAGGTACTTAGCAGATAAAAAAAAAAGTAACTTTAGATAAAAAAAAGTAAATAAAAATCCCGTTATGTACACGGTTTTGAATAAGCATATTAAGTAGAAGTAATATGTATAAATTTCGTTTAAAAAAAGTACATATTTACGATAGTGAGAGCACGGACAAATTCATTGGTGCAGTCCTAAGAAAACAAATTGAGGGGACGATCATTTTTGTGGAATTTAACTTAAATTCGCGTACGTGTAGTTATTTAAATGTAATTATCTCTAAAAACAATAAATAAAATTAACTAAATCATTCATCTTAATTAACTGGTTGATTATTATTACTTTTGTGTAATTAATTAATTTTTGATTGTAAAAACAATGCAATATTTTGATGGCCTTAAAGAAAAACAATGTTTCTGCCATTTCAACCATTTGGGAAGACACTCTTTGACCAAGAGTACTTTCAACAAGTTGGCATGCGTATTCTATATCTAAGGGTAGTTTACATTATTTAACATTTACAAAATGACTGTAAATCACTCTGAAAGTCTACTCAAATGGGTCCAATAAAGTTCTTTTGGCTGCTTTTCTGACGCTCAATTACAAAAGGACAATTTTAATTTATTACAAAGAAGTTTGAGCGTCCCCCTTGAAAGTAAAAAGTAGGGAGACGCCGTCACCCTGCGTACCACTAAACAAATCGAAATTACAAACACATTTCAGATGCATGATCGCCCATACGATTGATCGTAGGGGGTGGGGGGTGCCACAAGTCAGGGGTCCTGCCCAAGTATGATAGTATATTTAACCGTCGAACCTCTTCTATGTCATAACAGTACGTAAATTATTAGGGTAACATAGATTTTTCTTGGGAGGTAAGAGGGGCAATAGCCCCACCCTGCCCATACGTATAGGAGTCCATGTTCAGGTTTAACAAGAACGCTCAACAATAAACTGTCTTAAAAGATAAAAAAATAATTAAAAGCTTCGCCAAATGGCAAACATAAAAAGGCACTTTGCAGTACGATCGTTCTGCTAAGATTTTAATTGATTTAATATTGCAACTTTGTTGGCAGGCGTTAAAAAGGTAGAAGCCAGAAAAAAAAATAATTATTCCGATTAATTTTTCCACACTATGGGGTAGCATTCAAGTCTTCCAAATATACCTTTTTATGCAACGGGCGATGAAAGCGCAAAGTAATGTAATACCCCATTCAAAAAAAAAAAAAAAAAAAAGGGAAAGGGGAAACTCATTTATAGAATTACTAAAATAAGACAGATTCATAATTCATTCATGAGCTTTCCCGCGTAACGGACTTTAGAGTTAGAAGCATAAATCTGAAAAATTATCCTCCCGTACGTGTCTGTCCAGTGAAATAACCTTCTGAAGTCGTATCGGTTATCATTGGGAGAGGAAAGTTCAATTTACGTACGCCTTCTGAATTCTCCCCCCCCCCCCCAAACAGTTTTAACGAAAATGGGTAAATTATATATTACTTGTACTCATAATACAGGCTGCGTCAAAAAATATGTATGAACATTTAAACTGTGTAATGTGTAATTCAATCTTTTATGTAGGAAAATTCATACAAGGTTGTATTTCTGGAGAAAAGTAAAATTTCGCTTAGACAATCGATTTTCCTGCACGCTCTCCAGACCTTGTACCGCTCGATTTATTGTTATGGGCCACAGTTAGAGATTAGATGGACCGCTGTAAACTGCGTAATTACCTGGACATGCCTCGAGATGAGATTCAAGCGGTGTGTGTGCAAATCAAATCGAATACTTTGGTGCGCAGTACGGAATCAGTCATGAATCAAGCCTCAGAAATGTATATCGATGTTCATTCTGCCATTCTGGGCATTTATCTTAAACACCCTTTGTAACATTCAGTTTGACCAGAAAGTACACTTGTTTTTTGAAAATGGACTACAGCTTTGGCTTTTCCCCAAAAATTAACAATGTAAGACTGGAAAATACATTTTCTATGACAGTTCAAAGAGTGAATGTTTTTTTACGAATCCTATCTGTCGTACTTCTGCTACTGGTGTAATTGGGGTGTAGGTCTGGGGGTTCGAACCCCGGGCTAGGCCTTGACTCAGCCTTTCATCCCTTGAGTGGGTAGATTAAGTGACGACCAAGCTTACTTGGGGACTAAACGTTGAGAGCTTCTGTGTCAGGCTGACCACCTGGCCAGATATATGCTTCATCACCTCAGAGCCCATTCATAGAATGGGCTCTGAGGTAAACGGAGGCGTGGATGGGTAGTGCAGGCTTTAAGCCCCAACTAAACTGTTGCGACAGTTTGTTATAGTATGCGTGTTAAACAACTATAGTTCACGCATACTTACAAAATTACATTTTACACTGATTTTCAATTTTATTAAAGAATTACTAACAATGTTACCCAACTATAATTTCGTATTTGAAAATTATTTGTGAAAATACATAGATCAAAAGGGAGCATAAATTGAATCTATCATTTCAAAAATCTTGCCACTATTTTTTCAAATTCAGTCAAATGCAGTTTTTTAATACATTTTGTTTGCATCAATGTAAAAAAAAGAAGTATTATATGCTTTGAAGCGCAATCTCTGTAATAAACCTTAATAAGTACTTAAGAATTTCACGTATTTGAGTGTTGCACAATATTTATGGATTCCTGAAAAGTGGTAACTTAGTGATTTTTGAAAATGACCTGCACTTAAACTAACTAATTTAATGCATATGCACCTTTATGCTTAACTTGTACAATAAAAGCGGCTTTAAAATGTAAACGGAATTCATTTTTGTACAACTGCAAAACAATTATTTTAATTACAGTCGCTTTCTCTCTTTTTAAATCTCGCGAGCAAGAGCAATTATGTCTTGTTTTTCATAATATGTGCCATAAATTTTCATTTTGATTAGAATTTAGCTTTATGAAAATATTTTAGAATTATCTGTTTCATGTAGTAGTTAACCCTTTAGCTACTGAAGGTACTTACAAATACCGCAAAAATAAAAGTATTTTTTAAAAAGTTTCAGTGATTCATTGTAACCATTTTTTTTTCTCACTACAATCACTACAAAATACTTCACAAATCACTACAAAATACTTCACTTAATCAGCTTACATATGACTTCATGTTCTATTAAGCCAACGAAAATAAATATGAGCATTAGTGAATTTTCAGACGTTAGTTTTATGATGAAAGGATCAGGTTTCACAAAAATATGTTATTCAAAGTATTACTTCTATTTTGTTTGACTCTTTTTAAGAAGTCTCACTACTTGCTTATGCTGTCATCAGAAGTACAGCTAGTGTTTAGATTTTTTTTTTTTACCCCTCAATTTTTTTTTTTTTTTTTTTTTTTTTTACCCCTCAATTTTTTTATTTATTTATTTATTTATTTTTTTTTTTTTTAAATATTACAGTAATCAAACTGGCCCCATTCATTGTCTAAATAAAACAAGAGAAAAGAAACAGTTTCAAGCTGATATTCTTAGAAATTCTTTGTTTGGTAGAAAAAGGGTTAGGTAAAGTTCAGATTTAAATAAATAAATAGATAAACATATTTAATCAGCGTTGTCTAACTTACAGATGCAATAAAACAAAGCACGAAATTTCCACTCGCCACTATCTAAAAAACCGACGAATGGTCACAGAAATCGTGTATTTACACATAAATAAAAAACGGAAATTCGTAAGAGGGGTGAAAAAAGGTGGGGGAGCTCTCCAGCACACGCCCGATTTTTTCAACTGACTCTTCTGGGTTCCTCTATTTTCTCTCTATTCTAAAAAAATAGTAAGGGCCGCTGTCGTCGCCGCTGTCAAAAGCTTGTTCGCCTATCTTCTCCTAAACCATGGGGATTTGAATTTCGACTAAGGTGCCGACAGATTCGAAAAATTCCGAGGAACCTGCTAAGCTGACTTAAATTTCGAAAATCGAATTATTTTAGAAGATATTAATAAAAAACTGAAAAAATAAACAGAATGGTTGCCAGATTTGGCATAAAATCATTCATTCCTTTGCAACAAAGCGTTTCCAAGTATCTAGAATCGCGTGAAATTTACAAACATGGGTTAGAACTACGCCTATTTTACGCCAAAATAAAAACTATACGAAATAAGTAACTCAAAATGTGTTACACAAAGTTGACAATTTTCAAATAGTAAGTTCGCTTAGACAACAGGAGTTTAGAATTAGCGATTAATCGTTTTTCCAAAAAAGAATAATATCTTGAAAATGAAAAATAATTAAAATGCAGATTATTTTAAAGCCGGTTCGGTCCAGCTGGATTATTTGCTACCAGTAGAAATATTTCGCGACGTTAACTATGTCATTATAGCAGTTATAGTACACTTTGGATGTTTGCTAGCGCGACGAGATGGTATAATTCGTGGTGCTAAGTACGCCAATCTGCAAACGATTATGTAAATGAAAATATGGATAACGTTTTTCCGGTAACCTTAAATGAACAGTAATTATAGGTTGTGAGCATGTATAAATCGCCAAATAGTGAAAAGTCGCCATGGGTGGCAAGCTATCCTATCTGTTCCGTAGCTTTTATTAACTTTATATGTACGCAAGTCGCCAAATAATGAAAAATCGCCATGGGTGGCAAATTCGCAAGGTGTCCAATAGGTTTTACATTATTAAAAATACAGCTGAAACACATGTTCTGATTTTATTACGCTTTACCTCCTAATTAATATAAATTTGAATGGCAACATTAAATATCATTGTGTTTCTGAGGAGTGCAAATAATTTTTCCAGCGATTATAAGCGGAGTGCGCACTCCAGGGGGAGTATAGCTCAGGACCCGTACAACACGGATTCCCATAACAAAATATCTTCCATGTTATGAGGGGGAGGGGGTCTACTGTAGTGTGAAGTTTAAATTTTTATGTACCAATGAACATGCAAGAACCAAGCAATGTGTAGCTCAGTAACATTCTATCTGATCCAATCTTCAGGTTTTGTCTGTTGAAATTATGTCTTTTTTACGAATACTAGGGGCCAAGGCCCACAGACTCACTACGCTCGCTTTTCGTATGAGGCATTCGGACCCCAATCAGGCTTATTCGTAAAAAAGACATAATTTCAACACACAAAACCCGAAGATTGGATCAGATAGAATGTTACTGATCAACACATTGCTTGGTTCTTGCATCGAAGATATTTTGTTATGGGAATCCGTGTTGTACGGGTCCTGAGCTATACTCCACCTGGAGTGCAGACTCCGCTTATAATCGATGGAAAAATTATTTGCACTCCTCAGAAACACAATGATATTTAATGTTGCCATTCAAAAGTTATATTAATTAGGAGCTAAAGCATAATAAAATCAGAACATCTGTTTCAGCTGTATTTTTAATAATGTAAAACCTATTGGACACCTTGCGAATTTGCCACCCATGGCGATTTTTCATTATTTGGCGACTTGCGTACATGCAAAGTTAATAAAAGCTACGGAACAGATAGAATAGCCTGCCACCAATGGCGACTTTTCATTATTTGGCGATTTACACATGCTCACAACATATATTTACTGTTCATTTAAGGTTACCGGAAAACCGTTATCTATATTTTCATTTACATAATCGTTTGCAGATTGGCGTACTTAACACCACGAATTATACCATCTCGTCGCGCTAGCAAATATCCAAAGTGTACTATAACTGCTATAATGGCATAGTTAACGCCGCCAAATATTTCTACTGGTAGCAAATAATCCAGCTGGACCGAACCGGCTTTAAAATAATCTGCATTTTAATTATTTTTCATTTTCAAGATATTAGTTATTCTGTTTTGGAAAAACGGATAATCGCTAATTCTAAACTCCTGTTGTCTAAGCGAACTTACTATTTGAAAATTGTCAACTTTGTGTAACACATTTTGAGTTACTTATTTCATGTAGTTTTTATTTTAGCGTAAAATGGGTGTATTTCTACTTCATGTTTGACAATTTCACGTGATACTACATACTTGGAAACGCTTTGTTGCAGAGGAATGAATGATTTTATGCCAAATCTGGCAACCATTCTGTTTATTTTTTCAGTTTTTTATTAATATCTTCTAAAATAATTCGATTTGCGAAATTTAAGTCAGCTCATCAGGTTCCTCGGAATTTTTCGAATCTGTGGGCACCTTAGTCGAAACTTAAATCCCCACGGTTTAGGAGGAGATAGGCCAACAAGCTTTGACAGCGCCAGCGGCCTTTACTTTTTTTAGAATAGAGAGATACCCAAATTAAATTCCATGCTGTTCTGGAAACTCGCGGAATCTTTTCGCAATCGAAAGATTTCGTTTTGTGTACACAGCTATTCTCATGTCCATGCAAACGATTTATTTGTAAAAAAAAAAAGAATGATAATAAACTGTGTAATCTGGAAAAGCTTTTTTAAACGAATTTAAATCCCAATTGTATGACGTCATATTCACTTGAAAAGGGTAATTTTGTCACGCAAATGATTTACTTTTTTTGACTCTCGGAAATAAAATGGTGCTGAAAATTGCGAAAAATCGCTTAAAAAGGAGGGAACGGGTGGATTTTCAGATTTTTAAAGAAGCGCAGATTGTTTTCTATATTTTTATACATGATCATGAAAATTTTCAAGCGGATCGTGCAAACGGTGAAGAAGTTATTAGGCTTTTTGTGTTAACTTTGTAAATTTCACGCGATTCTAGATACTTGGAAACGCTTTGTTGCAAAGGAATGAATGATTTTATGCCAAATCTGGCAACCATTCTGTTTATTTTTTCAGTTTTTTATTAATATCTTCTAAAATAATTCGATTTTCAAAATTTAAGTCAGCTTTGCAGGTTCCTCGGAATTTTTCGAATCTGTGGGCACCTTAGTCGAAACTCAAATCCCTACGGTTTAGGAGGAGATAGGTCCACTAGCTTTGACAGCGCCAGCGGCCTTTACTTTTTTTTAGAATAGAGAGAAGCCTTAGAGATCGAATGCTTCATACGAAAAGCGAGCGTAGCGAGTCTGGGGGCCTTGGCCCCTAGTATTATATAAAATTATTTTATACATATTTATAAAAGCATTTCAAGTGTAAATGGAAAAAAAAAAATCTAACACGCGTAAGAAGTAGAACGTGGCAACCTTAGTTTATGGCGAGTACTCTTTTTTTTTTTTTTTATTCCGAGCTGAAATTTTGGGCTCTGACTACAAGGTACATAAAATAATTTTGAGAGACGTTTCATGCTCAAACCTCAACACTTATTATTGCAACATGTAAATCCGTCCCAGCTCACCAATTCAATCAGGGGCGGGGGTATTTAAAAAAATCATTAAATATTACTCTCTCTTTAAAAAGTAAATTAATATATGTATAATTTATAAAGTCGGCTTGCCGTTTATGAACATGCTCATAATGGATTCTGAAGCGGCATTTACAATTTTTTCCCATAATATCAGTAAGTACTTTATGATCGCTCTTTAAAGCGTGCATTGTCAATAATAACTATTTTTAAAAATTATAAATCTTCGGAGTAAAATAGATAAGCGACCTGATGGCTCCTGTCAAACTACACAAGTCCCTCGTCTGCGCGATTTGTTTCAGGCGGGTGAGCTCAACCTGTCTGCGTGCGAGGTTATTGCAGGGAAAACGAACTAATGGGTCGATGAAGAGCCCACGTGTTTTCGTTCAGGCGGCGCCGGTCAAGGGTACTGGGTTTGGGGAAGGAAGATTTGATGTGTAGCAATGCTTTCATTTCATGCACGTTTAAAATACGTGATTGCACGGACGTAGCTACAGCTTTCACATGGGGGGGGGTCCAGAGAAGGCGGCCATAAGGGGCCCCTTTTGGCCGTTCTTCGACCAAAAAGAGGCCCCCTGGATTGGCGCCCTCTGAAATTTTTTGAAGGGGGCCCCTGAATTTTAGGGGGCATTTGCTCCCCCCCTTAAAATTCAAGAAAATTCAGATATCACCCATTTGAAAATAGTATTTTCTACAATGGGAAGCATTTTGTCCCCAATGTTACATGCCATTTTACGCCAGTGGCACCCAGTCAACAGTTTCAAATAGAATTCGACGTTCTGCTGCGCCATCTAGTGGCAAGTTAGGAAAACAGATAGCATAAAAACCTTCTCCATGATAAAAGACTTGGGTCAACCAAATTTCATGGTGATCGGTCAAACGGTGCTGGAGTTTTTCAACCTCATACACACACAAGGGCGCCGGCAGGATCATTTCCAGGGGGGTGCACCCAAGATACATATATACATATAGAGGGTGTAACTGAATTCATAGGCCAAACTTTAAGAATAAAATGCATATAAAGAAGCATTTTTTGTATAGCAGATTAGCAGTGTGGGGTTAGAAATAAAAAGTGTAGTTAGAAATATAGCAAATGAAAAAGAAATGAAAAAGCTCTACTGTAAATGCTCAAATGTGGTGGTAGCGTCTAGCAAGTGATTAGCGTACCCTTTCGAAGATGTGGTGTTCCACGAACGGTTGCAGTGGTTACTAAAGTTTTGCAATGAGGTCCTCATCTGTGTCAACTGGAGTCTCGTAAACGAGTGCCTGGAGGTGTCCCCAAAAGCAAAATTCGATACTTGATTAATCTAATGAACGTGCTGGCCAAGCGACTAGTTTAACTTGTCCAATCGATCGGGGTTCAAAGATGACAATGGGGTTATTACGCACATCATTTGCGAAATAGGCTGGAGCCCTATCGTGCTGAAACTATCTGCATTTTTCATTTCCAACCAAACGTTGCAATGCAGAAAAATGCTCTTTGTATATATTTTAACTACCTTCAGGGACACCCTGTATACATACATAATAAAAATTAGACTATTTGGCGTTTGAAGGAAGAATAATCTTGACTGGAAAATGTAGCATCAATATGTGAAATAAACACCGTCATAGTTATTTTGCCGCAGCTGAAAAGTACAAAATCTTAAACTATTAATTTGGACTAATTAATAATACCTCAATTTAAGTATACTAATAATTAGTTATTTAAGTATTATATTAGTATTTTGAAAACTTTTTTATATTTAAACAGACGAATTTTCCCGAAGCGAAATGTATTTTCATTAGCATTGATGTATATAGCAATTTTTGGCTTAGGGGTCCCCACCTTGTCCAGTGCTGAGAATGGTAGATGGCTGAAATATGAAGGCCAATAGTTCTGGTCTGCCGCGCGGCTGTCAATCTAACGGTTTTGAGGTTTGGCCGGCTTTCTCTACATGTTACGTATACGCGTTAGAACACCTTAAAAAGTCCTCTGCCCAAGGCAACCCCCCTTCCATGACAGATACTCCATGTGCAGGTTTGCCTTAAGTTCACTTTGCAAGGACATCCCCATATTAAAACAGAGCCCAAGTTTCGAAAGTGACGCAGTGATGCCTTCACTTAATATTTCAAAAATCACAATGTCAAAAAGCTCAGAATACAAATTTTCATCTAATAGTTTGTGAGTTTAAATCTATGAAAAATTAACTCTATAATGTTCGAAAGAAATGTTAAACTTTAAGCGTTAAGTCCTAAAATAATTGCTTTTAATCATAATCACAGTAGAGTCTCGATACTTCTAGTTTCCATACAAATCAGTTAGTGAAAAAATCAGTTTAGCTCCCAAATAATGATCAACACATATAAAACAGGCGATTTTCCTTTATTGCAAGACAAAAATTCAAATACTTTGTGGACCCGGAAGCCCTATCAGAAATCCCTGTCCCAAAGAAAGTGGATGTATTTTTTCTTCATAGACATTTCTGTGCAGTGTTGACATGCTGCTTCGGCAATAGCGCTATACTGCTGTACGGAAACGAGTCAACATGTCAATACAAAACAATTGACTATTATTTTCTGAAATTATTAGCCTGCTCTAATAAGTACTGTGATAATATGTAACTACATTTTTAATTTAAACATGCACTCAAATTACAGAAATTGCTTTATTGCCATTTATCTGTTTATTAATTTAAATGATTTTTATAGATCGAGACAAGCCCGGTCCCATCTACCTCGAATATTATCGAGACTATTTCAAAATATTTTTTTCCTAACTGCGCCCACATGCCGTGAGGCATTCAACATTACTATGACCGTAAGCGTTCGTCAGTACATTACGAGGGCTCATGTGCGTGCGCCAACATAATCCCAAAATAAAAATGTAGATGACTTCTCGAAAGCTTAAAATTTATGTACAATGGAAGAAAATATTAAGCCATAAACACAGATTTAAATAGCTAATTTAATGCGACAGTTACACGTAGAACTCAAAATATCACACCTACATTCGGGCTCTCTTTTTTTTTAACTTCCTAAGGGTAAAACAAATTGCTTATATTTTCAGGTTAATTATACTTTTTTCAAACTCCAGGGGGGTGCAAGTGCACCCCCTTGCACCCCCCTCCCGGCGCCCATGTACACACATACCAACATTCATTTTTATCTATAACCAGTGTTATTATATATATACCAGTCTCAAATAAAATCCAGTTTCAAATCTAAGCATCGCCAAAGGGCCAACATACGCCATTTTGCAAATTTTTTTCAGGGAATCATTCGAAGCATTGACTTAGCAGCAATCAAAATGTGAAATGGTTTGACCGCCAATAAGTAAAGCAGGCATTTATTTCAAAAGTGGAATTCCTTAATAGCCGCATTTTTTAAATTATCAACGTATAACGTGTTTTATTCATCGTTACCCCGATGTACTAAATGCGAAGATTTCAATTTTCTGAAATTTGGCGGAATTCCCCTAACTTAAAAAAATATACTCAATTGGCGAGAATTCTGAAGATAGATTGCTCGAAATCCCATAATAACTGCATTATTTCTGCACGGATTATCAGAATTTAACGCTGTATTCTAATAAAATCTATGCACTTGTTTTCAAAAATCGATTTCCTTAAGCTCTCAGTAAATTGCGCCAAGCCAAAAACTGTGCAAACCGCTAGAACTCACTTTCTCAAAATCGGCATATTAGCCATTTTATTTTTCGCCAAATTAAAAAATTTTACATATTAGCCTCGGAAATCTTCATTTCTTATTGTTTTGCGTATAAAACATTACATTCCTGCTCTGATTTCCCATGCACACGATATTATAATTTTAAAAAAATAACCTTACAAATATAAACTTTTTAAAAAAATCATTATTATTCTTTTATTTTTACTTTAAAAATTTAAAACATTTTATTAGGCAAAATCGCCACGCATGGCAATAATGATGCTTATTTCATACTTTTTTCACTACAGGGTTTACAATTACGGAAGGCTTTCTGCGTGGAGAACATAAAAAATCTCTTAAATGGGGAACGGGTGGACTTTCAAAGTTTTAAAGTGGACTATAATTTATTCTATATTATTTTACATATCTGTGCAAAATTTCAGGCTGATAGGTCCATTTTTGTGGATTTGTATATTAATCAAATCCACAAACAGAATTTCATTTTTATTTATAAGATTAACACTACAGTTTTGTCAGTTTATTCCAAATTAGTCACATTGATTTTCATTTTCATCTCATTGTTGACAAAATACGAAGTAAAAAAAATAAAAAGTTGTCCACGAAACAAACCGTTGAATGCTTAAACAATCAAGGTGATTCTGATTTAGAAGCTGCTACAAGCTTAGATGGGTCTAATGATGAATGCCTGCCATCGAATTCTCCTGATTTACCTGCCTGACTTGATGCCAGATGAAGAAGTGATATCCGATTGTAAAGATTACTACAAAAGTTGTTAAAGAAAAAAGGAAACCTTTTCATCATTCAAAAAAGTATTTCAATCATCTAACATTATACATAAACCGAATAAACAGAAAACATCAAATAGATTTACTGGATTTTATTTTTGGTATCGCAGGAACACTGTCATCTTCGAAGGATACAGCAGCCCATACCAAACGTGGGAGGCCAATTAGATAAAAGTTCTATTTTATCACCATCAAAGGAAAAATTCAATCTAGCTGTAAGGCCTTGTAAAGATATGTAACATATGATGGGCTAAATCAGCGGTGCGCAAACCGTGGGTCGCGACCCCCGAAGGGCTCGCGAGAAAATTTTTGGGGGTCGCCAAATTCAAAGAGATTCAAATTTATGAAAAATCTACAATTATTCATTTCAAAGAACTGAAATAATAGAAGAGAAGAAACTGACAATTATTATTTTACGAGCGCGATATCCGCGATCGCTATCAGGGGGCTTCAAAACCACGTTATCATGCATAGTGATCTGCAAATTGATCATGCATAGTGATCATACATAGTGATCTTCAAAATTATTTTCCATTAAAACAAAACATCGATCTCGATTGGATCCAGAGTATGACTTACGACTTGCGATTTCCAATACAGATCGGAACATAGAAGCAATCATGAGCTCTTTGCAAGCACATATTTCACATTGACTTTTTATGATGTAAAGTTTCTTTAAAGTAATTTTCATTAAAAAAATATTTATATCCATATGCATAAATAAAGCATTGTTTCATAAAATTATGTGTTGATTCATTAACTGATTTTTATGATGTTACAACTTTTATAACATTTTTATGGTGGTTTATAAGATTGGTGCGCTGTTTTAAAAACGCGTTAGTCCAATCGATGACATCACGACACTCTTTTAAAAACACCCTGTAAGAGCAACTCCCAGAAAGAATTTCAATGTAACTTCGTTTTCAATTAAACAGAATGTCTACTGTCTATCCAGGGGTCGCGACAAAAATTTACTCAAAATAGGGGGTCGCGAGAAAATTTTACACAAATTAGGGGGTCGCAGATGAAAATAGTTTGTGCACCACTGGGCTAAATCATGATTGAAAAGAGTCAAAAGCAACTAAGATGCAAATTAGAAGGTTTCACATACAAAACTACAGCATTCTGTGAAAAATGTGAATTTTCATGTTTTCACGCACAAAGAAATTGCTTCAAAAGGTTTCATACAAAATAACTGTAAAATGTACTTTAAAAAATATCTAACTTTGCTCAATTGTAGCCCCGTGTCCTATTATTAGAACATTTTTTAATTAGTTTGATAATTTGCTGAATGTTATAATACTTCATATTTAAGATACTTACATATAGAGCAACATATCTAACCACTCACTCATTTTTTTCTCTGTTCAATTCAAAATTCAGGGCCGAAGGGTTTAACCAGTGTATAGCCTGAATCCTTTTTAATGTTTTACATGTAATTATGCAATCTTTATTTTGAGATAAGCGCATGATTTCACTCTAAAAACTTTTAAACACTTTATGTTTAAGTACTTTTTTTACACTAATTACTGAATCCATGCATGATTTGAGTCAAAACTAAGTGTAGCACCTGAATAGAGTACTGTGTATATGGTTACGTCATTTTCTAGGATAGGCAACTGTGATGTGGATAGGCAACTGTGATGTGTTACGTCTTTACCTTACAAAATGGGATAGATGCAACGCCTCCTAGAGAGGAAAGCCGCGGCGCTTACTTGTGACGTCACACCGAGTAGGTAAAGCAAAGCGTTTCCATTGGGTTTCTCCTCTCCCCCGCGGCGCGGGAGAGAGGAGGAACATTTTTTCGAGGATGTTTTTATTTATTATTTCATTCTGTTCTTATGACATAGGCGCGGCACAAGAGCGGTGTCTCACCCGCAAAATGTAATGTTTTAGGAAAAAATTATTTAAAAATATAAATTATTTATTTTTATTTTTTGTCGCAGTACACATTTTCTATATTCTATTATAAACAACACAGCATCATTTATTTTACTGTGTGGCAACATGGGATATTTTACACAGTTTAAAAAGAAATATATGCGGCATAAGTCCCGGAAGTTCCCTATATTAACTCTTAGTAATAATAAGGTTTAAAATACCCGATGGCCACCCTCCCTCCGAAATGGAAACCTAAATACATTATTGCAAACAACGAAAAACGTTCAGGCTCTAAAATGTAGCGGTTGGCGAATTCGTAATGTCTGCGTTTACACAGGCAACACAGTTAGAATGGTGCAATTTTAGCGATGTGTACAAGGGATTTACCTTCACATTATAATACTATTCTTAAAATGAAGATTTTATTCGGTATAAAAGTGTTATGTACAGTAAAACGTGTCTTATGCTTGATGCTGGAGCATTATTCCATCAAAATGAAGTGTTGGATGGATGACACTGTGCAAGCAAAGAGCCAAAAAAAATCTTATTCGTCTCTTTAGAAAGAAATAATAATTATAATTATTATAAAAATAAATGCCCCACCATGGCCAAGTGGATAAAATATTGAATATAGTAGATGGCTGAAGTGTGAAGTTTCCGGGTTCGGGCCTATAGCGCTGCTGTCGATTTAATGGTCTAGAGTTGTGGGCGGTTTTCTCGCGATGCAACGTGAATAAGCGTTAGACTCCTTAAAAAATTCTCCCCCCCAATCCCCCCCCACCCTAGGCAGATTCCCCTCGTGTAAGTTTTCCATGACACGCAAACAAACAATAAAAATAAAGTAATAAATTACGTAGTCTCATTTGTTGAAACTGCAACGAATCAGTAAATATATTGTTTCTTTCTTCCTTAAATATATATATATAGAGAGAGAGAGAGGAGAGGAGGTGATTATGGAATACCATTTACATTTCTAACTGTAACTTCATAGACTTTTAAATAAAATCCCCCAAAACAGCATGAGTACATGCTATAATTAATCGTAATGAAATGTCAATTGCAAAGAAATACATAATTTATTTTGTTGTTGGGTCATTCCACGTCAAATCAAACACAAAACTGGAGAAAGTTCACCACACCAGCTTAGATTTTCCTCAAATTTTATATAGATGATATATAGGCTAAGACATCAACAAATCTCAATTTTGAAGGTTCTACGATAATTAATTACCGAGAAATTAATTATGCAAATTTTTAAGTTTTCTGCAAGATGTGCCAACTTTTTTCTCAATTCCTTAACCCATTTATGCCTAGCGTCCCTTTTTTGGGACGGCATTTTCGCTATCAGTCGAAAACGTTATTTATTTTTCCTAGCCTTTATTCGCGAGTATTGAACCTCAATTCCACAAAATATTTTAATATGGCCAAGTAGGATGTTGACATTCCAATTTTTATACATAATGATTTTAAATGAAATCATCCCTTGTTCAAAAAGTTGACATCAGAAATTTATCAATTACTGCTGGTGTTAGCAAAAATCGAAGAAAGTCGCAAAAATATCCAAGCACGAATGGGTTAATTAACTCCTTACCTGTAAAAGTTACTGAAGTGAAAATTTGTTTCTAGGAGTAACTTTTTACGCTGATTCCAAAAATGTTATCGAAATTTGCGTATCTTCTATAGTTTATGCATGAGCAGTACATTTGCTAAAAAACATCATGAATTTTTTTCGGCATGTCTGATCACAGACACATGTTTTAAATTTTTATATGTTGTTAAGTTGGAATAATCCTACATCCCAAAATAATTTCATCTTGGCTTTCTGCTCAGGAGCAGAGAAAAAAAAAATTGTATGTATGTACCTATATATGAGAATTTTCATATGCAATATTTATACTGAAGATGAGAAAATTCAGAAGCGTTAGTAAATTTTCCTATGTCTTTTAAATTGATATCTAAAGTTTAACTACTACTCCAGGCATTTGCAAAAACTAGAAAATACATAAAAGTGCTTGTATCGGAAAACGTAAAACAAACAAACAGCAAAAAATGCATGTCACACACAGTGTTAAATTAAAAAAAAATTCTAAAGTTAAAATTTTGAATTACTTTTAATTTAACCCTGTTGTTTTTGGCAATCATCCATCAGCCAATAAATCTTTGTAATTCTGTATGACATTCAAGTCAATAGAAGGAACAAAGTTTATTGAAAGAATTGAATTCCTGTAAGTTACAGTACTTATTTACCTTTAACAGAGCGAACAAAATTGTGCTTTGGCTAGTTTTGTGCATACAGCAATTTGAAATAGGTTTTACTGTATTAAATTTTTATTGTTACAACAACTAGCATAGCAATGTCAGGCACATTGTCAAATTGCACATTTTGTGATATATTGCAGAATAAATGTCATGTAACCAGTTATTCACGGCAAACTTTTACGTCTACCCTCCTAGGAGGATTATATTCGAAATGTTCAGAAATCGATTTTTAGGCATTCTTGAGTGTTGTGTATTTTACAGCAAGAGTTTTATCGATATCTCTTTTCTTCTTTGAGATCCCGCAGAATCTGTGAAAAGATTATTTTGGGCCTTTATCCTCTATAAATTACGAATTTTTGAAAATACTCTCTAATCTAGCACCTACGCTATAAAATCCCACTCGTGCTAAATTTCGTGTTATTAGCTTCAGTAGTTTGGCTAGGCAAAATATTGCATACGGAAAATGGATAGAACTTTCCGGTAGACTTAATATATATATATATATACATATATATGTTTTATTAAACATTTAAACATTGTTATTTCTTTTGAGTTCAATATCATGCAGAATTCCAAAGATTTATTGGCTGATGGATGATTGCCAAAAACAACAGGGTTAAATTAAAAGTAATTCAAAATTTTAACTTTAGAATTTTTTTTTAATTTAACACTGTGTGTGACATGCATTTTTTGCTGTTTGTTTGTTTTACGTTTTCCGATACAAGCACTTTTATGTATTTTCTAGTTTTTGCAAATGCCTGGAGTAGTAGTTAAACTTTAGATATCAATTTAAAAGACATAGGAAAATTTACTAACGCTTCTGAATTTTCTCATCTTCAGTATAAATATTGCATATGAAAATCCTCATATATAGGTACATACATACAATTTTTTTTTCTCTGCTCCTGAGCAGAAAGCCAAGATGAAATTATTTTGGGATGTAGGATTATTCCAACTTAACAACATATAAAAATTTAAAACATGTGTCTGTGATCAGACATGCCGAAAAAAATTCATGATGTTTTCTAGCAAATGTACTGCTCATGCATAAACTATAGAAGATACGCAAATTTCGATAACATTTTTGGAATCAGCGTAAAAAGTTACTCCTAGAAACAAATTTTCACTTCAGTAACATTTACAGGTAAGGAAATATTTAAGGAATTGAGAAAAAAGTTGGCGCATCTTGCAGAAAACTTAAAAATTTTCATAATTAATTTCTCGATAATTAATTATCGTAGAACCTTCAAAATTGAGATTTGTTTATGTCTTAGCCTATAAATCATCTATATAAAATTTGAGAAAAATCCGAGTTGGTGTGGTGAACTGCACTGTTTGATCTGACGTGGAATGACCCTGTTATAGAAAAAAAATATTTTTAAAAAAAGTTACGAATGGAGTATAATATGGAATAGATGGTTTAACCCATTTGTGCCTGGATATTTTTGCGACTTTCTTCGATTTTTACTGATAACAGAAATAATAGATAAATTTCTGATGCCAACTTCTTGAACAAGGGATGATTTCTTTTAAAATCATTATGCATAAAAATCGAAATATCAACATCCTACTGGGTCATGTTTAAATATTTTCTAGAGTTGAGGCTCAATACTCATGAATAAAGGCTAGGAAAAATAAATAACGTTTTCGACTAATAGCGAAAATGCCGTCCCAAAAAAGGGACACTAGGCATAAATGTGTTAAACCGATGAAAAGCAATTTATATTGCATCATATGTAGTTATTTGTTACTATAAAACAAATTTTTATGTTTTGTAGTTTAAATCATTATACTGGAGTCATTTCTGCTTCGAGTCGATTTAGAAAAGTTGTAGATATAATTTTCTTTCTTTGCTCCGATACAGTCATGGTGAGCCCACAGAGAACAGCTAGATCTTTGAATCCAAACTTATCGTCGTTGATCATTAGAGAATTTTTCGTGACAAAAGATGCATTCAGCGTCTTTGTTTTCCGGGTCTTTAGTGGATGACATGAAACCCATTACAATATTACCCAGTATTCCATAATACCCGACACGCCATCTCAGAAAACGAACCTTTAAAACTAATTGGCAAAACACTGTCATCTAAAAAATAACCACAGTTCAACAAACTACCATTCTCTTAGTGTACATTATGCGTAACATCAGTGTTCCACTCACGTGTTTACTAGTAAGTTAAAATGTTTGAAAACTTATCTACAAAAACTCTTGAAAATCACAAAACATACTTTGTTCTGTAGCGAGTGGTACGGCAACAGAGAGCGGTCAACTCTAACTGCATTGTAAGAAGGGAATCTTTCTTGAGTTGTTCATGGTATTCCCTTGTGGCAATAGCAACTAACAGAGCCAAAAACTCGGTATTCCATATTTCCCGACTATTCCATAATCACCTCCTCTCCTCTACATTATATATATATATATATATATATATATATATATATATATATATATATATATATATATATACATTATATATATATATATATATATATATATATATGTATATGTATATGTATATGTATGTGTGTGTGTGTGTGTGTATTAATATATATAAATATTTTAAATCAGAGTTGTTGTTTTTTCTACTGTACTAGGGGCCAAGGCCCCCAGACTTGCTACGCTCGCTTTTCATATGAGGCATTCGGCCCCTACTCGGGCTTATTCGTAATAAAGACATAATTTCAACAGAGAAAACCAAGATTGGATCAGATAGAATGTTACTGAGCTAAGCTACACATTGCTTAGTTCTTGCATCTTCATTGGTACATAAAAATTTAAACTTCACACTACAGTAGACCCCCTACCCCTCATAACACGGAATATATTTTATTATGGAATCCGTGTTGTACGGGTCCTGAGCTATACTCCACCTGGAGTGCGGATTCCGCTTATAATCGCTGGAAAAATTATTTGTACTCCTGAGAAACACAATGATATTTAATGTTGCCATTCAAAGGTTATACTAATTAGGAGCTAAAGCGTAATAAAATAAGAACATATGTTTCAGCTGTATTTTTACTAATGTAAAACCTATTGGACACCCGTCGAATTTGCCACCCATTGCGATTTTTCATTATTTGGCGACTTGCGTACATGTAATTTATAAAAGCTACGGAACAGATAGGATAGCTTGCCACCAATGGCGACTTTTCATTATTTGGCGATTTACACATACTCACAACCTATATTTACTGTTCATTTAAGGTTACCGGAAAACTGTTATCCATACTTTCATTTACATAATCGTTTGCAGATTGGCGTACTTAACACCACGAATTATACCATCTCGTCGCGCTAGCAAATATCCAAAGTGTACTATAACTGCTATAATGTCATAGTTAACGCCAAATATTTCTACTGGTAGCAAATAATCCAGCTGGACGAGAACCGGCTTTAAAATAATCTGCATTTTAATTATTTTTCATTTTCAAGATATTAGTTATTCTGTTTTGGAAAAACGAATAATCGCTAATTATAAACTCCTATTGTCTAAGCGAACTTACTATTTGAAAATTGTCAACTTAGTGTAACACATTTTGAGTTACTTATTTCATATAGTTTTTATTTTGGCGTAAAATGGGCGTAATTCTAACTCATGTTCGTAAATTTCACGCGATTCTAGATACTTGGAAACGCTTTGTTGCAAAGGAATGAATGATTTTATACCAAATCTGGCAACCATTCTGTTTATTTTTTCAGTTTTTTATTAATATCTTCTAAAATAATTCGATTTTCGAAATTTAACTTAGCTCATCAGGTTCCTCGGAATTTTTCGAATCTGTGGGCACCTTAGTTGAAACTTAAATCCCCACGGTTTAGGAGGAAATAGGCCAACAAGCTTTGACAGCGCCAGCGGCCTTTACTTTTTTTTAGAATAGAGAGATACCCAAATTAAATTTCATGCTGTTCTGGAAACTCGCGGAATCTTTTCGAAATCGAAAGATTTCGTTTTGTGTACACAGCTATTCTCATGTCCATGCAAACGATTTATTTGTGAAAAAAAAAAATGATAATAAACTGTATAAGCTGGAAAATCTCTTTTAAACGAATTTGAATCCCAATTGTATGACGTCATATTCACTTGAAAAGGGTAATTTTTTCACGCAAATGATTTACTTTTTTGACTCTCGGAAATAAAATGGTGCTGAAAATAGCGAAAAATCGCTTAAAAAGGAGGGAACGGGTAGATTTTCAGATTTTTAAAGAAGCGCAGATTGTTTTCTATATTTTTATACATGATCATGAAAATTTTCAAGCGGATCGTACAAACGGTGAAGAAGTTATTAGGCTTTTTGTGTTAACTTTGTAAATTTCACGCGATTCTAGATACTTGGAAACGCTTTGTTGCAAAGGAATGAATGATTTTATGCCAAATCTGGCAACCATTCGGTTTATTTTTTCAGTTTTTTATTAATATCTTCTAAAATAATTCGATTTTCGAAATTTAAATCAGCTTAGCAGGTTCCTCGGAATTTTTCGAATCTGTGGGTACCTTAGTCGAAACTCAAATCCCTACGGTTTAGGAGGAGATAGGTCCAGAAGCTTTGACAGCGCCAGCGGCCTTTACTTTTTTTATTAGAATAGAGAGATACGCGTGTTTGTACAAGGTTCTTTTTTTTTTTACTTACTTGATTTTTCGGTTTTTTTTTTTTTTTTTTTCGTATCCCTGTGAAATAGCTATAAATGTTACCCACGCCATTTCTCCTAGGGAGTAAACCTCGCTTAAGTAGAACGGCTACGTTTTGTTTAACCCATTAGCGCCCAGCATCCTGTTTATTTATTTATTTCTTTTTATTTCTTTCCTTCTTTTAAAACGTTGAATTTAGCACTTTCTCTGTTGGTCGCAAATATAACACTGGTATTGTTCTATTTCCTATTTTAATTTTGCGAATAATGAATTTGATTCCCACAAAATACTTCGGGACAGTAAAGTGACAGATGCGAATCTTCCTCTGTTTTATTCAGTTTCTTTTGAAAGAGAAATGAACTCTCCGTAACACTAATCTCGGAAATTTACTTATCACTGCAAGCAACAGCACGCAGAGATGTGATGGAAATAACAGTGCGCTAATGGGTTAAATTAGAATCATAACACAAAAGCAAGTGGGCTCACTCAGTATATTTTATGGGTGAAATCTTATTTGTCTGTTTAGGGGGGAAAAAAAGTTAAATCTCATTTCTTTAAACTACCACGGGAGGTATTAATGTAGGATTACTTATCGTTTAGTGAGTGGAAAGACGCCCTTTGGAAAGGTGACTATAACGAACATTTTTAATTTAATATACACAAAATGTTTATTAACATGGGATAGTGTGTTTTAATTCATATCAACAAATTTTCTAATAAAATGTTTCTATTTTTAAAACTCATTACCTAATGCTGTCATTCCATAGTTGAAACAATTAAAATATTATGCTCGCGTTTAAAATTGAAAACAATTCTTGCTGAATCTGAAATGTTCAATTTAAATATTTAAATCCTCCCCTGGTTCAACAGAAAAAAACAGTTTATTTATTTTAATCTCGTGAAAAATGCCAAACTGTCTAATTCTCAAAGAACTATTTAAAATCTTAAAAACTGCGAGTTTAGTTTGATATGACGCAAATTTTGATACAGAATATATCAAGGGTTCCCAAACTTACCCAAGTCGAAGCACCCTTAAGATAATTAGAATTTTCTCACGGTACCCACGTCGTACAATATCTGTGGAAGTTTTATTTATATTCTTCATATTTGTACGATTGTGAAGAACAAATATAGAGAAGTAAAGCAGTAAGAGCATAAACAAAATTAATACACTTCTAATTTAAAATTCAAGCAAATAAATCATGGTGGCTTCGCGACACCCTTTGCTTCTCTGTGCTGCACCCACTCCTGGGTGCAGCACAGAGAAGTACACACTTTGGAGTGGGTGCAGCACAGAGAAGTACACACTCGCAGTACACACTTTGGTAACCCCTGGAGTATACCAATCTCGCGCAATTTTAAATTTACGATGTCACATTTTTGACTGCCGTGAAAGAAATCTCAGCTAGTTCAGTTAGTTTACACTGCTAGTTTTCTACCGGAGTAAAAAAATGGGGGGGGGGGAACACTTGTTCTGAGTGGCTTCTATTACTGTCAGTCAAATAACTTAAAGAGGGTTTTCCGTCAATAAACACAGTTCCATCTTCCGGTTATAACTCCACCATGCAACCCTACAACTTGTAGCCTCTGTACGGGTGATAGAAGAGCAATTGCCTTTCTGTATCCGCCACTGTCTCCAATTCTTTGGGTTCGAGGAAAATTAGAGTCGGATCACGTGAACTGGAATGCAATCAACAATTCATTCCGCTTCTTCGTTGTTTTCCCGTTTCGGAACCCTTCCAACTCATTATGTCTTCTTCACACCTGCATCACTCACTGTCCGACTCACCGTAAAACCCTGTCGACGAATAAATAGTTCCTTAGTTCCTTCACCCATCGGAAACAGCTTGCGCTGTCATGGAGACCATATTTTTTAAACTCTTTTCCTAACAAAGTTGTAATGTGTTAACACTTTAACGCGCAGTGTTCCCGCTTTGGGAATACCAAACTCTGACGTTTTGACTGTTGCCAGTCACGAAGAATAGATTTGATTTCTATAAAAATAGTTGCGGGTGACATAGCTCCACGAGAATCCTTTACTCTTTAGCACGTCATTTCCCGTAAAGAAATTGCCACGATTCTTTTTAACAGCACTGACATCTGCTGAAAAACGGAAGAATGCGAGAACAGCTGGATAGATTGCCCGATGCTGAAAAAAGGGCAGCCGTTGCCATCGCTCGACTTAACTACCAGCAAGATGGCGGACGATCGAAACGTTCATCGCGTGCCACAGATCTAGAGACCCTTTTTTGACGACAGCTGGCTGTGCCGCACAGCCAGCTGTCGTCAAAACAGGGTCTCCAGATCTGTGGCACGCGATGAACGTTTCGATCGTCCGCCATCTTGCTGGTAGTTAAGTCGAGCGATGGCAACGGCTGCCCTTTTTTCAGCATTGGGAAAGGGTTGCGCCTCAAAGGGTTAATGTCAGGCCCGGTAGCGCATAAAACCCAAAAGAGTTATTAACTTCGCTTCGCTAAATCATCATGTAATTTCTGACATTTTTAATATGTTATTAGACTATCAAATTCTTATTTTTGGCAGCTAAGATGAGTAAATAAAAACATAATTCAAAAACATTAAAGTATAATGAAGCGCGGGAAGACTAAAAAAGACACTTAGTGTGAGATAAAAAATGTTCCTTATTTGTACTTTAGTATAAATCAGTCAGAATGTATGATAACAAGTAAGAATGTATCATAATAAGGTATGGTATAAATGAGTATTCGCGAAGTAATGTGATCCCGAAAAATTTCGGGGGCCAAATTCCGACGAAATTTTGACTACCTCTAAATCTACTTTTAAGAATTTTTTCAATGCATCACATCGTACGCTAGCTTGCACGTTCATATAAAAGTGTCTGCAACTCATTTTGACCGACGGCGAGTCTATTTTGACCAGTTTTTCAGCCTCAAAGGGTTAACAGTTTTGAGGTCGGGAGGTTTTTAGCACTTTTCATGATTTTAAAAAAAATGGAAAATAAATATTTTCATAATTTTTTTTATTATTAACTTCAAACTGTTTTTATTTATCATCTAGGAACTATTTAAATGTAATCGGAATCAATATATGAAGAGAAATTATTTTTAAAAGCAGGTTTTTAAAGTGAAAAAAAAAGTTCCGCATTAGAAAACAACATTATTTACATAAAATTTTACAGTCTTACCAAGTAAAATCTCTCCCAGGTGTTGCACAAATGAACAAAAATAAGTTTTGTTTGTAAATGAAAATGACTTACATAATACAACAAATATGGATAACGATTGCTCAAAAAGTGACTTCAATTCTAGATAGTTTCATATACAGGGTGGTCTGTTTGTTTGTGATTAGGGCAACGCTACGCAAGGGCGATCTGCCAAGGATGGGGGGTACCTTGGTAGGAGGACTTTCTAAGGGGTTTTGACGCGTATTCACGTTACATCTGGAGAAAACCTACCAAAACTCCAGATCGTTAGATCGACAGCCATACAGAGTGGTCATTATAAAAAAAAAAAACTTATCGATATATGGACCTCTAGCCGCCGTTCTATTCAACTAATCAAGATAAGATTTCAGGTATAGTGATTCAGAGGTATTTACTCAAGGTTGGGGTTGTTTAAAACAATAGAGCTTTCACGGTTGCAGTTACTGTGAACATAAAATTTTCCAATGGCGACACCCACTTTTTGCCAGAGAAAGTTGATCAGCACATTGAAAAATCATAAAGGCATTCAAACGATACATGTATGACGAAAATTGGCCGAGTAAAGCATTTGCAAAGAAGAGCATTGTAACGAACCAATGACAGTTTAAGAAAGGAGTGAGAAGTTGTTTTTATAAGAATTAAAGAGTTTTCAGGTGCTCTACTGTTAGTTTAACATTTCTACTGTCTATACAAGCGAATTAATGAGAATTGTTTCCATGCAGTAATCTCTGTGCTGACTTTGGTTCTTTACAATGCTCTTCCTTGAAAATGCTCTACGTCGCCAATTTTCGTCATACGTGTACCGTTCGAGCACCATTTATGATTATTCAGTGCGCTGATCTACTTTCACGGGGAAAAGTACGCGTTGCTATTGGAAAATTTCAAAATTTTTTCACTGTAACCGTAACCGTGAGAGCTCTATTGTTTTTAACAATCCCAATCTCGAGCATATACTTCTGAATAGCTATATCTGAAATCTGATCTCCCAAGGGAGGTATAGGGGGTCCCAAACCCCCCAACCCATGGGGAACTTTTTTGTCATACAAAATGTATATTCTTCACTTCCTTTTCACACACGGGTATATGTGAGCTGCAGTAGTCGTAACTCCCCTCCATGAAAAATTTATGGCTACGCTACTGATATATATGTGTATATTTAAAACTCGGCTGTTCGAGCATCGTCAGGGGGAGACCCCTCTGAACCCCACTAATATTTTAGTTTCATTATTGCCATATTAAAACAATATTAATTGACCATGTCACTTTATCTCTCATCTTTCGTGCATTTCGTCTGGTAATCCTATGTTGAAATTTTTATGATTGTAGCCTATTTATAGAAAAATACATATGATACATATTCTACAGCTTACGAAATATTGTAACAATAGATTAGAGCTGTTGTGAACTAATAGTGTTTAATATATGTAAAATTATGTCGCATACTTTTATGTCACTTTTTTATATCGCATTTTTGGGACACATTTTTGGGGCAATTTTCAATAAAGGGGTGAGAGATAAAATGACATAGTCATTAATATTAAATAAAATATTTGTAGATTGTATCTGAAAAGACGACAAACGTATATAGTCTGTACTTCAAAGTGTCATTGATTTCGGGTTGTCCATCTCAACGTCCGAGCTCTAATTGCAGTGCATATGAATCGATTATTGCAAAAATTTATGTATGTTATTGCTTATGTACTGTACCATACGTACACCCTTTCAAAAAAGTATTCGAGGGTAAGTCAAACCTCCTATGGCAGTTTCACGTTTGAAATATTCTTCTCCATAAAAGTGAATCATGTCATATTTAATAATACCCTCTCATATTTCTTTCAAATGCTGTGTTTTTCCAAAAGTTAATTAGTAATTTACAAAATTAAATAGGAAATTCGGCTATTACTAGAATACTTTTAGAGTGGGTGTACGCTCTCGAAAGTACCCTTTTGAACCCTTTACGTGTATTTCAAAAGCAGTCCAATTTTGGCACAGCACATGTGAAATGATCGGATATTAGATTTATAAACATGCAAAGATAAGTTTTTGCAATAAAAAATTAATGTCGTTTGTGACAGATTTTTTCAAAATCAATATGTCCTTAAAACTGTATTTTGAAAAAATCGCGCCATTTTGGTAAGCAGATACAAGAAAAGGAAGCTTTTAATGTATAGCACTTCAAACTTTTTTTAAAATGTTTCCTTTCAAAATGTACTATACACTAAAATACACGATAAACCTCTATCAGTTGTAAAACTTCTAGAAAAAAAATTCTTGAAAACTAAAATTTTGTATAATGTATCACTGTGAAAATTTTGCTGTGTATTTCCCCGTTTAAGATTTTTTTTTTTTTTTTTTTACTTTCATGAAAGGCTTTAATTATTTCAGTGTGTAGTGCAAGTTATGGAGAATCATCCAGAATTCGATTTTTCTGCGCAAATACAGTCAAACCCAAATAGAATAGCCAATTTGCCGTAAAAATTTTTCTAATAAGCGGGTCATTCCATTATCTATGACCACAATTTACTGCGATTTGGTGCAGTGAGAATTTATTACATTAGGAGGGATATTCTTTTAACCGATATTCCATTATGCGGGATCGATTGTAGTTTATTTTAATTTGTGAACCAAAACCGTGAGACTGATTTTGTTTCTTCGACATAAAGTGGTTAATTTCATCGTTTTCTGAAATGAGAAAAAAGCGATCAAAACGAGCGCAGATAATTGTTCTGTTTAAAAGGAACAAAAAAAAAGTTTTATTTTCAATGCATTTTTCTTGTGTAAAATAATGTTTAGGAGAAAGTGTAATTTGTCACGAATGCGATTTTTTTCCGACCGTGACCCGCATACAATGAAGAATGTTTTTTTCTTCTCTTGGGAAACGCTCTCGCTTGAGTCGAAGAAGAAAAATTTCAGCACGTCTTAACTTCCGTAAAGGGTTAAAAGTTAAAGGTTCTGGAGGTAATATTAGGGAATTTATTTTCATTTTTATATACGGTTATCGAAGCCTTACCCAGGGAGGTATCCAGGGGTCCGGATATTCCTCCCCACGAAATTTCAATGTATATAATAAAATAATAATGATGACCTCTTTTTATGAAAAATTCCGCCTTTATAGACCATTTGGAACCTCCCCGAATTTTTGGGGAGGAGTACGGTCTGGCAATTATATCATATGCTTTAGGGGGAAAAAAATATTTTTTTAGGAATATAATTATTTTCACATATTTGTCAAACTTGTTACGAGAAAGTTAGCTTTAGCAATATAATTATAAATACAACATTCTGTTTACGTGCAAAACCCAAAATTTTATTATTATTATTATTTTAATGTTTACTTCTTGTAAGTTTAAAAACTTTACTAATTTTAGATGTAAATAAATACAAATTTAATTTATATATTTATAATTTAAAAAATTATTTATTTTATTTCATTATAGTTACTTTTGATTTTACAGATATTATTAAAATTTAGTTTTACATAACATAGTTCCAGTTCATTTTTTTTTCTTTTACTTTCTTTTTTTTTGGGGGGGGGGGAAATAATATCAAAATAATTTTTATTGTACCCTTTTACTTCAATATTCGATGTACTTTTTAATATTTTAAATTAAAAAGAAAAATAATGAGGTGGTTATTAAAAATCTGTATTGCTGAAAAGGGTAATGTTTTCATGTGAATCATTTGGGTTGTTCATACGTGAAGCATTTGGTTTTGGCTAAAAAAAAAAAAAATGCTTCACGTATTTTTTGAGTCTCATGTTTTATTGTAATATCGTTACAGGAACTATGATGAGAAATTACGTATAGAAAAAGATTTCCTTCGTACAGTCAATATCCGATTTAGATTCTTTATTTACTACCGTGACTAGCAAAAAGTCCAAAAAATTTAATGTAAACACATCACACTTTCAATAGCACAGAAATAGGCAAGTTTTCAAAACAGTATCTTCAAATTTGCTAATTTTTACTCGCTCAAATGACGTATTTAATTTTTCATACACCTTAAGAAAAGCTATTCTTTGGATACAGCTAAGTTAAAAGGCTGTATCTATTATAATTCTGAAGTTATTTGAGATTTTATTTTATTTAAAGTTCAAAATAATTTAGACACAGCTAAAGATTTTTAGAAAACTTTTGTATCCATTTTAAAATTCAATTTCGTCCTTAAAAAAATAAAAATACAGGACTTGTCACGTGGTCTGGTTCTTGCGATAGCCTAACGTTTTTACCCGTATCTAGATGTTTGCGGAGGTCTGCGCCATGAAAAAAATCTCGGCGGCGGCGACGTAAACTTCCCGAACACGGCAGCGGCGGTGCGCCATGTCATAGGAAAAATTTTTCAAATGCTCAACTATACCCGTAACAGCTACTGAAAACCATTACGTCTATGCAGCAATCTTACATGTTAAAATGTGTGAGAACGAAAGTGCACGTAGATAAAGAGAAGATGCAACTGAATCTCTGGTGAGTTGAATGAGAAGGTGGAAAGAATTTAAAAAAGCTTCAATATTTCCATTACTGTCACATGAGATGCCTCTAATAATTTTTTATGCGATCAAGGCTGTAGTTAAAGTGAATTCTGAGAAACACTAAGGATACATTAGCTCTTACAACTGTGTTACTTGAAACAAAAAAAGTAGCCACTACTTCGGCTCAAGATGGTGAATAACTTGATTAGTGACTAGTACACTAAAATTTGTGATTTTCCTTACTACTTAGTTAACAGATAGGTGAAAAGGATGATGGGGAAAGTGAAGGCTTATGTATTTAGTATCACAGTCGTGCACACTCGTGGGTGCAATGCAACTGGATGATTGCATTGATGCTATACAGACAGCGAGAACAAAATGGCAATATCTAATTTACATGTATAAATGCAGTTTGAATCCCGGCGAAATGCGGCGCGCTGGCCTCCACTCTCATCTCTCAATAGAGTTAAGTATTAGGTTGTTTAGAAATTCATTTCGTTTTTTAAGAACATGGGGAACCCATACGTCCAGCTTTGAGGCGTTTCAAATGTTTATGAATAGTCGAATTCGATAAATTTAATCTTTCAGCGATCTCGCGAGTTGTTATTTACCGGTTTTCATCAATCAATGCCTTTATTGTGTTTTTATCAGCTTCAATTGGACTTTCAGCGAGCGTCAGCTTGGTGCGTCTTCAACATCAAAATTGCCGGATCAAAATTTTGAAATCCAGTTCTGGCGTTCTCTAAATACCTCTTCTCCATATACATCGGATAATTTTTTTCTTTCTAGAAACAATATTTTTACCTTTTCGATAGAGGAAAAGCAAAAAATGCCGTTTTTCGGTTATATTTGAAAGAGTACCAACCAAAAACTACTGCTCAGAATCAATGGAACTTCCTTCGCAAGCAAGCTTGCCATATAAGCTGTCAAAATATATAATTATGTGGCTTAAGTCCGAAGGTGGCTGTGGAAAAATACAACTAAGTCCTCTGTTGAGAAAAATCAAAATTATTTTCCTATCAACCTAATAGATTGGCATTAGCAGTACTTTAATAATTGTATTCATATAGGAATTTGCAGCCGTTTTACAGGAACATACAAAAATCTCCTATTAATCATGCTTCGTGTATGGGTAAATATATTAGTGGCGTTTTCTTGTTTGTTCATTCAGTAAGTAGCATTCACACAAATAGGATATTTTTGTAGGAAGGTGTTTCATAATCTAAGATCATTTGGCATAGTTTATATTTCTAGTTTTGCTATCTATTTCCCAGGTTTGTTCAAAAACGGCTTTATTTTCAGAAAAAACCAACCCACTGATCTTTTAAAGTGTTTGGGGGTTTTATCAGAGTTTTTTTAAAGAGAAGGGATGGGGGTTCAGAATGTTTGAAAAAATTTTGCTAATTACTAAATACAACTTCAAGCAACTAATTGATAACAAAAATCATTTATAGATGAGAAATGGTTTAATAATAATGAATTGAGATTATTAATTATACATGAAAAAATGTATCAATCAATAATAATAACTAGCTGAAGTAACCGTCGTTCACGGGTTAGGTAATGCAAATTCCAAACAGTCTGAATTTTCGTCAGCATTTTGTAGGTGCACAAAGAATGGAACTAATATTGGAAATAGTGCAGTTAGCAAAATTGTAACTCCTGTGTATTGTTAAAAGATTCCAGGTTAGAGAGTAACAAACTGATAAGTAAAATTGACAATAGAGAAATTCTTCTTATTTAAAAAATTATTCGTTTTATTAAAGTTTTATTTGCGTTGAATGATCTTTCCAAGTCAAGGGGTCATTCCTAACCTGTATCTATTTTTTTTTTAATTATTATTATTCATTTTAGATGGTTTAACATTATGTCCCAAAAACGTTTTGCACAATTTTCACAAAATCTATAAAAGCACATAAACATTTTAAAAAGAGTTTTAAAATTTATTCAAAATTTTCAAAACTTTCCGACATTTGTTGTTTTAGTCGTCTGATCATGCTGCTAAAATGCATTATATTCTCTTAATCTTTTTCTAAGGGATGTGAAAACAAACATTTATGTGATTTTCTCAAAATCCCAAAATCTACGAAATATTTTAAACAGTTTTGGCATTTAGAGTTTAAATTAACTTGCATCTGACATAATTCCCAATTTCATTCAGTTCCATTGCCATTGTTCAGTAATGGAACGCACTTGTACTGAGTTTTCCCAAAATCTATAAAAAATTTAAAATCTAAAAAAAATCTATAATAAAATTTATTTAATTTATTAATTTAAATTAATAAATTAATGCATAAGAACGAATACTTATGCATTTGAGTAAATTTTTAAATAAAAAATTTACTTTGATGTCTATAGTTTAAGTGACCACCTGTGACGATAGGCGAGATTCAAGTGAAACACAATTCGAACGTTTTCCGCTTCGAACAGGGGAAACTTCGATATATATCAATGTTTCTTATTCAACTGAAACAAAACAATCGTGCTTTGATCACGTGACAGCGCGATAGGTTTGTTCATTGGAAGCATTCTGGGGACTGAACTGGGAACTGAAAACCGTTCGATTCGAACTCGATCGCGCGCGTTTCACTTGAATCTTGCCCTAAATTTTATTTCATTCGCTTCAGGGGTTTATATGTAATCGAGAAACATTTTTACATTTTAAATAATTTTTTACGAAATCTCAAAATCGAGTCAAATTTTTTCAAAAATTCGACACCTATAGTTTAAGTTGAGTGACCATCTATCATGTCACTAAATTTCATTTCATACGCTTTAGTCGTTAATACATGGTGCGCTTTAAATGTTTACACATTTTGAAACGATTTTCGCAAAATCTCAAAATCTAATTAAATTTTTTTTTTAATTTCAACACCAATTAAATTGATAGGTAACCACCCTTCATTAAGTTGAGTGATCACCCATTATTCACTTCACTCGTCTTCATTTTATTCGCTTTAGTTGTTATTAGGTGATTTGTGAACGAATACTTATGCATTTGAAATGATTTTTAAAAATACAATTTGAAAAATTCGGCGCCTATAGTTTAAGTTGAGTGTTCAACTGTTATGTCTCCAGATTTCCTTTCATTCCCTGAAGTCTTTATTTTGTGATGCAAAAAATTACGCTTTTTGAAAGGATTTTCGCAAAATCTTAAAATCTAATCGAAATATTTTTAAAATTCAACGCCTATAGTTTAAATTGTACAACTACCTATCATATCACAAAATTTCTTACCATTCGCTTTAGTCCATATTAATTGGTACTCGAAGAAATAGGATCGCATTTTGAAAGAATTTTCGCAAAATGTCAAAATCTAATCAACATTTTTTTAAAAATTCGGAGCTTATAGTTTAAGTTGACCACCTATCAAGTCACGTAGTTTCATTTCATTCGGTTCAGTCATTTTTAGGTGATGCACGAGCAGAAATGTACGCAGTTTGAAACGATTTTTCAAAAATCAAAATTACAAAAAAAAAAGCCTCGTAGCTTATAGTTTAAGTTGACTGACCACCTATCATGTCACGAAATTTCGTTTCGTTCGCTTCAGTCATTTTTACGTGATGGGCCAACAAATAAAGCGTCACGGACAGAATTACAGAACCACAAACTCTTTTTTTGACGGTCCTACTGGATTCCCAGGTGCTTGAAATGTATAGAAATAGCAAAATTTTTGAATTCCATGTATTGTGCAAACAAAAGTCTAATTTTATTTATATAGATAACCAATCATCGTTTACTTTTAGATAAATTGATAATTAGTAATAATTTTAGCAATGAAATTCAAGTACTTTACTAGTGTTGAATTAGAACTTTTAAACTAATCTTTTTTATGGTTAAAAAATCCTTATTCATTTTAATTCAAATGATATGCATGAAAATTTTCTCTAGAAAAGTCATTCTGATTTTTTTTCTTGGATAGTAGCAGTAGTAGGGGGGGGGGGTCTATTTATAAACTTTATAAGGGGTGTACTGATATTAAGAGATGTATTAGCTATGTAATTTAAGTTGATATTTTAAAATTAAAATTAAAAAAACAATTTTTTTTTGTTTTTTTTTTAAGTGGGCTTAAACAATACAAAAAAAAAACGCATTTTTAATCGGGTTGGGCAAAATCATTACATCTACGGTTCCCACAGGTTTATGTTCGACCTTAATCAAGAGTGCAAATATATTTTCCTGCTGCTCTTCGTCGCGACAAAATTTGCAAAGAAGTACAATTGATCCATCGAGCAGTACTTTTGAATTTCTGCCCTGGAAGCGCTTTCCCGCTAACCGTTTTTGTTGAATAACATTTCTTTGGCTACAACGTTTTATTTTTCTTTCTGAATTCTTTACTTTCGTTTATATTTGCTTTTGCCCTCGCCGACTGTTATTTCTAAGCACGTTTTATTCCATTTCTTCCCAATTGTTTACTCAATTTGACTATTCAGTGAACCATGACTTCTGCAGTCGTTATCACATGGGCGGCAAGCAACAAAAAATTTTGACTGGCGAAAAGGACGCTCATCGAACAAGATATGTAATACAAGAATTTCAAAATTACTCTTTTAGTGTTTTTAGATTATGGGTTTCTTTTTTTCTTTTAAAGAAAGTGTTTTGACATTTTGGAGGAATTCCCGTCCGCTGGAAAAAAAAAAAGCTTTGATTAGTTCAGATTTGTTCTTTGTTTTCATATTTTTCGAGAAACGATCGCCGTGAGCTGATTATGTTGTCTGTGAGTCGTACTTTATATTCGTGAACAGGCTGAAACATGGTGTGATGGTGGAAATGAAATATGAGAAGGAAAAGTATTGGTGTTTAATGTAGCATTTATAGTCATATAAAAAATTACATGCTGTTTTAGAAATATATATCCATTGAAACCCCCGTTTTACATTAAGGGACCAAAAAGGATAACGTTATATGCGGGGAAAACTCGATCGGGGTTGGAGAAAAACCAAGTGCCGAGAATGAAATAAAGTGTAACTTATGCTTCGTACCCTTTGTTAATCTACAATAATTTAGTACTTTACTAATATTCAAAATTAAACTATTACGTCCTTATTTGTGACTTTTTAATACATAAGTTTATAGCTGGAAAAGTTATCTTAATTTAAAAAAAACTAATCAGACATAAAATCAGTTTTATTTTTAGCTGCAAATATTACGTTAGTCACCATGGAATGACCCATTCATGTTTTTATAAGCAAACAATGAAAATGTATTACAGTGAAAACTAGACATCAGTGAGCGGACGCTCAGAGGATGAATGCTTGAAAGCAGAAATCTGGCGATGAACATTAGGGTGTATCACGAAATTTTTTTTTTTTTTTGGAAAGTCAAACTTTCAAGTTGATAAAAAGTCATCACATATCAACCAAAAAAAATTTTTTGAAATCGAAAAATATTTAGGTCTCCCGGAATTAACTTGAAATTCAACTCTTTTGACCTAAAATGTGTATTTTTTTTAAAAAATATGTATACATGAATATAAAGTATATTTATATTTTTTAAGTACAAAAACTTGAAGTTTAGAAAGACAAGAGACTTTTAAAAAATTCATTAGTACCATTAACTATATAAGTCTGCCGGAATCTAATTTTAAAAACTTTGCTATTTTATCAAATATGCAAAAATTTCCAGACGATGTTTTACATTGTTAAACTTCTAGCAACAGTGCAAATAAAATGTATATTCATTTTTTCATTAGTTTATTAGTTTCTCAGTTTCTTTTTTATTCTTGGGGGGGTGACATTAGAAATAATTACACATTAGAAAAAAAATTTGGAGGAACAAAAAATATATTAAAATTAAAAATCAGAAAGTGTGATCTTTAGATGAAAAAGGTTACAAAAGATATCAACAAACACATAAAGGTTACAAATAAAGAACATTGAATCTGTAAAAGTTATTCAAAATAAATCTTGATTTCTCTATATATTTTGATAATTGTAGGCAGCGTATCACAAACGCAAGTAGCTTTTCCAACCTGCAACCTGATCCATTAGAAACCCCAGTGTTTGTGGGCGTACCATCACATCCAAGAGCTTTGATAGTTGTCACATCAATGCAGACATTCCATGTGTTTCATTATTGATGATACAGTGTCTTCCCCAGAACCACTGTCTGCAGTTACATGACCAAGATATATTGAACCTGGTTCTTCAACCAAAGATATGTGTTCTTCTTGTACAGTTTTCCGGACAGATTTACCACGTGCATTTTCTTTGACTATAGTTTCATCTTTCCGACCATCAAAATAGAGAGAAATTATTTCTGAGGTGCGAGTTGCAATACTTTCACTGTACTTTACTCTGTCATGAAAAACTTTCGATTTATCAATTACCGCCGTCTGATTTTCTGGTGTCACAACTTTTAAATCCTGTAAAAGAGAACTTGCTAGTTGCGGTCCCGCTCTATTGGAAATTGCTCTGCGATCACATGCTCTGGAAAATGATGGCAGATCTACTGGAAGGACTTGCTTTACTGAAACGCTAGAATTTTCCTTTTTATTTTCTGGTATTTTATTTTTTATAGCTAAAACACTTTCATCACTTGAATCCTGTTGAATGGAATCGCTGTCAGTGTCACTAACATTGCCTTCAAGTCGTAAAGTAGGGATATTTGTTGATTGGAGACTTCAGTTTAACTCGAATTATATGGACTTTTATTTTCTTTTAGCACGTTTCTCGATTTTTTTTTACTCTCTACTGTGTCAATTCCTCCTATAACCATAAGCTTCAGGTTTCGTTGGTCATTCAAGAACTTGTGTTCCAGTTGTGGAACCTTCCTTTGCGCTGGACACAAACATTTTACTAAATCTCTACATTTGCATGAACAAATATCAAAAAGATTATTTACAATGTCAGATTTTGAACTTTTCAACGGACGTTTTAAAGCTCTTGGCATTTTTTGCGTTACATCCTGATGACTTTTTCATCTTTTCAAATCTCTCGTGTGATTTTAAAATCATAAAAACAATGTTGCTTACAGATGAAACAGGAATAGAAGTCTTCTTCCATATTTCTTCTAGCTTACGGGCCACTCGCATTGCAACTACCTTTTTCTTTGGTTGATGACATCCTTCAGACTTCAACTGATTTCTTACCCATTCAAAATAACGTAGTACATCAATTTTAGTAAGTAAAACATTGCTATCACTTATATCTAGAGGTTGGCCGACAATTGGAGCGTCAGTAGTTTTCCTTGTTGATGAAGAATGAGTTTTTCTACTCATGATGGTAAAACAACAAAAACAAATTGAACTCAATTACAAATCAAAAACATAAATGCTCACTAAATGGACGTTTTGTACATAAAAAACGTTAAAAACAAACTGAAAAAGAAAGGAAGGGTGGACGAGGGAGAGAGAAGTAATCATGTGATGGTCTTGCACTTCCCTTATTTCCAAAGTCATGGGGGAGCTACAGTTTTATCACCTTGAAATCTGAGCCCCATATTCGCCTACAAAAATATTCTTGCTATTTTTGAACGCTGTACTGCAGTGTCTGTATTATAAATACAATGATTGAAAATTTGAAAGATTCTTCAACATTTCTTAAATACGGCTAGTTGACAAAAAATAGGAGATTATCGTTATGATTCCGGGAGATCTAAATGTTCAATTGCAGTCGCAATGCATTTTTTTATTGATAGATTCCATCTGAAATTGCTAATTTTTGCTGTTGAATATTTAATTTTGATTTATACATAATTTATAAAAAAATGTTTAAAAATATCGTTTTGACTGAAAAACTGAGAACTTCAATGTCACTCCGGGAGACCCAAATATTTTTCGATTTCAAAAAAAATTTTTTTGGTAGGTATGTGATACCAGTAACAACTTTTTATCAACTTGAAAGTTTGATTTTCCAAAAAAAAAATTTCGTGATACACCCTAATGAACATGCAAACACACAGAAGTGGCAGCTTTTAGCGTACATGCTGATGATGCTTTAAAAGGGAAAATATTGGCTGCATGCAGTTGACAAATCTATGTAGGGCGACAGAATTAAACGTGTCACTTCCAGTCACGGGATGTTATTTTGACATTTTCACTGAACGTGCGAGGGAAATAAATGGGAACATCTTCGGGTCCTTATAAGGATCCGTGAAGAGATGAAAACTTCTGTTAAGTTTCCGTAATTTTTTAACATTTCTTGTGTGCAGAACCTGTTAGGACCAGGGCCCTCTAAAAAAGCTAGGCTTGGTATTGTTACGAAAGTCACAAACTGGGTGTACGTTAAACAGTCCAGCAAACTCGAAAAGCGAATACAACACTTTATTCGATGAATCGAAGCACTGATATCTCACAAAAAATACAGAATTTAGTAACACATGCAAAAGCAAATCATCACAGCAGTAACACTATTCAAATCGCAATGTCAATCATATAGCTCTGTTCTTTATATCCAAAATCTGTTTTCAATTCACTGACAGCGAGAGAGACTCAGATGTTTCCAGATTTCCAAGCAGGTCGTAACATCATATTTCTGGGATTTTTCTCGTAACTTCCTAAACTGAGATACATCTCAAATTTCACTATTTTCGAGAGCTTTTCCTGTGTGGTCTCCAAGGTTAAGCTTCCACATACTCATTTCACTTGCAGAAATGCCTGTACAACTCTTTTTCCTGTAACACGCATTAATGCAGAAAAACAGCATTGCAATCTTGTAACAGTATTTATTTATTCATTCGGAGGGCAGGCTATACAGCCGAACTTTTAGCAAACACAAAAGAGGACCAAATATTTGTTCGAGTTGAAAGTACATTGTGTAACAACTACGGCTTATAAAAGAATATTCTCTGTCGGTAAGTAGAAACTAGTGTAAAAGACCACAGATCTTTTACAAGGTTAAACACGATAGCTCTTTTAGAGATTATTTTAAAGGGCTGTGATTTTAAAAAAATATTACTCCTGTGTCTTATTCGACTTATTATTAACCAGTTCGCAGCAGGGCTATAGAATTACAAGGGCTGGGTCATCCGTTTGAGGGATAGCTTGCCGCTTTGAAGCAACTGACCACCCCACGAAGGATGCTCGTGACGTCACCTGGTTCCCTCCGGATGGGAGATAAGAGAAAAAGAACTTTCTACTGCATTTACAAAACGCGTCTTTTCTTTTTTTCGTATTATTGATTCACCAATAATTAATTTCTTAATTTTACCAGCATTAAATGCACTTTTAGAAATGCCATCTTGTGCTGTTGCGACTTGTAATATGTATCGTAATACAGAAAAGATAGTTTTATTTCATCGGTTTCCACAAAACTTGGAATTGCAAAATGAATGGGTCCGCAGATATAAAAGAAAAGGCAAGGTTAACCCCAAAAATGCTGGAATGCGCAGCGAACACTTCGAAGAAAGCCATTATATTGATGACTTACAAAACAAACTTTTAGGTTTGCCTATAAGAAAAATATTAAAAGATACTGCTATTCATACTGTTAATTTACCTTCTTTTAAATTGGAAGAAAAAAACAACTTCTAAATCAGAAAGGCAAAAAAAGAGGAACGTTTTGGAAGATGCTTTCAGTAGACTAAGTAATTTAAGTCCTAAGAAAATACGATCAGAAGATACAATAAATGAAGGTGATGTAAACTTGAATGAAGTTCAACGACAGACAGTTGTAAAAACTGTGATGCACTGGAAGAATAACTCAGCAGTTTAAAAATTGAGTTAGAGAGTGCAAAAAGGAAAATCTTTGTTCATTTAAAATCATGGCACAGAAATTAAAAAGAACCCTTCTGTATATAAAAAAAATAAAACATCTGAAATTGGAAAATTAAAAAGGAAAGTATGCATCCTGGATAAAGAGAGCAGAAAATTAAGGAATCTAAACGATATCTTTTTATTTTATTAAAATATTACAGAAAGTACTTATATAAATTGTTTGGCACCCTTAAAAATTAGTTAATAAAGTAAAACAATAAAATTAACTATTTCACATTAAATCTTTTTAAAAATATCAGCTTTAAGCATTATTGAAATCGATTTTACAGGGGGGGAAAAAAAGTTTAGTTTTAGTGTTTTTATCGGCAATCTTCAATTGGTCTTCCGTTTCAAAAAAATTATCATCTTCAACGCTTTTAATAAGACGGTGAAAAGTTTTTAGTCCTATTACAGCAACCGAAAAACTAAGAATTTCTGCAACCTCTTATTCAGTTTAGCCCATTTCTTAATTTTTCGTAACCTCATGAATTTCATGCACTGTTAGCATTTCACTGGCCAATGCCATAGTTTTTCAGTCCTAAAAATTGATTTTTTCAAACAATAATAAGAAAGGGAAAAAAATTAAAAACAAAACAAAACAAAAAACGAAAGTCACATGTAAACACGCTCTGAATGTAAACTTAGAAGTGAAAAAAAAACTTTTTAAGCAGGAAAGTGTTTGGAACGAAACTTTTTAAACGGGTTGTTTTAACATTGTAAGAACAGAAAAAAAAATGGGAACCGCAAATAAGAACTTTTTAAGCGGGAATTTTTTTAAATGGGTTTTACTGTATATTTTTTAACATTTAATATCAGATAAATCTTATTTTCAATTTCCCTCCATGTTTATTTTTTGTATGGTTGTGCTTCTGTTCTTAAGAACGGGTACATTTTGAAGTTTACTGTAAATTGTTTTATTATCTATGTGTACATTCTCTTAAGAAACGTATTTAAGTTCAAGCCAAACTGCCTATCTTTTTCTGGTAGGTATTAAGACACACACACACACACACACACACACACACATATATATATATAAAGAAAGTTGGTGTATCATGTTTTATTTCGAATGATTATTTTCTTTCTTTTTTTTTTTTTTTTTTTTAGAAAACAATCCTATATTCATTACTTTATCTCAAAACAGAAAATCTGACTTCTACTACTTCAATGTATTTTTGAGAGCCTATGTATATTATATATTACTAATAGACAGGGATTCACAGAAGCAACTGTTTTAATTTTTCCTAAAAATATATCACCCTAAATCTTCAATGCCATAGATAACATTTCAAGTGAGAAAAATCTAATAAAAGTCATTGAGAAAACATTATCTCCACGACTTCTCCTTCGCACGCGGGAACCATACTACGTCATCAGTTATTCCCCCCTGTCTTCACTTCTCGCAGACGATTGACCCAGCCCTTGTGATTCTATAGCCCTGAGTTCGCAGCCCTTCGTTATGCAAAGACGTGTCGGCAGCAATTCCCCTTCCGTATACATTGTTGTTTCTCGGCATGGGTCTTTAAATACCCTGCTGCGGCATTATAGTCAGAAGTTCGGACAAGAGTCTCTAAAATATTGTTTAAATATTTTTTTCTCAAAAATAATTTTAATTATTTAGTATCTGAAACTGTCTTATGTATTAAAATAAATAAATAAATATTCAAAACAAATCCATTAAGCTCTTTCTAACTCTAATACTTATGTAAATGTATTATGTAATCTTTACCTGTGATAAAGATGAATCGATATTAATTTCAAATTAGTAACCTGTTGGGATATATAATCGACATAGAATGGATATTTTCTAATGATACTAATACAGAGTTTCTAAACGTTCCAGTACTCATGACAAATGTATTTATTATTCACACAAAAAAAAAACTTAAACCAATTATTTTTATGCTAATGGTAAACAGCACTTTTAATAACGCGAATAGGAAAAAATACTGAACTTTACATTTATAATAAATGTTCAGAATGTCTGTCCCTTACTAGGAAGCAAAGCTGAACTCTAGAGATCGATCTGAGAAAAAGTTTTGCTAGTCAAGACAGAGATTTACAGCTTTTTTGAGATACGAGACAAACATTTTTAGCATTACAGTAAAGGGATTTCGCGAGACGATATAAAGTTTTTCGGCTATTTCGCGAGGCGAGACAGGACTATTTTTCGTCTCGAGTCCATCCCTACTGAACTCGTTTGCGCATGTTGATCGAAATCAGTGGCGGCTCGTGGGTGATTTAAAAAGAGGTTCACAAAACAAATTTCAAAAATTAAATATGCAGATACGACGCACCTTACAAATTAAAATATACTAGCGTTTCCAGCAGTTAAAGGAAAACAATGCACGCAGCTGAAAGAAAACAAATCATCTTGGGTCACCAAGATAAGTTTTAACAAAAGTGCTGTCTTGACTCATTTTATTTCAAAATTTTTTCAAAGGATAATATTGGAAAATGCCATTGCTTTAGCTCCGAAACACGTATCTTAATTATTTATACTAGTTTGTAAAAAAAAAAATAATGTAGTGAAAAATTGTAGAAATAAAAAAAATATTAAGAAAATGAAATAAAAATTAATTAACTAACCGAACGTAACAAACCAAGGCAAAATCCGGAAGCGATACCGCAAAAAAGTGGCCATGGGTGCACAATGAATTTGTGCGAACGGACAGATTTCATGAGTGCCGTGCTTCCTCCCATCTGTCTGGGCTTCTTATCCCAGAGAGCGGTTCAGAGGGGAAAATTTCCGTTCGCACGTGGGACTGATTAGGACTGAGTTGTAGTAACCTACACTAGAGTGCGTTAGCTATAATAAGCGTATTTAATAATAGTGGGAGGAGGGGGTAGAGAGTAAAACTCACGCTTTAAATTCACTTAAATCTAGAAGTGTGCTTAATATTTGCTTTAAATTTAATTTGTTAGTGTGTTTATTCTTCAGTTTTTTCCTTTGGGTGTTCACGTGCTCATGTGCTCAAATGGAGGAGCCGCCACTGATCGAAATGCGTTTTCACATGATAAGGGAGACTTCTTGTATCATATGAGTAAATTGCAGTTTTCAGATCATCTACTGTTTGAAGATTACCTGCATAAACTTTTTCTATAAATGTAACCCCCTCCCCTGAATAAAAAAAGGAAGAAGTCCAGGATGCTCAGATCAGGAAATTGAGGTGGCCAGAGTATTTTGAGATGAGTCAGTCGATCAAGCATATCCATGGTTTCATTACTTGTATGGCATGTTGCACCGTCTTGTTGGAATCAAGGATCTCGTTCATTCGCTTCTAGCAACACAGCAAATTTCTGGATAAGTTCCCTGTAAGCAGGTTACTGTATCATTTGAATATTTACTTGGCCAAACATCTTTGCATCTTTCATACGATTTACATTCAAAATAAGCCCCAAGCCGCGAAATTATCTAAATGCGTGAGAAATTCGCTTCACTGTGAAGAACAAAATAATATAGAACTTCATTTTTGCACAACCTGAACGCAACAAGAACGAAACGATAAAAACTAATTGATATAATGATCAGCGGATGAGAAATTTTTATTCAAAAACGATCAGGGACAATGAAATCTTTAAGTTAGAGTACTAGAACTTTTAGGATACACTGTACATTAAACATTGCTACTATATCTTAAACTGCTGGTTACACTAATAGTGGACAAGTTCCTCTAAACATGTGATGAAAAAATATCTTTCGGTTAATCCAATATCAAGATGTATTTTCTATGTACAGACCAATATCTGATTAAATGATCTTAAATATTTCATTAATTTTTTTAAAAGTAACAATAACCAAATTTTTTTAATTTATTTATTCAAGTAAATAGCGCCAAATTCAAATGGAACGTACCTAAATGAAAGATAAAAATCACCCAGAATATCATTTAATCCAAGATGTCTAAAAAGTAGAAAATTTATCCTACAATATGTACAATAAGAAGTCACTAAAAGCTATTAAGAAAACGTTTGGTTTCGTTAATTTGCAAATACACGAGAAAGCATCATCGAACTTCGGAAAATTTTACAATCTTGATTAGCGCAAAAAATATTTGCTTTTTAAATGTTTTCAGGAATTTCAGATGCTGTGTTTAATACTTAATGGATCTGCTTTTTTTTTTTTTTCTTTACGCCGAATTTCCGAAAATGGCTTAGCAGTATATGTGAGTTTGATAAAACCTACTGTGATAAGAATTTTTCAAAATTGGATGTTGATAGGTTCATATTAATTAAGAATTTTGTAAATAGCACACATACATGAAAAACATTCAAATACACCGGCAGGAAAACTGGAAAGTTTTTCCAGGAGATAGTAATTTCTCTCTCTCTCTCTCTCTCTCTCTCTCTTTTTTTTTTTTTTTCTTTCTTTTTTCCAAGCTGGAGGAAGGTGGACCCTTTTCACCACTCGAAACTTTCGTCCTGTACTATATTTACATATGCATGTTGTTGTTCACAAAGGTCTTTACTAATTTTTAAACCCATTTGGAGCTGCGTGAGTCTGCGCACCTGTCTCTGCCGACCACAATGATCTCGGGTTAAATTCCCATGGATGTATGCTTGTCCAAATATTGTGATGTAAAACTGTACTTTTCAATATAGATGATCTTGTTCTTCGGAACAGCTAAGATAAAGGCCTAAAAATAGTCTTAGATCTCGATAAACTCTCTTTCCGAAACCCCGAAATCATTTGTAGACATTAAACGAAGAAATAATATATTATGCTGAAAATTTGCACCAGTTGAAACCAAAATACTTCTGTTTTTAACTCATAACGTTGATGAATTTCTTTTTCTTTCTTAAACAAATTGTTGTAGGAAAATTAAAAAAGAAAAAAAGTTTTGAAAAGTTAGTTTACACATTAAAAGCTGGTGGCTACTACATTTAGTTTAGTTAGTCAGAATAGTCCAATTATTATTATCTTATTGCTTAAAAGAAAGTAATTTGTCCAAAGAAAAAAAGCAATAACCATAATGCTTAGCCAGCTTTTGGTGGAGTTTAACTATCCCTATCAATAAAATTAAGTCCGCCCTGGGGAGTAAAACCTGCTTTTAATAAAAATTGGAAGCCATAAATTTGGAGAGCTGTAGACACACCTAAAAGAACGCCAAGTCATGTTATTAAATTAACATATGTAATTACAAAAATCGTTTCAAGAGTTAGTTTTAAAATAACTTTTCATTGTAGTTTTCAGTTGAAAAATTTTAAGTTTTTCCTTTTATTACTGATAAACTATTTCCAGTTCAGTTTAACACACATTTACTCAAAACACTAATCTCTAACACTAATGAATTATTTATTTTAAAATTAGAAATAGAATAACTTTTTTTTTTTTTTTACGGCAGAAAATGCTTAGCATTCAGGAAACATGCTTCTTAAATGTAACATTACAATATAAATACGGTCACGCGTTTTTCGCGATCTTGGTTTAAAATTAAACGTGTTTCCATTTAGCGTAACACGGTGGGCGACAGCGTGAATTTAGAAATTTAGAAACCCTAGGCAAAAGATGGCTGATGGTTGCCATTCGACCAATGTAACAGAAAACTGAAGAATAAATAAACGGAACAAATACTGCTTGCCATTAATTGCCTCGATTAAAATTTATTTAATTTCTTTCAGTTTTTTTTTTTTAATGACAGGTTTAAATCAAGTAGAAACAGCTATTTTAAGTACGATTCACAATTTAAGTTCTCTTACAAGACTTTAAATGTGCAGACACATAATTGTCGCACTTTCTCATTATCGAGAACGAAAGTAAGCACAAAAGGTTACTACTTGTTTATTAGCGTTGCAAAAATTTATAATTCCTCGAATTCTAAGCTGTAGGAATGACCTGCTGGGCAAGATATTTATTTGCGGCTTTCAAAACCTATTAGAAACTTTACTAATCCTTTGAGAGGCAGAGATGCAAAATATTCCGTTCACCAAGCAGTTTTTACAGCAATTTTTATTTAAATATTTAAGTATCGTAAACCATTTAGCAATTTTAAAGCCCAAAAGTATAATATTCGTGAACTGATATTCTCTAATGGCAGTTGCTTTGAGAAATTTTTTTTTCATTGTAAGATTATATTATTTTGGTTATTTGAAATAATATAATCCTACGTTAATTGGATTAAAATACCCAATTATGAATTGTGAAATATTTTCACGATTTTTCTGCTCGTAAAATCGTTAACTTCTCTAACTTTTCAAATGCGATACCTAAAGTTATCAGAGTGGGCCATTCCCTCAAGGTGGTTTCAGAAGTCAAAATAAAATTTATATTATTAAAAATCTTTTAAGCTTGAGTTTTGATGTTTAGCAAAAGACGCACTTTACAACAATTTTAATGCTTGATTTTAGCCTAAAAAAGAAGACAAAATATTAAAAAATACGCCTAAAATATTTCTAAAGTGAGCACCTTGGTAAAGATACTATTTGTCTACAGTGACCACTTTTGTAAAACTTCACTTTTCAATCACTACACTTTGCTGCCTTCATAAGGTCACCTGCCCGACCAGTGGCCGAGCGCATAATGTTCGCTCTCAACTAGAAGAAGGAAAATGCCTGGCTCAAACCCAGGTCGCGTCCATCGACCTAGTCGTTTGGAGTTTTCCGTAGTTTTCTCCGAAACTTCGCGTAATACGGACTAGGATTCCTTTGAAAGACTTCCACGGAGGGCCTCAGCCTAGATCTCTCGAGTAGATTAATCGGTCGTATTCCCCAAATCAAATCAAATTAGTCATAGAGTGACCGACCACTTTTATAAAGTGACCAGTTTTGTTCTTCCTGAGGTGGTCACAACAGACAGGTTCAACTATATTACATTTTTTTATTAACAGTTTTTAAATATAATCTATAACATAATGCACATAAATAAGCAATTTTTCAAATATTAAGAAAAATCCACTCTGAAAGTAAGCAAGCAACTTGAACTATAACAATGCTGCTTACCTCCTTTGAAAACGATCATGGACTCGGGGCAAAATAAAGGGTGATCGAAAATTGTTGAACAATTTATAAAATTAAAAAAAAAAAAAATTCTGAACAGAGTAGCATTAAAATGCAATTGCTAATTAACTAATTGCTGACTAACTAATAAAGGCCTAAAGAGAGTCTTAGATCTCTATAAACTCTCTTTCCGAACCCTGAAATCATTTGTAGACATTAAACGAAGCGTGCGTATACGGGGTGTCTCCGAATTCATGGGCCAAAATTTAAAAGTTGGTAAAATACATATGAAGAAGCTTTTATTTGTTTGTAAAGCAATGTGGGGGTCGGAAATTAAAAGTGCCTTCCGGTTTCAGCAAGATGGGGATCCATTCATTTCCGCAATAATGTTCATAATTACCTCAGCATTTCCATTTTTCTGCTTATAATTTTCAACGGGGGTCAGAAATGAAAAATGTTGGCCGGAAAAAAAAAAACATGCATAAAAAAATACTTCTTTATACACATTTTGCCTACCCTAAAAGTTTGGCCCATGATTTCGGTGACACCCTCTATAACAAAATTAATAGCTTTCAATATGAGATCCTTTGGTAGTTTGTAAAACATCTAAACGGTATTCCATTTCATTCCAAGAATTTGAAAGCATCTGAGGAGTTATGGCATGAATAGCAGCTGTGATTCGCTACTCGAGTTCCTGTACGTTGGAACGTGCATTTCTGTAAACATAATTTTTGGCGTAACTCCACATGAAAAAAGCCAAGGAGGTTAAATCCGGCGATAGAGGAGGCCACTGAATTTGACCATCACAGCATATCCATCTGTCTGCGAAATGACGATTGAGGCAATAGCACGCAGACTTTGACCAGTGTGGAGTTGAGCCGTCCTGTTGAAAAATCACATTGCCAAATCTCTTGTCAAAGTCCATGACTCCTAGCTCCATCTATCAGAATTTTTGTACAAAATTATAGGAAACTAAAATCTAACACTTTTGTAAGTCGGCCATCTTTCAAATACCCGGTTTCTACCGTAATTTTTTTTTTTTTTTATACTGTAAAGTGTCTAATGATTCTCAAGCACCCTGTATTATGGACCGTCTACTACGTCCCAAAAAGTTTGTCGACTGCTTTCCTAACCAAATGGCGTTCCCTGTTAATAACTCTTACCTTTTATTACTGTAGTGTAATGGTTCTCAAATGGTGGTCCCATTGAACTGTGCTTAAATAATAATTGTGTATTCACAACTTCATGGGGTAAAAAAGCAAAAAGTGTGATTGATTACGGTCGTTTTTAGAATATTCCAAAAAAAAAAATGATTACGGTCAGTTTTAGATAATTAAAAGAAAAGTGTGATTGATTACGGTTGTTTTTAGATAATTTAAAAAAAAAACTTTCATTTCATAATCCTTTCAAAATAGGGAAGAATCGAAGAGTCCCACAAGCAGTCAAAGTAGCACGTGCTAATAAATCCCATTAACGCGGGAAGGCAAAAATGAAAGGCGTAACGCTTATCATTCATTTCCTAATTCATTTTTAAAAGAAATAACGTATACCTTTCTATTTTTATTCAAGAATGTGTTTTGAACTTTTCATTTTATCATTACATTTTGTGCATATATGTGTTTGGTATTTCTTTATTCTTTATTTTTCTTTTTTTACCCCCCCCCCCGGAAATTCTTAGTAGTCAGTTTAGTGATAGTAGTAGTCAGTGTAGTGCAGTGGCGGATCCAGAAATTTTTTTTGGGAGGGGCTAAATTTTTTAAAAAGCTTTTTTCACCCAATTAAAATGCACTATAAATCAAAATTTTAGTCTAAACCAATGTATTAGGCTTTTGGGAGGGGCTAAGTAATAAAATATGACCATTTTAGCTATTTAAAATGTATAATAAAGCAGAATGCTACCCTTGAGCAATCTCTTTTGGGGGGGGGCTGAAGCCCCCTAGCCCCTCCCCTGGATCCGCTACTGGTGTAGTGACTACTAAGTAGTCAGTTTAGTAGTCAGTAGTCCCAGTTTCCGTCAGTAAATTGGAAGTGGAGAAACGGTCCACGAGTTAAGTTGAGTTGGGAACCACTGCTGTAGTTAATTCTTTAAGAATACGCAACTCCGTAAAGCAGATTTGTCATGTCATACCAGTCCAATATAGTCTGTATTAATCGCTGAGAGGCACAAATAAACTTAACGGGTTTGCCGAAACAATGTAATGATTTTCGAAAGAAGTCAGTATTCAGTCAATTATTTCGTTTAAATATGGTTTCTAGATGTAAATTTCTTCGGCGCAAACATAACTTACATTTCACCAAGGCAGAATATTGAAGGGAGGTGCCTCTCTCTTTCCTCTTACGGCACGCTCGTGTACACGCCTTTTAAATGTGCAAGGCCCTCCAATGTTTGGTAGTGGCCTATGCCTAGAGTTGTGTCTAAGAATAAATCCGGCAATGTCATTAAAATAATCATACATTGATTGGATTGGATTTTTAACTAAATAAATTTGAAGGTTTTAATACTTTTTTTGTGCAGTAGTAACCAAAATCTTAAATATATTTTAATAAATATTTCAAATACATTTTGCACGTACTTTTATACATTTATTTATTTATTTTAAGTTTCCAACGTTCAAAAATTCCCTATTTTCCACAGAAGAAAACAACTTCAAATCGTTTAAGAGAGGTTTCATCGGGTTCTCGAAAAAGAGTCATTTCCAAACTCGAAAAAGTGATCTGACATTTAAAAATTATACAGGTCTGTACTACTTCGCTGCAGGGGTGGTGGCATGATAAGGTTTTTCGACTAACAATAAATGTTTTGTTGTTCTTCTGTACGACTGTTGATTTGCGTAGAGGAATGAAAATACTTTTTAACTAGTAAACATTTTCAGAAGCTTCTTAAACGTGCATTTTTTTCTTTATTTCTTTTTTTTTGTGTGTGTGTGTGTTCCACAAATACAATAACACGAGTAAATGTGGCAACACAGTGTTCATGGAAACATGTTTATATGACATTTTTCAATCTTTTTCTGATATAACTGTATTTTAAGGTTTTAAAGTAACTTTCCAGGTAGATCTCTATACTTGTTTATTATAAATATTTACAGTCACGAACTATAAACGCATTTTGTGAGCTCGTAAAAATATGTATTGAAATTTCAAAAACTTGTTTTTATGTCCAAATAGCACGCATTAAAATAATTTTTGGAATATTTCAGCTGCAGTTCCAAAGTAGCTTAAATTATTAATATTGGGGGAGGGGGGGAGCAAAAAAAAAAAAAAGCAATGCAATTATAGGTGAGAGAGTAAAAATATTCAGTAGATTGTGAGAGAAGAAAAATATTGTGAGTTGAAAATTGGAATGCAAACAACTTAAATAATGAGATGTCATGCATAGTTATGAATAGATTAAATTTCTGAAAAAGCTATTTTTTATGAACATACCTTTGTTTTTAACGTCGAATCCAAATTGACAACCAATCGAAATATATCGTACTGCAGTGGCACTATAGAACATCTACGCAGGTTTGTATGGGTCACTTGAATCTCGAATAAAATTCCCAGATCAATCTTCCATGCATTCCCCAAAAATCATCTCAAATTCGTCCTTTGTTTCGCATCCAAAAAAAAAAAAAAATTAAGCAGCATCCAACAAAATGGGAATAAAAGAATAAAAAAGCTTTTCTCTATAGCCCAACAGCCATGTTCCATACTGACTCACCGATCGATAGGAGTTCCATGGTCGTCTTTTTACATATATATGCACATATATATATATTTCTTATTTCGGGAAAAGCACAACTAAGCACGGACGGGAAAATAATATTCAGAATTCGAAATGATTATTGAGGAATTCGAAGGTGCGAAATCTCCGAGGTTTGTTTCCAATTGGGAGAGGCTGATAGAGAAGAACGTTTTCTCTCACGCACTCACACACACACGCGCGCTGTGCTGCAGCTGATCTGTGTTGTAATGAAAAGCCGGCGCGCGGCGCTGCTGTGGAGAGTGTTTTCGGATGCAGACGCAGTAAAACGGGGGAAAAGGTTTTGGGATTGACTCTCTCTGGCTCGGGGGATCGGGTAAATATTGAGCCAGTGAGATCGATAAAATGAAATCTTTAGAAGGGAGTTATTTTGATGCGTTAATTAGAGGTTGAAATCTCTTTCGGCGAAATTACATGAATATATGCAGAGAAAATAGTTTTACAGTGGTTGCTCCTGTCATGAAAATTAAAGCGTATTTTTAAAGCTTTTAAAATTTGAATCAGCTGCCGTTTAAAATGCTGTTATATGCAGTCTTTTCTTAGAGCAACAGTAATAATACTAATAATAATTAAATGGATTTCTCTTCTAATATAAAATTCTTTGTTCGTATGTATTAAAAATTTTAATTCGGAACACACGAAGTAGTTTTTGCTAATTTATTTATTTATAGTTTGTTTTCTTTATCTGATTAATTGCCAAGAGAGGAGAGAAAAAAGGTGACATTTAGGTGACGATTATAAGCAATCTAGAAGAAAGTTTTTCAATGTCACTTGTTAATAGGCAGTATTTTTAAAGCAAACACAAGAAGTCTTGCACACATCAATATTATTTAAATAACCTAAAACTTCATTAGATGTACTTGTTATGTTGTTAAAATATATCTCCATAGAAAAAAATATTTCGACATCTAAATTTTTATGATGAAAAGGGGTATTTTTCAATGTACCCCCCCCCCCCAATTTTCCAACACCTGACCCTACTTGATTTTGTAATCATTGCCCTTTCAGCCTCGCTTATGTAATAGCTATATTGCATGTCCCTGTACAAGGGGATTATGTATGTTAAATACACTGTTTTTGATGTAGATCATTCTTTTAAAATCTGCAATTATTACATAAACTGCTTTTGGCTGAATAGGGGGTCTCTAATACTAGGCTTAGCGCCCCAAATGTTTTAGCCAGGCCCTGCATAAGCAGTGATACTTGCGTAGGCTGTAAATGTCCCCTAGGTACGAAGCCCAAAGGTCTTACGCATCACACTCTGTGCAAATATCTTTCAGAAAACTAAAATTAGGTATATTTTTTAGAAAAAAATATCCATATCATTTTATCTAAAAAAATTAACTATCGCTGCGTTTTCGCATGCTGACGATGTTTTGATTAAAAATGATGACTCAAAATTACAGTTTTTGCTTTTTTTTTTTTTTTACGAATGGTATTTCTGTCTTCAAGAAAGTAAACCATTTTACGCGGCTGAAAATCGCCAAGCATGGAAACTAGGATACTTTTTTTTCAGTTTTTATAATATCTTTTCAAATAACACAAATTTCGGAATTTAAATTGGATGACTGACATCCCTGCGTTTTCCCCAATTTTTTTATCCTTACCTAGTGTTTGAATGCTGTCTAGTTCCTGAGTAAATCGCCCGAAAGCATATTTTGAAGCACACCTATGACTTACAATGGCGTTGATTTTTTTTCCCCAAAAATTGTGAGTGGTATTGTAAATTTATAATAATACCTCTAGAATTTCAAGAATTATTGAAAGAAAATTATGTAATAATTTAAAAATATCCTTACATTTATGCCACAACTGATACAATTAATAGTTGTTTCAAATTATCGTTGTTTTTTTTTTTTCTTTTTTCTTTTTTTAAGCTAACTGTTCCAAAATTATCATTTTTTTTAAAGCTACGCATACGAACTAAAATTTTCCCAGAGATTCTTTTACAAATTCACTGTTTGAATAAATAAAATGGAATTTGCCAGTTCCCTTCCACCACAAAACTCTTTTTAGTTTCTTTCTACTCACTTAGCACAATAGAAGCTCTGTGAATCCATCTTAAGAGTGTGTTCAGTGTGTATGTAGTTAACATTCTTTTTGGAGCATTTGTTAGAGTCGAATAAGATGGTCCTTGTTCTAACTTTCCCTTCCAATATACTCCAACACTACCATCAGCCAAGCTAACAAGCATTCAATGTTTTCAGTTAGTCTGTCTATTTGTGCTCTAACAACCGTTAAATATGAATCAACAGCAAGAATTTTGTACAATGCCCATGTACCCTTTTGGCAAAAAAATGTACGCAGAATTAATAGGTTTTTAATTCAGGATTACATTCCTCCATAACATCCTATGGGAAGAATCCCTCCCCCCCCCCCCTCCTCCTCCCAACATCGTGGTAAGTTTCAATATTACTCCGTTTGAAAACTAACTGGGTGATAATAAATAACCAGATAAAATGACTCAATTAACCAGGATTTTCTTTATGACAATCGAAGACGTGAAGCTCTAAGTTAAAAACTGAGCAAGATTCATACATTCTCCCACGAACTTTACGGCCTTTTCACAATTTGTGCGATTTCAAATAGCTCCTCCAAATGACATATCTTAACATATTTCACGAGACTGGACAGCGAAGGATTTAAATATTTAAATCGAGCATTTAATAAGGGGGGGGGCGAAAATATATAGTATCGGTATGAGTAATACATATTATTTGTAGATTTGTTAGGATAATATAGACTGAAACACCATATAACCGTGTTAATAAATATTTAGTTAAACAAAATATTCGTTATATTCATCATGTTTCAACGGGCGTCTTATCTATAATTAAACGATCAGTAAGACTACGCCAATATATCCCGCAGTAGTTTCAATAGAAGAAGAAGACTACCTGAACTTTTTTAATTTCCTTGTATGTAGGAAGTATTGTGACCCCGAAATTTTTGACATGAAATTTTTACGGAAAAATCGAATTCAGTCATCCCTAAATTTGAATTGGAAAATTTCTGCATGAGGACTCAACGTACGTGTATTTATGTACATACCAAGGACTTGGTACGTACTTATACTTGTAGGATCGATTCTGACCGACCTTAAATCCGTTTCTGAATAATTTTGTAGTGACGTCTGTCTGATTCGAATTGCTTCAAATTAACTTTGTTTTAGAATTACATTTTTATTTTAGTGTTTAGAAAAACACAAAAATATAAATGTAAACATGGATGGATAGGTAAATTAACTTTCAACTGACTGTTTAGCTACTTCCGCGAAATAACACAGTGAAGTCAACCAAATATTCTTTTTTTTTGTCAACAAAATGATATCGTTGTATAAACCACGGTCACACCACTTAATAAAGAAATACAGTTAATTCAACCAATTAATTTCTCATATTCTAACAACAATATGGAAAACATTTGTTATTATAATTTTAACAAAATAGTTTAGTTAAATTAACAAAATGTTTTGCAAACAAAAATGTGGAGGGTAGCGGGTGAAACAGTGACGTGTAAACGTGCCTACACCTAGCCGGCGCATTTTTTTTTTCTTTTCTCGATGCATCCCTCTTTCATGGTTTTTGTCTGTCTCACCCACGCATCAACCACGCCTTTCGGAGGCTCCTAGCAGACTTTCAGTCACTCTCTAATAATTTGCCAGGCACTTCCGAAACATAGAGCGGATGAGTTCGTACTTTGCACACACACAGGCCCGTCGCTAGCGGGTGTGCAGTTTGTGCACCGCACAAAGGCGCCAAGGTAAAGGGGACGCCGAAACGACTGAAGAAGAGTTTAGCGAAAAATTAACATTTTTCGAAAAAAAAAATTTTTTTTTGTTTAACCCATTTATGCCTAGCGTCCCTTTTTTGGGACGGCATTTTCGCTATCAGTCGAAAACGTTATTTATTTTTCCTAGCCTTTATTCGCGAGTATTGAACCTCAATTCCACAAAATATTTTAATATGGCCAAGTAGGATGTTGACATTCCAATTTTTATACATAATGATTTTAAATGAAATCATCCCTTGTTCAAAAAGTTGACATCAGAAATTTATCAATTACTGCTGGTGTTAGCAAAAATCGAAGAAAGTCGCAAAAATATCCAGGCACGAATGGGTTAAGTTTATATTGCAGACTTCTAGGAAAGTGCTTTCCCCGTTGAAATTTTTTGTAAAAGAGTATAAGGAAAGTGGGTGTATGCGTACACACACTCATACTCACACATATATTTATAAATTGGTGCTAAATTGAAATTTTTTAAGACTAGAATGAAGACAAAAAAATTTTATGAAAACTAGTCTTTTGTATGATGTTGTTGTAGGATTACGGCCGATTAGCTACACGTGGACTCCAGGCCGAGGGGGTGGGTTGTAGAGATCACGATTGTGTTCAGGCTCGGAAGGGTTCGATTATATTTGTCTTTAATTTGCACAAACGGGAAAATTTATGATATTTTATCAATGAAGTAATCGACTTTTATTTATCTATTAGCTGAAATTTTCAGCTCAGGCTCGGACTTTAAAAAATGAGCCCGAATTCATCTCTATTCGGGAGGTGGGCTGCCCTTCGTGGGGGTCCTCCTAAGGGGTACCATACCTACCTTAAGTTTTGGAGGAAACCACGGAAAACTACGAACGGTTAGGTTGACAGACTCGACCTAGTTTTGGACCAGCCACCTTCCGTCTCCCAGTTCAGAGCGCTATGCGCTCGGCCACTGGTGGGGATCCAGAATATGAGCTTGCCGTTTTTGTACACTTTTAAAATATATATACTGCAAAACTGAAAGAATAGGTTTAATCAAAGCGGATAGGTTTATGTTGTTTATATTAGCACATTCACGATACATTTAGTTATCAATATACGATTGATACATTATTTGCTTTTAAGCGTTTTTTTCCCCCCTCCACAAACTTCTCATGAACCATTCCAAACCTATATTCTACTTCTGAGGTATAATATTATGTTTAAACAGTTTTAAAGGAATCAAATTACGCCATTGACTCAAAAAATTTTAATTGTATCGTTACAAGTTACTAGCGTTAAGAAGTGTCCAGAAAAAAGTAAGCAGTTGAAAGTTTAGGTCCATTTTTTTTTTTTTTTTTAATTTTCAGGCCGATTGTACGCCGCTGTGTAAAGTCAGTATTCTTCGCCAGCGCGCCGACCTTAACTTTGCGGCGGCGGCGTTAAAATGTACGGTGGCGTGGCGCGTCGGCGCAGACCTCTAGTTCCACAGTCTGATTATTGGGGTAGGGTAGGGAAGAAACAAAATAGGCTCACTTTTCTCTAAATTCTTCAGTTTAAATAGGGTGACATGGTGTAAGGGGGTCATCCCCTTGAATTTCGCCAGTTCTTCCATTATAGATGATCTAATATATCGATTTTACATATCTATTTCATAAGACCTAAAAAGCATTATGGCATTGCCTTAATTTATTTTGTGAAAGTTATAAGCAATTTTTTAAAAACTCGACTTCTTGTGATTCGACTTTTACTACGTGAAAATACTGTTTCCCTGAAAACTACATGCAGCACTACAAAAACTGAACTAATTACATATTTATAAAGCGCATGAAAAGGAGATCTCTCTTAATTTTTGAAAATTTCGTGGTATTTGTAATTAGTTTTTAAAATTGGGTGGCTCGTTTGCCCCACAATTGGGGCAAGTGGGCATCCAGTATGGTGGGGGTAAACAGGCCATTACTTGACCCGGCCAATTTTGTTCCGAATAATAATCCAAAACAAAGTAAAGACTTCCTTTACTATTACCTCTGCACTCTACCTGAGAAGATACTGTATGAAAACTAAGCGAACCATTACTTTCAAACAGGCATCATAAGCTAATGGTCCAAATTGATATTTCAGGATACAATACATTTTGAATACATTTGAATATTATTGCCCAACTATGGCCAGTTTAAATGTTTTTGACCATTATTTAATTGTTTTAGGTATCTACCTATGCAGACTAGGATAATACAAGTTTTAGTTCAGCTGTTTTAGTAATAAAACGACTGAACAACTAGTCTGCTTACTATACCCAATATTTTGTTCTATGTTTAGATAAATTATCAGATGCCAAATATATATATATATATATATATATATATATCGTAATTGGAAGCTTAATAACATTCATGCACGTTATTTTCCATGTTCAAATATTTTATGACATAGAATAAAGCAAAACTGTAACATAAATGTGCTTAAATAAATAAATGTTTAAAAATAAAGTATGTATTTTCTGCTATTGGATTTGTATTACAAGAAAAGTGGTTACAAGAAAACCGGTGATTCTTTCCCTTAGGATTCGAAAAAATATCTACCTTAATCCACTTGCCAACCCCAAATTCTGTCATTAGACTATAGAAAAACATTGACTGGTGTTCCACTTACCTAACCAAAGAAGTAAGCAGGTCCCGATTATGACCAACAGGGGCCCCGGGCATTGATGAATTTGGGGGCCTCCAATCTATGAAATTTGTTTTATTTTTCATAAAATTTTGATATGTAAAGGAATATTTCAGAACAACATTTGAAATTGGGGGCCCATTGGAGCCTGGGGCCCTGAGCTAAGTCCCGATTTGCCCTTGCGATAATAAGGTCCTGGAAGTAAGGGACCACCTCGGTTGAATTTCTTTGTAATTTTTATCCCGCATTCTAAAACTTCTGATTGTTGGTAAATGTCTCCGTTTTCAGAAAGGCTACTGTAAATGAGATTGTATGGAATATACAGCATGTGTGCATGACTACGTTAAAGTCAAATTGTGCTAAAAAGCTGTCCCATTTGTCCCACCTTTCCTATATAAAGTTGAAACAAGAAAAGATAAATCATGCCGATTATGAAACAGTTTCCGACACAGTCAGCCTTATTTGGGAGGACACTAACACCTGTTTTTGCGCAAGCATTGCTGGGACCACCCAACTGAAAATAGAGTCCATAGCACATTTTTTTTTTTTTTCTTGGTGAGTGTCTACCTTCTTTTTACCCACAGTCTTTCATGATCTATTGGCAGTCATTATTGAAAGTGCATTTTTTTTTTGGAGGTCAAAATATGCGCTGAACTTCTAGTGCAAAAGCTAATATTTGTCCGCTAAAAAAAAAAAAAAGAAAGAAAGAAAGAAAGACGAAGGTAATGACACGTCCCGTATTTTTTCCCATCATGTGCCTCCTCCCTCTTTCCCCTAGAAAACCCGATAAGAGCAGGAAAAAATTATCTTTCCTACGTACATTTACTACTCAAAAAGAAAAATAAGTAAATTATCTTTCAACACAACAGAAAGAGACTCTCCAAGAAGAAAATGACTGAATGACTGTGGACAAAAGCGAAAAAAAGAGTAGTTTGTGACAAAGTCATCGGAGGAACGAATCTTTCTTTTCATGGTACACACCTGACAGAATAAATAAAATATCGGCGTTGGCTACTGAGTTTTTGTGTTATGGGAAACCTGCACGAGGGGCATCTGCCTACGGGAGAGGGGGGAGTGCCATGTCGGAGGACTTTTTAAGAGGCTCTAACACGTATTCCCGTTACATCTGGAGAAAACCGACCAAAACTCCAGACCGTTTAATAGACAACCACGCGATAGTAGGGATGGACGCGAAACAAAAAATTGGCGTCTCGCGTCTCGCAAAACAGCCGAAAAGCTTGTCTCGTCTCGCAAAAATCCCTATATCATAATGTTAAAAATGTTTGTCTCGTCTCGCAAAAAAGCTGTAAATCTCTGTCTCGTCTCGCGTCCATCCCTACGCGATAGGCCCGAAACCGGGACTTTTACATTGCACCGTCTACCATGTTCAGTGTCTTATCCACTCGGCCATGATAGAGCTGCGTTTGCTGAGGAAGGGAAATCTTCGCTTTTATAGCAATATGAGCGAGCGAGTTAAAGCAAATGAAACAAACTGAACAAAGTGTATCTTTCAACCACTACTTTTGAGAGTAATCTGTGAAAGGTATTTTGTCAGATCCTGTAGAAGGTCCTCTACATGCAGCATACAGGCGCCACAGGCACCATTTTCGATGAAGATCATATTTTTATAAAACCCAAATAAATATACACTGAAGGGCCAAAACATTGTGACCACCTACTCGATAACGCGTTACGCCTTCTTTGGCCTTCAAAACAGCTGCAACTCGCCCAGGCATGAATGCCACGAGTTCTTGGTAGATAGCTGGAGACAGGTTGTACCAAATATTTGCAGCGGTCGCACAGGATAAGGTGACCATACGTCCTCAATTTTCGAGGACAGTCCCAAATTTCTGTGCTTTTTTGCAATCTGTCCCCAAAATGTAAAAAAGCAATTGGGACAATTTTTAATTATTTCATTGTTTTTAATTAGATTAGTGTTAATTATTTCCTTAATTATAAAATTTCCTCAATATTGTTCCAAATTCGGGGACATGTCCTCAATTTTACGTTCAAAAGTATGTTCACCTTAGCACAGGGGAGCAGCTCTTCTGGAAGACGGCGTACCCTGACCATCCATGACCGTCGACGTGATGAAGGAGAAACCGGGATGCGTTTTCCGAAACCCTCAAGAGTTCACGCACTTGGCGAAAACAGGAGCGCGCCAACGATTTGGCGGAAGAGAGACGCGCATTGCGAAAGTCACCGTCTCATACTAACCGCGCTCCAATACATTCATTTACGCGGTACGCTGTTTTGTTGTTTTCGAGTTTGCTCTTTAAAAAAATATCTCTGTTGAAATTCAGACAGAGTGTTTTAGAAGAGATCGTTCAAAAATATCCGAATTGCGTTGTTGATGATGGAAAATCTAACGACGAAATCGTTGTTTTACGGCTACCGCTGAAAGATAAAGATGAATCTGAAGCTTTCAAAGATTCTCTTTCCAATATTATAAAATTAGAATGGATTGCTTATTACAGTAAGCCATAATTGGAAAAGTAAGTGGAGCTTTAACATTTCTCTTATGATATTTCATATTAATTTCGATAAAATAGAAGTAAATTTTAATTTTTCTATATTTCTTTCAGAATAATATTCAGTAAAACATGGCTGTGGAATGCTGAAATATGCTCACTCCAGGAAAAATGTTGTGGGCATAATCTATCATCATTTTCTTTAAAAAAAAAAAAAAAAAAAAAAAAAAAAAAATTGTATCTGAACAACTCGATGAAATTTCAGAAAATATTTTTATATTCACAAGCAAAGTGGATAATATTAAATACACAATTAATGCTGAAATTGGTGCATGTACATGTCCATCTGGCATATCTGAGGCATTTTGCAAGCACCAATTCTTTCTGATGAAAGATTAAAAAAAATAATTTTTTTTAATGTCTCACCAATATCATCCTCTGAAAAGCATGAGTTTGCTGTATTGGCTCTTGGAGAAAAGTGTCCACAACCTGATTTATTCAAAAACTTCATTGATGAAGGTGTGGATCCTATTTGTAACACTGAGCGCATAGTCCCATTAGATAATGCCATTTCTAATGCTGTCACATCTACCGCAAAAGAAATAGCTTCAACTGAGCAAAAGGAGGAAATTAAAAAAGAATTATCTAGCTTGGGCCATTTGCTTGGTTACAAAATAAGTCACAATGCAGCAGACAAACCGGGATGATCACTGATAACTTTAAAACAAATCAAAGATGTCAGCGATTTCAATAAACTTTATTTTTTTAAATCATCTAGAGAGAAAAAAAATAAAAGTGCAGCCAACATCTATAGCAAGGCGTCGTCCTGGTTTAACAAGAACCAGTACAAGAGTTCCATCAGGACGACCTCCAAAATAACTGCAAAATAAAGGCGTTAAACGTAAAAGAAGTATTACTAAAAGTGTCTCCAAGAACAGTCCCAACGCAAAATCCCTTAGAACAAATCATTGAGGATTTTTTTCTCTACACATTATTTTTCTAGAACACATATTATTAATTAATTATATACTTAGATTTGTATTTTATGATTTCGTAAATAAATTTATTCATGGTCTTAGTTTGATTATTTTGTTTTTTAATAATTGTATTTTCACTGGGAAGATTTACAAGCATTGAGTTTATTCAGCCTTTAAAATAACCAATTTTATACAAGTAGAATAAATTAAGATTTATGATTTTTTATATTAAAAAATTTGAAATTTTTGATAATTAAATTTTTGCATAAGCCACGTTTTCTCTGTTTTTATTGCTACTTCGTGTTTCTTAATTATTTTAAGCCTTCATTATCAAATTAATTAAATACTTAACAAGGTACAGAAATAAGTAAATAATTTAATATGTTAATTTTTGAGTTCCAAACTTGTTTCTTATATGTTATAAATAATAATTATATATTTATATATCTATCTATATATATATATATATATATATATTATAATTATTATATAAATTATATATTAATAATATATTAACCATCCTTATCTCCTAAAACACACGCACCTGAGAAATAAAGTTTCAATGAAATAGATAAAAAGTGGAATCATCGTAGTAAAATTTCTCAATATATAAAAATGATAGTTTACTATTGAACATTAGTTTAAAAAATTTCTTGGTGAATTCATTACGTTTGATAACGAAATATTGACTTATTTTGCATGTTCTCAGTTTTGAATAATAAGGAAAAAATAACTATATGTTTCCATATGATGCTAGAAATTAAACTTACAATAGCAAATTAAGAAAGCTACTATAAGTAAGATAATTCCGTTAAAAAAAAAAAAAAAAAAAAAAAAAAAAAAAAAACGTCGGTAGCACTAAATTAAAAATGTTAGGCATTTTTTGAAGCGCTTATAAAAAAGTTTTAAGCATTTAAGTTGTGTTTTTTAAATAAATGTCTTAAGCATAAAATTGTGTACATTTCTTACTCTACCATTTATTATTTAACAAATTCCACTCTTTAAATATATCGGAAACATGTTTATGAACGTTTCTTTTAAAATTAAGCAATAGATCAACAAACCTATTGTGATAATTACCTTAAAAAAAAAAGTAGATGGCGCCCAAAAAGAACATGCGATAAACAATTTTAAGTGCTTAGGATAAAATTGCGGAGCAGATAAGTTAAATTTTAATAAATAAATGTTTTATACATACAATCATATTATATATATTTCATATTCTACTAATATATTAAACTAATTACATTCTTTAAACACATCAGAAAAGCACGTCTGTTATAACATCACAAATTCTTGTGGCGGTCTTGCTAACATTGCAACCTTATAGCGACTATAAGCGTGCGTAACTCCTCTCTTCTGCCAAATCGTAGGCGCGCTCCTGTTTTCGCCAAGTGCGTGAACGCTTGAGGGTTTCGGAAAACGCAACACGGGATTCATCCGATCAGACCGCAACTCTCTTCCACTCGATGCTCCCGAGCCCACTGTAGGCGTAGTTGACAATGACGCTTGGTAAGCAGAGGCACACAAGTGGGGTGGGACGTCTGCTCCGCAGTCCCATATCCAACGGTGTCTGCTGAATGGAGGATATCGCCTCCTTGGGTTCGAGGCTATAAAAGTCACGTGACGGTGGAAAACAAACAACCATTTCTCCATAGGCTTATGTGCTGGACTCCTGGTAATAAGCGCAAAATCAAAAAAATAATAATTATGCCTCTGTATTGTGCTGCCTACGAATGTTTCAATAAATCTCTGGAACCTGTACATGACTGCAAAAAGATATCTCTCCAAAGATTCCCATTAAAAAGTGCTAACATATTAAAACTTATACTGAGACGAGGCTATTTCAGCCACGTGTCGATGGAAAATATTCACTTCAGCCAATCAGATTACAGGGCTACTCATCAACACAGCCGAAAGGTCACGTGTTGGTGGAAAAATGACGTCACACCGATAAACCTCATTGTGTGTTCCGAAACACTTGTACGTGGGCCAGCATTGAATTGGGCTGTCAGCTGAGCCACTGTCTGCCGCCGATTTTGCTGTACTAAGCGGGACAGTCTATGACGTCCTCTTTCTTTTATGATGCGTGGACGACCAATAACTTGGCGTCTAGTGTTGGTTTCAACGTCGTTAATCCACCTTTTTAAATACCCACAACGGCAGATCGTGAACAACCGATTCGGAGATACTCCTTCCGAGTCTTTCGAGCTCTTACAATATGCCCTCTATCAAATTCTCTTAGACGAACAGCCTTTCCCCTCACTCACAAACGTAAGTGCAAGAATGATTCCTTACCTTCTCCAACAACAGTTAAATGCCATTCCCACTTAATTACGTGCTCTCCATGTCATCCACACGAGTTTATTGAAAAATGCGGGGGTGGTCATAATGTTTTGGCTTGTCGGTATAATAGTGATTTTATCAATTTGTATAAACTTCTCTTAAATACAGAAGCAGGCATTTTTCTAACATGCGTAATTGAATTTTATTCGATCGGAGCAGAATTTTCAAAGCTGTCCAATCCAATTGTTTCACTCCTAACGCTAACATTTGCTTCAGAATAGCTCCACACACACACAAATGCTCAGAATATACTCCTAACGAGAACCTTAACTGAAAAAATAAATAAACTTGACTTCACTTAGTAAAATTTTGCAGCAGTTTGCTTCTTGATCTGATTAGAGCTTCACGCAATCAATTTTTCGATCGGAAAAATTTTTTGATCAGAGCAATTTTTACATACCAGATTCTTAATAAAAAAAAAAAAAAAAAAAAAAAGTCCAACAAATGGGGGAAAATGCGGCATTTTCTCAGGCAGCCCAACAATGTTCTGAAAAATTCTGTTAACATTCAAAAAACCCATGTATGCTGCCTGCAGTGGCGTAGCCAGACATTTTTCATGGGGGGGCTACGACTACTGCAACCCATGTATACATGTGTGTGATAAGGGAGTGAAGAATATACACTTTGTATGGCAAAAAATTCCTCATGGGGGTTGACCCCCCTAACCCTCCCCCCCTTGGCTACGCCACTGACTGCCTAGGTTGTTTCCTGCAGACGATATTTCAAACTGCGGGAATAATAGTACTAATCTTGGCCTTTTTCTTCTCACGGAAAAGTTACGGTGGGTTGAAAATGATAATTTCAGGAATTATTTCTTAACTTCTACTAGGGATGGACGCGAGACGCGAGAATTCTCGCATTGTCTCGCGAGACGAGACGAGAGACGAGACAGGCATTTTTTTGCGAGACGAGACGCGAGACGAGAAAGAAAATATTTTGAGGGACGAGACGCGAGACGAGACATTGTCTCGCGCGAGATTTCTCGCATTTTTTTTCCGTCTCGCATAAATGCGATCTGAAAAGCGACAATTGCCTGAAGCCTCTACCGTTTAACTTGCGTCTCCTTCGTTTTCGGTCCTGGTATACTATCAGTACTCTACAATACGCACAAACACGTAAAATTTAAAATTAGAACAGACGAGAGATATACAAAACACACAAAGGAGAGGATAAAGAAAGAGGCGGAAAAAGAAAACAGAGAAGAGTTGAAAGAAAAATAATAAGTAAATAGGAAAGGCGGTACGGTATGTTCAAATCTGACCACTTTTAGACAGGGCCCGGGGCATACGTCCCCTTTTTTACGTATTAAGCCCCTTTACTGAGCCCCCCTTTTATAAGCATTTTAACCCAGTTTTGACCGCTGTTGTACTCGAAAATTGCATTTCAGTTAACTGTAGTTTTTGTACTTTAATCAAATCGTATTTATCACCCCAAAAAAATATCTCTAACTTGATCTAGTGATAGACAATTAGGTAATACCTATATTATAGAGGAAATTCAGTTTTTTCCCCACAATTACTATTTCAGTACATATGAATTTATAATTTAGATAATCGGGATATATATGGGCTCCCTTTTTCTTCTGGGGCACCGGACTACCGCCCCCCTTGCCCCTGTGATAATCGGGTTTCGGGTATATCAGAGAGAGATTAGAAGTAGAGCAACTTGCATTCGCATTGATGCTTAGTCTGAGTAGGTTGAAATATGGTTGAATATCCTTGGTTGAAATATCCTTGTACCGATATTATCCTCAAACTTTCCCGCACGTTGCGGCGTGCGTAAGGGGAGGGCACCCTCTTAACAATTTTCTAGGGGCGGTTAAATCCCTATTGTTGGCCTATTTTAAAGAGATTAAAATGACATTTTTTATTCTTATATATTAATATCGGACGGAAAGAAATGCAAGCAATTTTTTTAAAAACTATTTCTCTTTTCGTTTATATTATCATGTTTTCCCTTCTTTCGGCTTGCAAAACTTTTATAAATTTTTTTCCTCCGCATCATTTTATCTTGCAGTTGGGTTCCTATTCTAAAATTATCTTCGCCTGTTAGATGTCTTTTCATTTTTTAAAAAAATCCACACTGGATATACATTAGGGGGATTATGGTTTAATTTTTCTGTAAACAGGGCGACCATAACGACTGTAGTACTATCGCTAAAAATTATTGTGGAAAAGTAAAAACGGATAGTCGTCAACAAATTAACTGTTCAGTAATTTAAAATATAAACAAAAAATAAGACGTATATTAACCAACTGAGATACTATAATGAAATCTAAAAATGCACACACGGTAATGTTATTGGAAATATTAGGCAAGTAATTATACTTATCGTTAATATAATCTTGTTTTCATTAATATAAAAATTACAGATATTTTAGAGACTTGAAATTGACGTTAAAGTAAATAGTAGAGATTTAATAAAGACTAAAAGTGTTCTGTTTATAATTTTTCAAGGGTTATCTTACAACCAACTGAACGATAAGTAATTCTAATTTGTGTTAATATATCCCGCAGTAATTTCAACAGAGGAGATTACTTGAACTTAAAAAAAAAAATCTGTTTTGTCTCATGCAGATATGATTTTAGTAAAATATTCGCTACTTCTCGTATGAAGAGCGGGTGCGCAGCTATTTTAAAACAAACGGTTGTCCATTTCATGTAGTGTCTGAGGTATTTAATGCTACAACTTGAACAGTATGATGTAGAACTACAGTATGATGTAGAAATAACACATTTTGAAAGTCGAGAGTTCTCTGCAAACCGCTAAGCTTTTCACTTTTCTGATCGCGAATGACACTGACGTAGTTTTTTGAGTCATTATATTGCAATGATGCCAGGTTAATACTCATGACGCAAACTTTACATCAAGAGTCAAATAATTTTGCTTTTATTTTAGATTCCACATCACTGGAATTAATTGAAATTACTCATGTTAGGAAAATTTTCGTTTACTACAGTGCGAAGAACGGACACGCAGCTAGTAAATAAAAATAAATACTATATTTTCGGTGTGACATTATATATACGGATTAAATCTCAATTTCTTTTACTTCAAATGCCGATATATGCTGATATAGTTATTAATATATCTACTAATGTGGCTATATGTAAGTAATTGTTATTATTAATATTAATTTTCAATAAAATCCCAATAATAAGTTAGTATAAAATGGTAACGAAATCGCAGTCCTTAATTTTGCGAGACGAGACAGCAATTTCTTTGCGAGACGCGAGACGAGACACAGTGTTTTTGAGACGAGACGAGACGCGAGACGAGACAGAGGTTTACCACTGCGAGACGAGACGAGACAGTCCCGATTCTCGTCTCGCACGTCTCGCGTCCATCCCTAACTTCTACATTACAGCTTTCAGCCACAATTGGATTTCTTGTGCATTTTTAAACCCGTGACATCAAAATGACGTTAATCTCACTTGCGTGTTTTTATTTCTTTACTGGATTGCTGTCTCTATTGGATATTGGGGAGGCTTATGGACTTAAAAGTTATGAAAATAAAAACACCCAGAATCTCCAAATGGGAAAATTTTTCTGATTTTTAAAAGCGACAGTATTTTTTCTGTTTTTTTTTTTTTTTCCCCCTCCCGTATTTTTTTTTTTTTTTTTTCGAACTTTCATACCGATATGTCCAACGATGTGGTCAAACAAACACACCCAAAGACAGATTTTCATAAATATTTATTAAGGATGTAGATGCAAAACTCACATTCTACACTTAGAAAGTTAGTTCTGAGGCAAGGCCGTACCCACGGGGGTGGACCAGGGGGTTCGGTTCCCCCCCCCCCGAAATTTAAAATTTTGTTAATAAAACAATGATGATGAAGCCTCTTTGTGAAAAATTCAGCCTTTTTCACAGTTCGGTCCCCTCCGAAATTTTTGGACCTTCCCGAAATTTTTTTCTGGGTACGGCCCTGTTCTCAGGTCTTAGAAAAATACAAAACTTGATATATTAACACTATTTTCTTTCTTGATATATTTGTTGCCATAACAACTCCTTGCACTTAGTCCTAAGCCAATAATAATTCTAGTAAACCTAAGACTCGGCCAGTGGCCTAGCGCATAGCGCTTTGAACTGGGAAACGGAAGGTGCCTGGCTCAAAACCAGGTCGCGTCCGCCGACCTACAGTTCGGAGTTTTCCGTGGTTTCCTTCAAAACGTAGCGTAAATATGGATTAAGACCCTTTAGAGGAACCCCATTGAAGGCTCCCCAACTCCCGGAATATAGATCCCCGTGTAGATAATAGGCCGTAATCCCACAAAAACAACAACTGATAAAGCCAGGATTTAAATTAAAGTACGGAAAATGTGAGTTTTTTTAAAAGTAGAGTGAGCGCGAGTTTTGCATCTACTTCCTTCACATAAGAAGGTAACACACCGTTGATTAGATTCAGTTAAGATGAGGAAGAAGGAACACAGAATTTTGATGGGCGCTGCTAAGGCGGGAGCATGAAATCGTGGTTCATTCCTGGGCAACCTTGCAGGTGTCTATTACTCACACAGGGAGGTGAAGTACGTCATCGTCATATGACTCAGGAAATTGCACAAACGTATACGCGAGCACAGAAAAAAAAAATTGAATTTACTTTCTTTGCCTTCGTTTAGCACTTTCTAATGGGAGGGGTCCAGCTAAAAGAAGTCCATTCTAACTATAAAATTTGATTAGCAGTAAATTTTACTATAAATATCTGGTAAAAAAATTTAAAAGAATTAAAAACTTTTAAATTCCTTATAGTTAATTGTGTTTGTTACTCACTGAATTATAAATATACAAATTTTGAAAATTTTATATTAATATTTAAACAAATATAAAGTTTTCGAAATTTGTATATATAATTTAAATTTTTTCTACTATTTTCTACTATTTCAACTAAATTTTTTTCAATATACTATTTTGAGCGATGAATTCAGAAAGTACAGTACATTTGGCTACAGAAAGCGTTTGTGCATAAACTAAAGGGAAGCAGGGCCGGATAAGCCATATAGCAGAAGTAGCAAATGTTACGGGCACCGCGCCTTTACCTTGAAAGCTTTCGTTCCCCTGCCCCCCTCCCCAAGATCAAACTTTTTTTTAGCAAAAGATTTAAAAACAGAGAAGATTTACGATATTTATCTTTTTTATGTTCGTCTCAATTTGAAGAATGAATCCATAAATGAACAAAATATATAAAGAAAACTAAGTGCCAAAACGAAAGAACAGAGTCAGGGCCGGATCGAGGACAGATTAAAGGGAGGGGGTCAGAGGAGGCTAGCGCTCTTCCCGAAAAAAGAGGAATTAAAGTAACAATCCTATTTTACTACCGTAAAATAGATGTGTACGTGAATCTTCCAACTACCTGCAGGGCCGTAGCTAGACAAAAAGTATAAAGGGCGCTTAAACTTCTGCTGAGGGTGCCCATAGACGCACACGCATACACACGTCCCCCCCCCCAAAAAAAAACCACATATTTAATTTACAAAACAAACAGAAGGAATAAAAACTGAACTGACTTACTCCATTTAAATTAACATGCAAAATTAATTAATAATGCCATTTTGCATTGTACCAACCTTTTTTCTATTATATATATTGATTGTTAATATATTGCTGTTTTAATCGTGTGTGTGTGTGTGTGTGTAGTTGAAAAAAAAAAAAAAACAGAATACAATCTGTTATATAATTCTATAAATAATCAAGGTTACACTGGAGAATAAAGTTACCCTCGAAACAAGTGAATCGTCTTGGGTCAAACTTTTTTTGCAATTCTTGTTAATCAGAAATCGAAGTTAGAAAACTGGATGGAGTATTTCAAAAGGACACATATCCATTTTATTCATTTTTATTTAAGTAAAGATTACATATACTGGAATAATAATAAAATATGTCAATTTTCAAAATTTTGTAAATGTGTGTTAAAAAAAAAGGAGTTAAAAAGCCAATTCTCCAAGAGAAGAAACATCTCAATAGATAAATGGAAACTTTACATATAATCGGAAAGAAATATCTTTCTTGTCTCGTCTAAAACTTTAACGAAATGTTTTTAAAACTATGTATTATTTGTTGAATAAATCGAATTTTGAATTTCTTTTTAACATCTTACAAGATGAATTTTTTTTTTATATACCTTATAGTTATTTTTTCACAGTAAAACACTACAAAGCAAATACCAACAATACAATGCAACTATTGTTATACATGATTACTAAAATGTGTTTAATATCAGTGATTGAGGTAACTTATTAAATGTCCTAATTATTGGGCTAAATAGGCAGGGAGCAATTTTTTTAAAGTACAGAACTATAGATTTTAGAATCTGTGGTGAACATTTATTATTAATTAAATGTCAGACTAGACATGAAGAAATGAAATATCAGCACTACTTTATTTAATAACTTAAATATATTTGTAGGATACTGGATGAAGAAAGCCGATTGAATTAATTTTTGAATGATTAAAATTTATAAATTCATGTACAATCACTCAAAAAATGTTATCAATTTACTGTATTATATACAGTGTTATTAATTAAAAATAAATTATATTATATTTAAAAACTTAATGAATTATTAATGCCTAAAAAATTATTTTTTGTCGGGAATATTGATAAATGAAGATTAATAATTTCAGAACTTTTAAACATTTAAAGCTTCCAGTTCTTAAAAAAAAAAAAAAAAAAAAAAAAGACTTGCAATTAAATAAAAAAAATAACTCGATATATATATATATAATTATTTCAATACCTTTAAACTTGATACATATATATTATTTATTTTTCATTAAATTAAAATAACTGAACACATATATAGTTCTCGCTGTACACATTTATAGTTATAGATCTGGTATATACATTTTTCCTATAAAGAACATCAGTTATAGTATGCGTATCTTTAAAATTTCCTAACTATTAAATAGGAAACACACAACATTAAAAATCTTGATTATTTTTAGATAGCAGATCGTTCCAGAATGTAGCACTGCATTACAATGTAGAAAAAGAAATTAAAACTGTCTCTTAAAATCAAATTTTAAAATACTTACTAGACATGCTTATCCATAATTTAGGAACTTAAGTATTTAAAAATCACAGAACAGTATTTAAGTGCGCTTGTAACATTTGGAAAAGAGAAATATTTACAACTTGAACACTTTTTGATCCTTTTTCTTAAAAACAGAATGTACACATATTTTTCCTTTTTTGTTTCTAAACTTAATCTATACATATTTTTACTGTAATGCAATAAATAATACCCATCAAATTAAACTGCCGTATAAAAATCGCTGGTCATAGTCACAGCAAAATTTATCATATAACAGCAGAAAAATTTACAAATCCGAAAACAAATTCCAATTAAAAACATAACATCCTTAACATTTAAATCTAGTTATAATTTCACTAAAAAATATAATAGAATTGATGATTTCCGGTGAATAACAGATCTAAATATCTTGATTAATTTTAAATTTTCTATACTACTTTTGATCAAATTAATTCTTAGAGAAAATTTGAAAAAAAAATTAATTTCCCTCCCCTCTCCACCAAAATAAAAGAATCATAGAGCGAAAAATATACAAAAGAGTCCAAGATTTAAAATTTACGACATCTATAATAATTATTACAAATATAAATTACTATTAACAGGAGTTAAACACTTTTAGTACTGTTGCAGCCGCCTGTGTTTCTTTTCGTTGAAATTTTTCAAAAATGTATTAAAATCTTTATTTTTTGTGTGCTGCTTTTCAAATGCTAAAAGTATTAAATTTAAAAGTCTATCGTGACACCAGGCACGTATCCAGGAAAACAATTTGAGGGGGAGGTCCAAAAATTTCGGGGGGGGGGGTGGCAAACAGTAAAAAAGGCTGAATTTTAGTAACAAAAATGAAAATTTCTGGGGGGGTCCGGACCCCCTGCCCCCCCCTAAGTACGTCCTTGTGTGACACATAGATTCTCTTTGTGGTATATTCAGTCTTGTAAGTGCAAAAATGTTGACTCACACAATGCTGTATTACTGCCAAGAGTTCTCACTGAGGCAAGTAATTTGTGTGAGTCCGAAAAAGTAACTTTTTGCTTGCATATTTCAGCAGACTTATCATAGTCAGCACTTCGTTGTTTTTAAAGAAATTTTTGACTACGACTATTTCTTCGGGTGAGGGGATTTTAATCCCTAATGTTTTTAAATATTTAAGATCGTCTCGATGAAAATCAAATTCTTCCGCCTTTGAAATTTTTTTAAAAATGAAACTGTTATCAGAAAATCTTCTTCGAAGCTCTGCTAATAAAAGATCAATTACAGAAGAACATACCATTTTCATTTTACATGTTTCATCTTCACCAAAAAGTAATTTTTCTCCAATGTAGTCTGTAATAAGGTAATCTCTCATTTTCGAATTTACTTATAGCCTTCGTTTGGGAGTAGAGAATTCTTCTTCATCATTCCTACATAATTTTGACTCTTTCAAAAGCATTTCAATGGAATTTGTTTCTCTGAATTTTTCCAAACTTGAATTGACCACATGAATTATTTTTTAATGTATCATTTAAAGTCGTTTCACGAGCTTGCAATATTTTGTCAGCTGGGAGTAAAATTTCTAGTACTTTCGACATTAAAATTAAGTAGGGATGGACGCGAGACGACTTTTTTGCGAGACGAGACAGAGATTTACAGCGTTTTTGCGAGACGAGACACACAATTTTAACATTACGATATAGGGATTTTTGCGAGATGAGACAAGCTTTTAGGCTATTTTGCGAGATGCGAGACGCTTATTTTTCGTCTCGCGTCCATCCCTAAAATTAAGCAAAACCTAAATTCGATAGATTTTACGGCATGCAGCCATTCAAATCCCTCTTGAAATCTCCACTTATTTCTTTATTTTAATTTTACTTTTTATAATGCTTGATTAATTTGTTCACAATTTTTAAGAATAATTTTAGTAGTTTCCTAATGACCACTCCATCTTTTTTCTAATAGCGTGCTAGTGGTTGACCATCATATAGTTTTGATAGAGGAACACTGCTAAAAAAAGGCTTGATTTCAGTTACTTCACTAATGCATTTTATTACAACTAAATGTAATCTGTAATTAAAGCAGTGAACGTAAGGGATAGCTTTATTTAAATGGTGTTTTAGAAATGCTTGAACACCGCCTTTTTCTCCTGCTCATCACTGCTGCTCCGTCGTAACACTGGCTAAGCATGTTACCACTATCTAGTCCGACCGAGGTCCTTAATAGTTTTCAAAATTAATTTACTTAATGATTTCGCATCATATTCTGTAGAAGTTTCTATTGCAAGTATACTTTAAAAATCTTTTCCATCTTTTAAAAAACGTGCTCCAATGGACATTTTGCACGTGACGTCACTTGGCGGTATTTGATACTCCACGTGCACGAACTTATGGTGATGATTAGTTTCGGTTTCAGCTCGTTTGGACTTAAGGGATTATTTGACACTTTCTAGTAGAAATATAGCTGTTGCAAAAGAAGCTAGAATATTAGTCATTAACAAATAATAGCTTTTTATAAATGAATTTTATCTTCATTGTGAGATTTTATTTAAAATGTTAATAGTAATTAAATACTAAAAATAATTTTAAAAAGTGTGGGAGGTTTTTAATGAATATTTGTACTATTTTAAACTCAGAAAACTCAAAATCAACTCAATGATGTATTATTTATACATGTTTTCGATAACGTAATAATTTTAAAACACTAATATTCTTTTTATTAACAAAGTTTTGAAGCGAAATGCGATATCATCGTCTTCTAAACCATCTATTTAAGTATTAAAAAGACAGTAACTCATTCCGAGCGGCTCTAATAATGAGAAACAGTAATTATAAAATGGGTACTGAATGCATTTCAATAGGAGCTGGCGGATGTAAATACCGCCAGCAGATGAATTTTAGCCTCGAACTCAGACACCATGCAAAATGTCCATTGCTATGGCTGAAAAAACACTCAAAATACTGGTGTTAAACGATAAAGTAATTAAAAAACTTTGTAAAAAACACACATAAGAAGTAAAAGGAAAGAGGATACGCGTTTCGTTCAAAAATTGTTTTGAACTTCTTCAGTCCAAGCCCTTCGACGTAAAGAACACAGGGAACTGGCTTGGACTGAAGAAGTTCAAAACAATTTTTGAACGAAACGCGTATCCTCTTTCCTTTTACTTCTTATGTGTGTTTTTTACAAAGTTTTTTAATTACTTTGTCCATTGCTATGGTTTGTCAATTATTCTTGTCTTACCATCTACTAAGATTGTAAAAAAGGGCACATCTGCTTCAAGTATGTACTTTACAACACCGTTTTTCACCATATCAGCCAATACGTCCATTATGTGATTCTGCATATCTGGAGACAAATATGTTGCGTTAGCGGGTATGTTTTTAGCTATTTCTGAAAGTTTTTCATCTTTTTTTTTTAATGTGAATTCAAATAACCTTTTGAACAGTTCATTATCTACAGACATTTTTTTCACTGTCAAACGTACCTCGAAATGGCAGTTCATTAACAGCAAGAAACTGGATTTTTCTTATTTATTGGATTTTTATGGGTTGATTCCTCTTTTTTTCTTTCTTCTCTCTCTCTCTTTTTCCCACTCACATTACTAAATCGTCTTACTATAAGACAATACTTTCCACGATTTAACATCGCTGCTTGTACTTACACTGGTGCAGAGGAGCCCTTGCCCCGGGTCGGATACACCATAACATACTTCTGTCAAGTCAAGCGCAAACGCTCATGTATAGGGAGGCAGGTGGGGACCTCAATCTCCTTCTCCCCGTGGTCTATTTCTTTTCGGTTCTCTTTCGTTACGTATCCTCCTGTCAATTTTAAAGGTGGGGTGTGAGGTCAGTGCTATATGGATTCCTTTATCATAAAGGATTATTAAAGATTGTATAGACAGATTTTTTAATTAAAAAAATCGAAAAATGTTTCATTCCTTAGATAAAAATATAATGGAAAGTTGTGAGACGTCTAGAGGGTGCTCAAAGTTTTCCAGGGGGCGCTGAGCACCCTTCAGTGCCCCCCTAGCTACGGACCTGACTACCTGCCTCCACCCTCAAAATTGCATCTGTCAGTGGGCCGGATTATTCATTAAGCTGGGTAGGCTGTATATAGCCTATCGGCCCGATCATTTCAAGAGATTTGCAATAACAAATCGCATAATTTTTAATGAAGTTGTAATCAAACTTTTCAAAAGGACTCAACATACAGGAAGCATATGTGTCTATTTCTGAAGATTTTCTCTGGAAAGTGAGTTGAGCTTTTGCATTTTCCGGAAAGCAGAGGTCCATAGGAATGTAGGAAAAAACGTGCCCCATAAAAATAAAAAAAAGACATTCTCGCACGAAACAATAATTTTTATTTAAATATTGGAAATAAACTTATTTTGTGGTAAATATGAGGATGGTATTTAATCGGATGTTGGGCCGTCCCAAATTTATTTTCTTTTAGAGTAAAGGAGGATGGATTTGGCGAAATTCGAAGGTGTATGGAGTAGGGGGTAAGCCATCTTAAAAAGCTTTTCGCATTTGGCTTGCTTTATTTTCATTTATTTATTTATTCATTCACTTATTTACATTTTGAAATGTTTGAACACAGGCGAATTATCATTTCAAACAATAATAATATGTAGAATGTAAACCATTTTTTATATTTTAAGAATCCACTATTCTGATAAATTATCATATTAATCGTGGAAATTAACAGCGTTAAATATAAAAGAATTGCTTTTGGCCCGCCGAAACCACAGGTCAAGGTCGCGAATGTCAGAAAGTTCATTCTGATAAAATAATTAAAACGAGGAGGATCTTTACACAAAGACGGTCTCGGTATCCGGGAAACCATAACCCCAGGCAAACTGAAAACAAACAGAGTTTTCTGATACTCTTGCTCCACAAAGAAACTCAGAAAGTACTTGAAGATATTTAAGATTATCATATTTTACAAGAACTTTTGAAATTAATAAGATAATGAATGTTTATCCGAATTTTTTATTATTAGTTAACACATTAAATGAATGAAGTTGACAGGAATTAAAAATATGTAACCTAGTATTAGTAAGGACTTTCCAAATAATGGAATAATTTTTACAGGGCAAAAAAACTGTGTAAACGCACAGTTTAAAGTACATTTTATTTTCGGAGATTCCAAAAATGTTATAGAAACAATTATTTCATGTATATAAACTTGTCAAGTTATATGTTTGCATATGGGAAAGGTTGGAGGAGGGGGTGTTAGAAATTCGAAATATATACCCATCAACATTAACATTAATAAAAAACCGAGTTGTAGGCATAAATACCTTTAAACATCGTCAGTCTCACTATCGATTTAGAAACCCCCCCCCCCAAAAAAAAAAAAAACTTTTTACTTTGCGGGGCATTTTTTACGCACACCAATTTACTTGGAGAAATTGATTTGTCTAGTGTTTCAAATTTGCTCATATTAAATCAAGGAAGTTCGTAAAAGTTGTGTTTTATTTTATTATCGCACAAAACCTAGACATTAGGGCACCCAACGGTGAGGAAAGGTTGGAATAAACTCCTCCCAAATCTAACGAGTGGGAAGTTTTAGTTTTATTTACATCTAATTGACATTAGTAACCCCATTAACTAATTTATTAGCACTAAAATAAATTATAATATAATTAGCACTATTTATTTCCTCAATTCATTTATCTATACTACTTTAATGTGAGGGTGAACACCTACCTTTCAAAAAAAAAAAAAAAAAAACCTTTCTGGGTGCGTCTCTGAACATTGGGCCCCTTGGTAATAATTGCTACAGGCTCAGTGTTGTCTTAATCCGTCACTGAGGGGAAGGGGGTTCCATACCCCAAATCCCCCCATTATATACGTCCGTGCGCAGAACTGAAAGCGCTGCTTATACCATTTTCAATAGGGTGACTGACACAATACATAGCAGTCAGACGTATAAATTTCATAGCAGTCAGACAGACAAACCGAAATCATAAGCACTTTCCCACAAAATCGAAAAATAAATTCCAGGCATATTGCGATTTTTAAATAAAGAAAATGCTTTCATGTTTTATGTACTTGCTCGTTCCTTCGCATGTGGTCTACAGCTTTCTGAGTGCCAATAAGACGGAGCTGGGAAAATTTCTTATAATCAATGAGCTCTACACGACTGATCAACCTCGTTGTTCTCTGACATCGAATGCCTAGGGACGGCCCAAAGGGCGAATGTGGGCGATCGCCTAAGGCCCCCACGCTTAAGGAGGCCCCCTCCTGGGCCATATTTTCTATCAGATTAGAGCGAGCTTGGTAGATGGTTGTGATATATCCCGAAAAAAGCCGTGAAACAAAACTAATATGTACCAGCAGTGCTAGTAGTAACTTAAATATGAAATGATAGAAAACAGGCCCCGCTCTTGAGCTTCGCCTGGGGCCCCGCACACCCCTCATGCCGCCGCCCCCCCCCCCATTCCCGAGCTCCGATTTCTCCGCACTACAGCGAAGATGCGCGCCCTACGCGGCGTAATTGAGCGAGAGTGGTTTAATGAAATGACCATGATCAAGTTTGGTATATGCGGCCGATCGAAGGTCAGTTACGAGTCGAAACGTCTTTTTAGACGTGTGTGTGCCATGCCATGGCAGATGAGGCGAAAGTGGAAAGCTCGACTGGAAAATCAATGCCGCGGATATCTATTTTTTTCTTCTTCATCTATTTGCTTTATTTTTTTTTTATTTTTCCGAGTAATTATGAACAGAGCTTGCCATATATGTATCCACGATATCGACCTCTCGTGCAGCATTGACCCACATATATGTATTCGACATCTCGCACGTCTAGTGGCCAACTCTTTCAGCTTGGAAGGGTAAACACTGCTCTGACTGACCATTCGCGGTAGTTTATATACTCTGGCCCGCATAATCTATTTGGAGCAGACTAGGCACTGATCATATCTGCGTCTTTCCCATGGGTGTCCATACAGAGGGATTTGATGAAGTAAACCTTCAAAATAATAACTCTTCCAAAATAAATCAGAATGTGTTCATATGTTTGCGAGGAAATAGTTACGCCGATCCCTGACTCACTGGCTCACTGATTCACTGACTCTGTCACAATTCCGGTTCAAACACTCCAAAACAAACTTTTACCGTCATAAATCCAAACAGATTAAAAAGTTATTGTCTAAAAACGTAATAAAATTCACACCGTTGGTGCGATTGGTTTGAAATTATTCATATTTATGTAAAAAAAAAATTATAGGAAAAAAACTGTGCTGCTTTTAAAATCTGAAAATCCACCCATTCTCCAATTATTAGCGATTTTTAGCTATTTTCAGCTCCATTTTGGTTCCGAGAGTTATTAAAGTTTTAATCATTTAAGCGTCAAAACTGGGTGTCGCAATTGATATTGACGTCACGATTATCAGGCTTTGAAAGGAAATTTTCGACTCCAATTCGTTTAAAATAGTTTTTCGAGATTACCCAGTTTAATTTTTTTTCACAAATAAAATGATTTCCTCTTCAGGAAGTATTGATATAAAAAGGAATTTGCAACCACACAGACGCAATCTTTCAAAAGCAAAAAGTTTCCGCACGTTTCCAAAAAAGCATACAATTTCGATTCCGGTTTACAATAAAAATTGAATATGAAATTGTTTATTTTAGGTGGACAAGGATCAAAAATATATTGAAAGTAAACCGGTTTTTGTCAAATGTTTTTCTAGCGCCTGTTGTGATTGCATCCACAACGGGCTTTACCTTCTAGTTTCAAAATAAATCAGAATGTGTTCCTATGTATGTGAAAAAAGTTTACGAGAAAAGAAAAAGCCCATTTAGAGAAATACCACGGCCTGATTACTTGAAAATTAATAATGCCATAATTAGAGCAATCAAAATATATATAATGAAAAATTTTTATATATTAATGAAACTCTAAAATAGTCAGTGGTTTAACAGCACACTATAACAACAATATTCCACTTATATACTATTATGTTATCAGTTTTAATTCTAATGCTAATAATAACACGGCGAGCCAGGGGCGTAGCCAGGTGGTGCCTGATGAAGTTACAGCCACCCCCGAATTGAGTAAACGTAGGATATGGAGGAAATTACATATCCGTGGATAATTTTATAAGTTTTCCTAGTTATTCCATGATATATTTGAAAGTTCTCTATTTGATTTCAATAATTTGATGTTCAGCTACGGACTTAAGCCAAATTTATTTATTTGTTTATTTTTTCTAATGCGTGTTTTTCCAACTGCAACAAGATTTTAAACTCGATTTATTATTTTTTTTTCTTTCTTATGTTTAATTCCTTTTTAAAGGGGGACATTTTTAGGCCAAAATTAAGGGGGATATTCCCCTCTCCAGTCCCCACACCCCACACACTCATTAACATTGACAAATGGCGAGATTTGGGGCATGGACCAAACAATGACGGACTTACTATATTGTAGATGTCCATAAACATTAAAGTATTGAAATTCTTTTGGATGGTTCTGTAAATAAACTCTCCAGTAGACTGGAACTAAAAATCGAGATGCACAACTAGATGTTACGGCAATCTATATATCTTAAAATACAAAGGCAGCTCGAGGCAGATTCTTGAAGACGATTTTGATGCAGTTTGGCATGCGCACTTTCCCCGGCCAATCAGTAACCAGAATAAAACCTGTCTTTCCCCATAAGTATGGCATTTCATAAGACATTATATCAGTTTCACGTCACGCTAAAAAGCCCGAGAATAAATTAAGTCGAAATGCATTTCTTAAATTTCATAAATTTTAAAACCGCTAATTCGATCATGTGGATAAGAGAAGTTTAAAATTTCAGGTGATGCGTTTTTCTAAAATGATAATAAATAGCTGTATTCATTTGGCAATTTTCTTCTCACAGCATCAATTTGATGATATCGGATGCTGAATAAATTGAGCACCACGGAGGTACCTCCGTGTTGAGCACAATCACATCGGCAAAACCAATGCCACGTAACATATACTAATAATTACTATTTTTGAATTCAAAAAGGAGAAGTGATTTGAAAAGATCCATATTTTGCGCCAATATATATGTGCAAAAAATGCAGATCTATAACACATGTTTACCAAAATGCAGCCCAGTATCTTAAAAGTATAAAATAATTCAAATTACGATTATGCAATGCACGTTTTTACATATTTTAAAAGCTATCTTTACTAAGAAGTTTAATTTGTGGCTTAGGTTTTGTATTTGCAACCTGTTGGCAAGATAAAATATTTGGCCGCGTTAATTACGCCTTTATAGAAGATTAAGCAAAGTAAAATAAGGTGCATTGTTTTATTGGCAACCTTAATGCTAAATTATGATCAATTACTTGTAAGTCGCCAAATCATGAAAAAGCGCGTGCACTCCGTTTGGCCGATTAGTTCACTGTACCTCGCAGAATACAGGACACGTCACTGCTTTCTTCGAATTCGGACGTTTTTTTAATTTTTTCATGCCAATTAAGCCGTCTTATGCCTTCCTATTTTGCATTTATAAGTCCTTAGAAGTGCGTTAGCTCCTAAATAGGGCATTCGATTGAACTCACATTTGGTAGATGTATTAAAGACTACCGTCGTACGACCGGTATTGATTTTGGTGTGTGTAGAACTTATAGTTTTACTACAGGGCTGCAAAAAAATATTTCTCCAACATTACGGCCTTTACTGAGAAATGCTTAAAAGCTACTGATTGCGCGAAAGAGGTGGGGGGGGAGAGAGAGAGAGAATAAAATGTTGAAAGCAGACATGTGTTACAATTTTTTATGATTTACCACCAAGTATGGGGTCAAAAAATTAGTCCTCAAAAACTGAGCCTAAATTGGCGATATCTACCAAACTTGGCTAGGAACTGGCAAACGTTTCAATTTATTTACCTACAATAAAGGAGAAGTATAGTTAAAATATGCTTGGCGAAGATTGTAAAATAGTTTTGGTTAGCGATTTTAATGTAGATTTCAAGCCTACAAAAGTGTTTTATTGAACAAAGAATATAAATAGGATATACTCATGGATTATGGTACACTTTCAAAGCAATATTTATGAATATGAATTATAGTTAGAATATAATCCCTATGGTGTAACACGGTTGCCGCACTGTGCTACCGTGCCGTAGGTCTGGGGTTCGATTCCCTGATTAGGCGAGTTTGGCTCGGCCTTTCGTCCCTTGAGTGGGTTGATAAAATGAGTACCAAGCTTGTTTGGGAGATAAAAACTCGGAGCTTCGCGTCAGGCTGACCACCTGGCCGAGGCATAAGCTCCCGCATCCCAGAACCCGTGGTCGTGAAGGCATGATTTGGCAGCGCAAACCTTGGCCGCTCAAGTGGGCTGTTGCACCAATGCTTAACTTGTCATAGTTAGAAGATGCCTGACGAAGACTGTTAAACAGTTTAGATAGGCGATTTTAATTTAGATTTAAACTCTGAAAAGTGCTTGGAAGTGGACACAGAAGACAAACACGGCACACTCGTGGATTATGATGCACGATGAAGGTGATGATAAAGGTAATGATGATAAAGGTGTTAGAATGTGCTTGGTGAATAATTGCAAAACAGTTTTAGTAGGAGATTTTAAAATAGATTTCGATTCCAAAGACACGTATTTTATGAATCAAGGAAGAAAAATACGGCTCACTCGTGAATAATGATGCATTTTTCAATTTAATGAAACAAGAAAGAAAAATAGGACAGCGCATGGATTGTGATACGCTAATACACAGCACTTTAGTGCATATTTAAAATATGAAAGTGTTTCAGATTTTTTTTTTCATACCTTTTTCCATAGAAATACAGGGTGTCCATAATTAAACTTGAAATGTGTGCTCGGTCTGAAGTAAAAACTATGCAACGGAATTGTATGAAAATGGGATGATGGCATACTGAAATGATGGGAATTTTATCGAGGAAAAAAAAATGGTTTCACAACCAACCACCCCTATGCATTTCATAACTTTATTGAGAACATATAAATAATCTACAAAACATGCTCAACATGATGTCCACCATATTCTGCTATCATCTAGAAGCGTAAAATCGCATCTTCGACTGTTGAAATCAGCATGAACTGGGGATTATCACGCACATGCCGTTTTATGATTTCTTTAAGGTCGGAGAGAATTGTGATGGAATCACGGTAGACCAAGGCCTTGAGGAATCCCCATAGCCAAAATTCGCAAGGATTCTAGTCAGGGGATCTAGGAGGCCAAGCTGTGGGAAATTTCCGACTGATGAGTCATCGAAATAGCAGCGGAGCACTTGTTTCAGACAGCAGGCGATGTGTGGAGGAACACCATCCTGCATAAACACTGCGGTTGTATTAGATCGCCTTGCCTGGAGAGCCGGGATAACGGATCGCTGTAATAATGAAGCGGATCGTTGACCGGGGACGCTGCATGTCACATTCTCTGCGGCGCTGTGCTCTTCGAAAAAAAAAAACGGACCCTCAGTGAAAGTTGCAGTAAAGCCGCGCCAAGCCGTTGCATGCTAAGAGTGAAATGGAATTTGTAGGTACAACAGATTGTTGTTAAAAACAGCTTAATAAAATGGGAATTATCAAGTATAGAAAGTCTCTTGCAGTTTTACTCCTTTATTTAAAATTACTGGACGAAAACCAAAACCAAATGTGAAGTCTCTTGTATTTTAATCCTTTATTTAACAGTACTCGAGCAAAACCGAAGTAAGATACAATATTGTTGCGCACAGCAATTTGTTATGGAGCACAACACCATTATTAAAACTTATTTGTCATGTAAAACCTCAAATGTACCGCTTGTTTACATAAAATCAACGCGCCGATACGGTTTGTTTGTACAAAATTAGCTTACGAATTTTACCGCTACTTTGCGCTCATACAGTTATGATGTTAGGTGGATACATCCTATATAGTCCGGGACCTGACTACAGTTCTGTGGGAAAGTTTGAGTATAGAGAATTTCTTTTCAGAAATGTTTAGTAGGTGCCTTAGTAAGCATTTTGGGCTTGGGTGGACATCCGCCACCTGGTACATTTTCCGGCTACGACGTCATCAAAGATGGCTGCTGCTCGGGTCTCAAAACTGCTCATATCTAAGTTAATACTTGTCCGATTTGAATGAAATTGCACTTTTTTATATTAATTTACCCTTATTTTATTAAAGGACGTATGCAATAATGTGTAATGTAGACGGAGTGTAATTTTCAGGCATTAACCAGTTCACAGCAGAGCCTGATTATGACCAACAGGGGCCCCAGGCATTGATGAATTCGGGGGCCCCCATCTATGAAATTTGTTTCATTTTTCATAAAATGTTTATATAAAAATGAATATTTCAGAACATTATTTGATAGTGGGAGCCCTTTGGAGCCGGGGGCCCTGGGCAAAGTCCCGATTTGCCCATGCGATAATAAGGCTCTGGTTCACAGTTTTGTTA